>OZ018395.1:31863530-32212062 GCA_963969525.1 Ontholestes murinus | reverse complement strand
GACAAATTAATACATTAACACCTCATTCATTCTTCATTATTCCAATGTAAATATGTACAAAAATTTGTCAATAAATATATGTTACTACTACCAATAGCAAATAGGCAATAAAGTAAGTAGTTGATGAGTTGAGAGAATGACACTACAACTTTAGTGCGAATTTAAATAGCTGGAAAATGGCAACTTATTTTTCCTGGATTCAGAATTATTTTTGACATAAGGTTTACTATAGAAATAAGACAATTTACACTTGGTTTGTTTCACTGTTTATTTATTTATTCTGACTAGTTTCGACAATTATGTCATTATCAAAGAATGAAATACAGAGATGTTGTATTGTTATATATATACTTCCAGTCAGGTAATAAGGGATGTCATAATCGGGGAGTTCCAAATCTCTTCATTATCATTTACGACAAATTTCCCGGATTTTATGGCTTTGTTTATTTCTAATCCCTCCTTCAGCGTTAAATGCCGTCCCTTATTACCTGAGTGTAAGATTTTAAATTCTTTTGCGTTGAAAAAATGATTTTTTTCAATGCAATGTTTAGCAAAACCTGTGGCATATTTGTTATCCATGATTGATTTTTTATGTTCTTTTAACCTCACTTCAAAAGATCTTCCCGTTTGGCCAATGTAAATTGCATCGCACTGATCACAATGAATCTCATATATACCACATTTTTTGACATTTTCTATGTTTGTTTTGTTATTAATTAATAATTAGCAATATTCAAAGTATTAGTGCAAATAATATTAAATTCATTCCCTTTGAAACAGTTCATAATTTTATGTGACAGTTCATTGATGAATCCGATTTTAAACCATTTATTGCATTGTTCTTGTGGCGGATAAAAGTATTTTAGAAATTCTTTTTGTTTTTTCTTTCTCAGTAGCTTATCTATTAACGTATTATTATAACCGTTGTTTGTCGCGATAGTTTTTATAACGTTTAGTTCATCTGTGTAATTCTCCTTATTTAATGGTATATTTATTAATCTATGTAGAAAAGCGTGAAATGAGCTATATTTGATTTGATTTGGGTGATTGGAGTTTTCCGGTATAATTGTATCCGTGAAATTTTCTTTTCTGTAAATTTTGAACTCTAATTTGTTAGATTGTGATTTTAATATAGTTAGGTCTAAGAAATTTAGACTATTATCAGTTTCATATTCAGAGGAAAATTTAATATTTTCATTTATAGAATTTAGATAGCTTTCGAATGAGTTTAGCTGTCGTGTAGTACCTATCCAAATGCAGAAGATATCATCTACATACCTAGCCCAAAATAATATATTTTTTGAATGTATGTTACTGAAAATAGTTTTTTCAAAATTTGACATAAATATTTCTGCTAGTAAAGGTGAAATCGGGGATCCCATTGGTAGACCATCATTTTGTGTATATAATCTATCATTAAACTCAAAATAATTTTGTTTGAGACATAGGTTGATGAGTTCATCATTTCTTTCTTATTTATTTCTTGTTCGTCAGTTGTGTTTATTAATGATTGTAACACTTCTTTTAATTCTTTTATTGGAATTGACGTGAAAAGACTTTTCACGTCAAATGATATTAATTTTGCATTATTAGGGACTGATATTAGTTTTAATTTGTTGACTAAATCTATAGAGTTTTTAATCGCGTATGGTGAATTGAAATTAATAAAGTGGGGGAGTAACTGATTTACTAGTTTGCATACATTATATGAAGGTGCATATATGTATGACACAACAGGTCTCATAGGTATTTGGTCTTTGTGTAGCTTCGGTAGTCCATATAGTGTTGGGGCCCTCGGGTTCATCTTTACTAGTCGAAATCTATCTGATTCTTTTATCAAATTGACGCATGATTTTAACGTTTTTTTTAACTTCTGATTGAAATTTATTTGTTGGATCTTTTGTAAGCAATTTAAAACTATTAGATTGAAGTAAAATTTCTGTTTTATCAATATATTCTTGTCTCGTTAAAATTGTTACTGTGTTACCTTTATCTGCTTTGGTCAAAACTAAATTATTAACTTTAAGTTTATTTTTGATGTTTTTGATTACTGCTAATTCTGATTTGGACTGATTTTTTAAATTGTATTTATTTTTATGTTGAGTAATTAATTTTGCAATTTTAATTTTCGTTAATGTTTTGTCTTGGTCTGAGTTTAATCTATTGCACGTTATTTCTGCATCGATTCCTACTGATTCTGTTAATGAGTTAGAGTGTAAATTAGGGGAATATTTTAAGCCTTTCTCTAATAATGATATTTCTGCTTGATTGAACTGTGTGTTGGATAGATTTACAAGTCTCGGATAGAATTTAATATTACTGCACTCACCATGAATATGATTATGTGTACGTGAATGGTTTAAATGCGTTGTTTTTCAATAAATTCCAATAAAAGAATTAAAAGAAGTGTTACAATCATTAATAAACACAACTGACGAACAAGAAATAAATAAGAAAGAAATGATGGAACTCATCAACCTATGTCTCAAACAAAATTATTTTGAGTTTAATGATAGATTATATACACAAAATGATGGTCTACCAATGGGATCCCCGATTTCACCTTTACTAGCAGAAATATTTATGTCAAATTTTGAAAAAACTATTTTCAGTAACATACATTCAAAAAATATATTATTTTGGGCTAGGTATGTAGATGATATCTTCTGCATTTGGATAGGTACTACACGACAGCTAAACTCATTCGAAAGCTATCTAAATTCTATAAATGAAAATATTAAATTTTCTTCTGAATATGAAACTGATAATAGTCTAAATTTCTTAGACCTAACTATATTAAAATCACAATCTAACAAATTAGAGTTCAAAATTTACAGAAAAGAAACTTTCACGGATACAATTATACCGGAAGACTCCAATCACCCAAATCAGATCAAATATAGCTCATTTCACGCTTTTCTACATAGATTAATAAATATACCATTAAATAAGGAGAATTACACAGATGAACTAAACGTTATAAAAACTATCGCGACAAACAACGGTTATAATAATACATTAATAGATAAGCTACTGAGAAAGAAAAAACAAAAAGAATTTCTAAAATACTTTTATCCGCCACAAGAACAATGCAATAAATGGTTTAAAATCGGATTCATCAATGAACTGTCACATAAAATTATTAACTGTTTTAAAGGGAATGAATTTAATATTATTTGCACTAATACTTTGAATATTGGTAAATTATTAATTAATAACAAAACAAACATAGAAAATGTCAAAAAATGTGGTATATATGAGATTCATTGTGATCAGTGCGATGCAATTTACATTGGCCAAACGGGAAGATCTTTTCAAGTGAGGTTAAAAGAGCATAAAAAATCAATCATGGATAACAAATATGCCACAGGTTTTGCTAAACATTGCATTGAAAAAAATCATTTTTTCAACGCAAAAGAATTTAAAATCTTACACTCAGGTAATAAGGGACGGCATTTAACGCTGAAGGAGGGATTAGAAATAAACAAAGCCATAAAATCCGGGAAATTTGTCGTAAATGATAATGAAGAGATTTGGAACTCCCCGATTATGACATCCCTTATTACCTGACTGGAAGTATATATATAACAATACAACATCTCTGTATTTCATTCTTTGATAATGACATAATTGTCGAAACTAGTCAGATTAAATAAATAAACAGTGAAACAAACCAAGTGTAAATTGTCTTATTTCTATATTACAAAATGTTTCACCACGTGCCACATGAGAAACTAATTCAAGAAATAGTGAGTGTTTTATTTATGTGTTTATAGAAATTAAATTGTACATTAATTCGATGAGTTACGTGAAAATAAACTTGATTATAAAACAAAGCACTAAAAACCCTTCTTCACACAGTTTATTATAAATATATATTTTGTATTTATTTCAAATAAACTTTGCGAAGAAAAGTTTTTAGTGCTTTATTTTATAAGAAATAAATTAATATACCCTAATGATATATTTCTGATCAAAAATTATTCGAAAGATTCGAAAATAATATTACAAGCAAAATATTGTTCTACCCTTAGATGATCTTCAGAAATATAAGGAGTGAAGACAGTCTTAAAGGTATTATAACAAATAATTGTTGACTTAATAAATAACACAGGCCGACATGATTTTTGGTGTTTTGAATTTGATAAGTATCCTTAGCTAATACGGGTACGTTGATTCTGAATGAGAATTTGGTTTGAGCCTATCACGTCAAGATTTTTCACAAAAGTAAAAAAAACTTGTGAAATATTTTGAACCTTTATGATATTTCCTAAATTGCATTAAAATTATTTCTTTAAAATACTTGATGCATCGATAGAAAATATTTTAGTATAATATTATGTTTATTTCATTTCAATATTATATTTCATCTGTCAAGGTCAACTTGATGGCATCGGCAGTTGTTTACGAGATAGTTCGTTAGCGTCAGTTGTTTGTAGCATCGAGTTGTGTTTTGTTTTCTGAGTGTTTAGTGCGTCCTAATATATTTTGTTACGTGTGTGGTGATTTAATGATAGCAAAGCGTCAACAAAACATAACAGAATTTATCAAGAAAGCTTATCACGCCTACTTCGGTGTAAAGCTTGGTGATCAGGACAAACCTTGGGCTCCACATAAAGTGTGCTTTCAGTGTGTCGAGCTACTGAGAAAATGGACAAAATGTACACGTAGCTCTTTGCTCTTTGGCATTTGTATGGTATAAATGGAACAAAAAAAACATTGAGACTGATTTACCGTCTGCTAAATGACCTGTACCTCAGGGACCAGGAATTCCCATTCCTCCACCTTTTCTTCACACCATCCAACAGCAATCATCAGATGAAAGTTCAAATGAAAAAACCAATGAAGACGAATTGAATCCTGATATAGACCAACCTCAACAGTTTTGTATGGGGCCTATCGAAGGATGCTGCACAAATCTTAGAATCACAACTGAAAGACAAAAATCTTTTAGCTCCAGGAACCACATTTTCGTGGTATAGGCATCGTGAAAAAAAAGTTCGCGGAATATTTCTCTAAAGAGTGTTCACTAGTGTAATGTAATAATATTCCTGAAGTAGTCATGAAACTAGGAGCTGACAATTACGATTCCACATCATGGAGGTTATTTATTGATTCTTCTAAGAGAAGTCTGAAGGGTATCTTGTTGCACAATGGTAATACTTGTGCCTCGGTACCTGTTGCTCACTCCGTGCATCTCAAAGAAACGTATGAGAATCTTGAGCTGTTGCTAAATACAATAAAGTATAGCGAATATTGTTGGCAACTCTGTGAAGACCTCAAAATAATATCCATACTTTTGGGTCAACAGTCACCAAATTTGCATTACGTTAAGGAAGAATGGCCACTCAGAGAAAGACTTGTACCGGGACAAAAAATATGTGCTGCATAATGCATTAGTTGATCCAAAATTAGTTATTTTGCCTCCCCTTCACATAAAGTTATGATTCACGGAGCAGTTTGTCAAAGCTTTTAATTACCTTGTTTATACAAGGTGTCTGCTTTAAATACCTGTGCGAGAAATTTCCTGCACTTTCTGAAGCTTAACTTAAAGAAGGAATTTTTGTAAGCCCGGAAATTCAATCCCTAAAATCGGAAAGATTGTTTCAGAACACAATGACCCAGGATGAATCTGAAGCATGAAGTTCTTTTATAGAAGTCATACACGGTTTCCTTGGAAACAAGTCTTCAAACTACAAAGAAATTGTAGTCAACATGGTGGAAAATTATAAAAAAACTGGGATGCAATATGAGCGTCAAATTTCATTTCATTTCTGAATTTCTGCGTTGACTCTTAGAGCTGTCAGCGAGGAAAACAGGGAGAAAGGTTCCATCAAGACATAAAGGAGATGAAGAGACGTTACCAAAAAATGTAGGGCTGTGTAATTAATGGTTAAAATAAGTTGCAAATGCAAAGTGACAAATAAAAATCTTACAAATCAATACAAATACAACTTAATAAACGAAAAGGATGTATTTTAAATAGAAGGTAAATTTGTTAATAAATTAGTTTTTAATATTCTGTAGATAAATATTTAACAATTTCTATAGGAATTCGAGTTGATGTTATAATCGAAAAAATAAAAATAAAAACAAGTATTAAAAAAAAGTCGATTCAAATATTTCTTATTAAATAAAAAATTATTTTAAATAGAAAGCACATTTGATTATAAATAAGTTTTTTAATCTTTTATTGACCAATTTAAAATTATAGCAGTAAATAAATAAAAATGTATATATTTAAGAATTTCTAAGCAATATTCGATTTAATAGTTAATTACAAGAAACAAAAGACTTAAAAATACCCTCTTAATATATAATTCTAAAACTATAAAAATTCAAGTATTAGAAAGAAATAAAATTCTGACAAGTCAACACAAGAAATGTATTACAGCAAAAGAATGTGTTTTAAATAGGAAGCAAATTTGTTTATAATTTTCTTAAATAATCTATTAGCAAATTCCAAATTATAGTACCAAATAACTAAAAATATCTATATTTTACAATTTCTAGGCCAACTCTGTTTAATATGATAATCAAACACAAAATCTAGAATTATCCTCTAAATATATAATTCTAAAAGCATTGAAAATGCAAGTATTAGAAATAAATACAACTCTTACAAATCAATATAAAAACATCTCATTAAACTAAAAGAATTTATTTGAAATATGAAGGAAATTTGATAAAAAAATTAGTTTATTATTCTCTGTTGGTAAATTTAAAATTATAGCAGCAGATAACTAAAAAATTATATATTGAATAATTTCTTAACTGAATCTGAAGATATCCTATACAATTATAAATCTAAAAACCATTAAAATTAAGTATTAGAAAAAACGTTTAGTGTTTCGAATAAATAGAAAAATTCTTATTAAACCAAAAAATTAATAAATTCGAAAGAATAGCAGCAAATAATTAAAAATTTATATTTTCAATAATTCCTAAGGAAAATTGTAATTGAAGGTACAAAAAACAGAAAAAAATAGTTTTTGAAAAAAAAATAATCTTAAAAATAAATTCTCAATTTCTTTTTAGAAGATAATAAAATCTAGTAACTTTCTCCAGAAGAAAATGAATTAGATGTTAATATAAGTATGTTTCCATTATATTAAAACTATTAAAAAAGTAGATGGTGTTCCCATAAAATTATACTACTATTTTTTAAATATAAAAGTTAAAAATATTACTTTTACTTTTAGTTTAATAACTTAACGTTCGTATTTTTGTTATTTCTATTTTTAAAACTTTTATCAAAAACTATTTCAATTCTATATTTAAAAAATTAATTCTTTAATTATTATTACTTTTAAATTGTAGTACAATAAAATTAATCATTTTACAGAAAACATATTATAATGTAAATTATAACTTCATTCATTACTATTGTAATCAAATTGGTTGATTGAGTTACGAGAAGATCAAATTAATTTGACGAATAACGCATTAATATTTCTTCGCACTGTTATTTTGAATGAATGTCCAAAATGTACATTTGGTAATTCAAATAAAAATGTGAATAAAGGTGATTCGTGCTTTATTTGTCAGACTATTGTAATCGTAAAATTATTAACAAGTGCAAAGTTTATTTTATATAAATTGTTTTCTTGTCTACGTTTACTATATACACATTTTAATCAATTTGATCATTTGGACAAAATAATTGTTATATCTGCCAATTTCTTGTATATTTCTATTTACATATAATTAATAAGTTTTATGGGTTCTCAAAGGTACTGTGTGAAAACCAATATTAAATTAGTGTTGTTTTTCAATTTAAATTTATTATTTGCAGCTTTGGTTGAATAAAGAATACATTCGTATTTTTTTTTTTTATTTTTAGTGATTTTTTAAATTTGCAAATAACTATTTCAAGTTAACATTTGTATTTTTGATTTAAATAAATAACTATTTCAAATCTTTAAATTTGTATTTTTAAAGGGTCCTAAAATCTACCTCATAGAATCCCATATTAAATTAGTTATCATAATCTAATTTTATGTTCAAATTTCTGTTAATATTGCGCCAATTGATTATGAAGAAAGTCGGGCGCCTTTCATACATCTGTGAAAATTATGGAAAATGTCTGGCCTACGTTAGAAAGCTAGCTGGCGATCGCGTTTTGATCGGACATTGCAAAACCTTAAAGAGGCCCTTTTCTTCTTAAATTATAAATATCAGCGATGTGGAAATCAAGGCTTTCGCTCGTCTCTCCTTAGGCGACAATTCCACGCGCACCTCAATGACATAATGACACATTGGCACGGATATTCGCGCATCATTTTCGGCCAAGAAAGTGAGCACCGCGCGAAAGGAGAAATCTTTCAAATACGTACCCCAATCTGAGATCCATTTTTTTCGCAATTTCTTGTTATTGGAGAACTTAGAAAAGAAACTGTCACTGGTTAATCGCGAGTGCACATAATCGACGCGGAATTATGAAACGAAATCTTTTGTGATGACCGCACGTCGGATTAATTTGAATTCGGTACGTTTTTTTTTTGTTTGAGGATATCGTGAGGCACACCTGGTGGAGTGGTGAAGTGCACAGCACCGTTCACCGCGCGTGATTGTGGTTGGCGTTCGCCAGCCGCTAAGCTATAATGTTGGAGAAAGTGAGTGTTGTGCTTGACGGCGGGACGGGATCTCTTTCGGACCGGAATAGTTGTTTACCCAACAATTATACCAGTTATCACATGGACGAAATTGAAAAGGGAAATTTCGATGACTATCGCACCCAACTAAATCGATCGAGATGTACATATTTCGCTTAAATAATATAGTTTTGATTTTAAGTTGATTATAAATAAACACGTTCCCCTTCAACAATGTTGTACAGTTTTTTTTAAGATTGAATAATAAAATAGTACTAGAAAAGAAGAAAGTTGATAATTGGGTGTTATAATGATTATTTATTTTGAGACACAATAATAGTATGTTATAACAACTCCAGCTTAATTATTTACTAATCATTTTTGCATATACACAGGAAACACGA
The DNA here is from genome assembly GCA_963969525.1 of Ontholestes murinus. Classification (NCBI taxonomy): domain Eukaryota; kingdom Metazoa; phylum Arthropoda; class Insecta; order Coleoptera; family Staphylinidae; genus Ontholestes; species Ontholestes murinus. The sequence continues at coordinate 32,203,064 of OZ018395.1, read as the reverse complement.
TTTAATATCGTAAGACTTAAATTAACTATGTCAGAACATTTTTTATTATTATAAGTATAAAAACTAATTGATGGAATTTTTGAATCTTAATATTTCTTTTCTATTGCTACTTTTAATTTTTTGGTGTTTGTAATAAGTAATTATACTTTGCAATATTTTCAGAAGCCAAATTTCAAAAACATTAAAATACAAAAACAATAATATTACAAAACTTTCTACTTTAAAACAAATACTTTACAGCAAAGTGATTATCCAAACGAAACTTTTCGGGATACTCGAAGGTACTCGGAAATTATTTGAACTGGCAGTCTCGAAAAAATCCATTATGTTTCTAACTGACAACAAATAAAACATAGCTGCGCTATCAAGACTGGGTGGCCACCAGTATAATACCGGAGTGCAGGTAAGTTCTAGGAAAACTTGCCGCAACCGACAGACTTACAATATCCTGGATTCAGGGACATTCAAACAATAAAGGAAACAACTGGGCCGATAGGCTGGCCAGAAGAGCTGCCCTGGATAGGGTAGGCGCTAAGTCTCTGCCACTAGTACCACTTACTATCTCCCAAATACTAGAAGGAAACTCTTTCGGAAAACACAAGAAGGAATGCCTTATAACTGACAAATAATTAATTCACTCACTAACACCGAAGCGGAGCAGGAAATACATTGAAATACCAGTTTGCTGCTGCTGTTCGAGCCTAGGTAGCTGTCCCTTCGTCGGTACGGATGCAGCCCGATGCATTGCGCAGGGTTCTGGCAAAACACATTGTGAAGATCCGGGAAAGTGGATATCTGGTTTGCATTAGGACGAGCCTTTTGAATAATTCCCTTTTTTATCATTTTGTGTTACTAGGTTAGTCGCAACGTCCCTCTGTTGAGCTGACTGAAGTCACTAAATATTTCCTAAAACTAGTGTATTGTAAATAGTGTAAATTTATGCAAAACAAAAAAAGGTTTTTATCTTAACAACTCCCTGGAGCCAACTACTTAGAGTCGGTTTGACGTTAGCTCGAAAATGACGTGGCAATTGGACTTTAATCCATCAGCTGTAAGCCATCACTCTTTTACCAGTCATTAACAAAATATATAAGTCTCTTCATAAATAGAAATACTTTCCTCAATTTGATTCTGCCTCAAAATTCAACTACTCTTTCACGTATCATCCTAATTTCAAATTCTCAAATAACTCTCTTTAAAAGCAAAGCTTCTGGTCAGTTATACAAACCAACTTTTCTTCTCATTTTCATTGTATATCATATTTATTTTCAAACAATTACTCTCAAAAGGATGTCTTAAAGTCCTCCTGAATAATTGCAATTGATTCTGCATTAATCACCTATGCACCAACACTTTCGAAAGTTGTCTAATTCCTACAGGAGTTCATTGACTCTCTTCAATACTGCTTTTCAAAATGGTGCATCACACTATACAAATCCCTTGTCACCGTCGCACTAACTCTTCATATAAATTCTTTATATTCCATGCCTTCATCCCTTCTTCAGCTTCCGTCAATTACCTAGGCATAATCATAGATCAAAATATTCAAAAAAATACAAGGCAATATATTTAAAAATCCAACATGATAATGCTATCTCTAGAAACCCGCAGTTTTGACATTTATAAAATGCTTAAGTCATATTTTCTCTATTCATTCAAGTCCTTATAATATCCAAGTTAGCGGGCAAACATTCTATAAAATCTTAAACAAACCCTCAAATTCTTTAAATCATCACTATAAACCGTCCAATCATCTCCTAGGGAAACTATCCTAGTTATCTTTATCAAAAATACTTTCTATTCCTAATCAAAAAATCATTTTATCCTTAAAAAAACTCATTGGATTAGATTAAAACTAAAGCTACCATTTAGTAAATTAAACACTCTATTATTATTATTATTATAAACATTGTAGATATTTGCCAATAAGAATTTATTTCTCTTATCCATAAAATGATATGTTATTTAGTCTATTAATAAGCTTATAGATAATTAATATTTGCACAATAATTGATTAAAGAATAAATTCCTCTTCAATATAAATAATATTCTAAATTATTTCCAATGCATAATCTATAAAAAAATAATCAATAACTTAAGTAATTTAAAATATTTAGTATTACATTGTAAGGGTCTTCGTATTTCATACAAGATGATCTCCACAAATAGTGTTCTGCATGAAAACCCAGCTTTCTGGCCTAGCGTGACTTTTAGGGATCTCCTGTGTATCTTATTAGTATACAAAGAACTGCTATAATGAATAATTCTAAGTCTAATTGAACTTTAAAAGTTTGCATGATTGAAGCTCCGTGATTGCTGTTGTTATGACTAGTCCAGAACCAAAAGTCGGATCTCAAGCGACGAGGGGTACGGTAGTCCTATGTGTTACTCTCCTCGAAAGGAGCAGCAACGCCGATCGGATTACGGTGGCTTTACGATTTGGGGTGCTAATTATGTACTATTAGGATACGTGGAGTTCGATATTTCCTGTCAGCAGTGACATTGTGTTTTGGAAATTTTATTCCAACTGGGGGATTGTCATCTATTTTGCTGTAAAAGTTTACAGCGAACTCTTCGTTGTACTCCATGACACTCAAGGTCTTTGTGCCACGATGAATCTATGAGTTCCGCATAAAAATTGGAGCGTTCAGTGCGCTTCTCAAAGCTGGAGTTTCTCTATTAAAGTGGGTCTACAGTAGCCCCAAATGTATGCAGCGGGGTAAGTTACAGCCTTATCGTCATGGTAATCTGTTTTTCACAGACAAGGTTGATCTCTCACAGCTTAGCTTACGAAGCTCTCCCCGTTTTTTATAAGATATCGTCTTTGACCCGGAGATGTCCTGATCGAAGATTATACCATTTTAGTAGTGTGCGAAAATAACCGAAGCGAGATTCGGAATATCCTTTGTAAAGATATTGTACGGGGAAAGGGCAGACCACAGATCTTACGCTCGCTTGATAGGGTGTAGTCTATTATTAGGTTGTCAGGAGAATTAAGATGAATCCATCATGCCAGACCCTGTCGAACGCTTTCAAAATATCAAGGAGCACTGCTGCAGTATCATGTTTTATCGAGAAGCCGTTAGAGATGAACTCCAGTCACTCTGGATAGTTGGTGATTGGTATGCCGACCCGGAAACCGGCTTGCGAATAGTGAATCAATCTCTAGTCTTCAAGGAAAAACGACAAACGACTCATTATCATCTTTTTGGCTAGTTTGCCAAGTTTGCTCAATAGGAGGCCAGATGATGTGCTTCCCTTGAGGATGCAGATAATGGCGGCTAGCTTCCAACATCCTATAAACATTACGGCGTTCGCGATGTTTAATAAGAGAGCTCATCTACCATTGCGGGCGAGGTTTTTAACCATCGTGGAGATACCGTCGATATCCAGAGCTTTAAACGAGTTTTACTTTGTAGTAAGTATTTAACTCTCCCGTTAAACCATCAATCAACATATTACCATAAAGGTAAGCTTTGCACTAAATCCCTGATTAAGTGGATAACCACCCAAAAATTAAGGTAACTCTTAACAGCAACAATTGTAACAATAATAATGTAAACATTATTATTCCCTGTCAACAACAGCTATGGACCGTTTTTTTAGATCTCATAAAAGTAGCGCAGTTGAAAGCAGGGAAACGAATTTTACTTTGAATTATTACTCTCCAGGCAAACTAAACCGTCAATAAGATATTGCTATAAAGGTGGCATTTACTGTCTAAGCGTTGCACTAGATCTCTGTTTAAGTGGATAACCACCGACAAATCAAGGAAACTTCCAACAGCGTCAAATTTAACAGTATTAATGTAAGCATTAATTATACATAAAAATGTTGCTGATTTTATCAATTTTAAATGATATTGGTCAAAACTTATTAATATTGGTGTAGCAGTGCTTTAATTATGTTTAAATAATATGCAATAATTGTTTTGTTTTGCAAGGAAATAGTTAGAATAATTATGAATTAGTGGATGAAGATAAAATGTAGCTGTTTTCTTAACCACCCGCCGCCCCTAACCTATTATATCGGTTTATAAAAAATATATTTGTAAACACTAAAATAAAACACTTACTATGTTTTTACCACTAAAATTTATTGTAAAATATATAAAATAAGTTACAACAACACACGACTTAAGTTTCGACTTTTAAAGGTCATTATCAAGTCCTTGATAATGATAGTGGTAAAAACATAGTAAGTGTTTTATTTTAGTGTTTATCATGAATTACCACATAGTAACGGTCGCAACCATTATTATGATTAAATATATTTGTATAAAGTAATTCACCTGGCAAGTTCTGTATTGATACGTTTGTTCTAATTTATTAATAAATCTGAAATGGAATGAATGAAATCTGAATTAAACCAAATATTAGTAAAAAGGTATCAGTAATGGCATCAAGCATCAATTACATTAACCGCTTAAACAAATACATGATTCTCAAGGCTGACTACAGTCCTACAAAAGGTTAGCTTGCTTATTTAAGTGGATATCAGTGCTAAGAGCTTGGCTAAGAATACCGCCTATATATTGAATTCTGAATCTTATAGGTCAGGTTGGACCAAAGCGTGTCAAGAATTATTGTAGAATATTCTTGCAGGATTGTACCGTAAGTGTGAGTCATGTGTGATGGAGAAAATATTTGTGCGCGCCGTGGCTCCAGTCTTTGTCGTCACCCCACATGGTCAAGAGGACTTTGTACAATATTAATAGTATTTCTTAGATTGCTCTCTGAGACTGGTTTAGGAAACTGAGAGTCTATGCAGTCTGTCTGAGAACCTTGGCATGGCGTAAGGGTGAAAGCATAAAAGGTTCCATGAAGCAAATCTTCCTAATTTGGAGTGGCTTCTCTAAAGTTGATTGGGCACATGACATGCATGATTACATAATATCCGTCTTTTTATGGGCCACCATTTAAAGACAATTGCTTTTGTACCTAACCCAGAGTAGATTGTTAACTTTATAAAATGAACAAGCCTAGTAGTGCTGTTCGAAATATTCTCTTTTGATTTTTACTGCTTCGAAAATGATGTCCTAGTATTTTAAAGAGTTTTCAGCAATATCTTTAAATATCGGTTTCAAAATTTTAATTCCTAGAATTTGGAATTTCGATAATTTCATCCTACTAGCATGTATTATTATTAGATATAAATCCCTTCAATCGTTAGGATTAGAGAATGGATGTTTTACAAAAAAATACTTAAGGTGGGAGAAACTTACTTTTCTTCTATAAACTATACCCATATATCAGCATCAGGAATTTGCTCACAGAAAAGGTGGCTCTTTCTTTTTGTTTTAGGGATCGTTATTTCTTGATTCTTGATAAAACTTATATCTGAATCCGTTTGAATGACCTCTGGAGTGATTGGGTGTCCCAAATAACATATTTAGGTGCAGCAAAGAATGTCTTTTTTTATTTACTTTTAGGCTAAAGGCACAATACTATAATAGTACTTGTCGGTGGTCACTTTAATGTTGTTTGTTTTAATGCAGACAGTATGATGAGATCATCTGAAAAGGAGGAGCCTCATTTTTGGTAGCCCTTTAATATTAGATACCAAGAGGGTTCGTCTTACATTTCGATCTTTGATTGAACTGGTATTTACCAATACCCGCATCTTAAGTCTATGGTAGATATTCATGACGGAATAATGATAACTTGGAGGAGTTTATAGATCCGCGGTAATAGATAGGTATCATAACCGGTGACTTCTTCTACTTTTTGATAATCGATACATCAGCAAATACCAATCCGACGGATTGAGGTTAGAGGCACTTACTTTGTGATATATAATTAATTAAATAAATATATACTTTTATATAGTTAATATTACGCTGTTTATTTATTAATGACTGCAGATATACAGGCTCTGACAATAAAGTTCGGTAAATAGTCCTGTAACATTAACTTAGAAGAAATATTAATGAAAATTACCCTACTGTCCTTCGAAATAGTCATAGTCCCATAACTAGGTACCGCTGAGATTTGCTAAACATATCCTAGAAACTTTTCAAGAAGGCTTCTTTTGGGATAAAGTTCAAAAGCCTCTTCACGTTTCGTTGGATGTCAATAATATCGTCATCGCTTTCATTGCGTATTCAAATCTTTGAAAAAAACTGGTATCAGGCTAATCGATCTGTAGTTTTCAATAGTTTTCGGGTTTCCTTTTTTGGCTATCGGTTTTATTACCGCTATTTTTAGTTTGGTTGGAAAGATTCCACTCTCTAATCATTGCAAAACACAAAAATTGATAACCATACTTGGAGACATTATTTTTTCTTAGAAAAATCAGTAAAAATACCATTTACATGGTAAGCCATGAATGTTCGTGATTATCCTTATATTATAAATTTAATTTTTATAGAAACCAAAATAATTGGACAAAAGATATGAAATATAATACAGGGTGTCCCGTTAATGCGGGGAAATGGCCGGACCATAGATTCCTGGGGTCAAAATATGACGATTTAACACAACTTATCTATATCCAAAAATTTACGGTTAAGCCGGAATTTGGCTTCAAAGTTTCAAAATTTTGTATTTCATTTGTTTATTGAACGCTTTATTTGATTTGAATGAAATTTATTATTAATAAAAACCACAATATCATACATCATTTCAGCTATTGTGGCCATTAGTGATTGACAGGAACTATAAAAAACAGTAGTACCACTACTTAAAAACTAAAATATTTTTTTATTGGCGCATCCAATAAAATCCAAAAAAATCTACTTGAAAGAGCATTAGATTTAAAAACTTTTTTGACTCTTACTAGTTTTTGATAACTTGTACGGTTTTTGCACAAAAAAATAAAATATGAATATAGTATACTCATTATGCATTCATTAATAAGTAAATAAACTTACTCAATTGAATAAAAATTAAATAATATCAATTAATAAAATAAATCAAAACAACATCTTTTCAAACAATTTTCTTTGCAAAATCCTAATACAAACAAGATATCTGTTTGTTCCAAATATGAATATTTACGAACTATAATAAAGTTAAAAATTAATTGTTAAAAGACACTAAATAATTATTATTATACATAATTTACATTTTTTAAACAAAGACGGCCACAAAAAACATTTATTTTCGATTCGATGAAAAACTAGATTTTGTTTTTACTAGACAAAAAATATTATATTTTATTTTTTTGTGGGAAAACCGTAAAAGATAACAAATATTATTAAGAGATGAAAAAGTTTTTAAATTAAATGGTCTTTCAAGCAATATTTTTTTAGATTTTATTAGATCAACCAATAAAAAAATATTTTAGTTTTTAAGTGGTGGTACTACTGTTTTTTATACTTCTTGTTAACCTATAATAGTCATAATAACTGAAATTGTTATTAAAAATAAATTTCATTCAAATCAAATAAAGCGTTCAATTGTTATAAACAAAAGAAATAAAAAATTTTGAAATTTTGAAGCCAAATTCCGGTTTAACCGTAAATTTTTGGATATAGATAAGTTGCGTTAAATCGTCATATTTTGACCTCAGGAATATATGGTCCAGCCATTTCCAGGCATTAGCGGGACACCCTGTATATTAGTATAGTTATATGCCAAAAAATTTTACAAAATTATTTACTAATTAACGTCTTAACGTTTTAATCATCAGCAGATTTATATTATTGGAAATTATTATTTATTATTATTGGAAAAAGTTAAGAGCGGACAAAAGAAGAGATGAAATATATACGCAAAACTTATAATAATAGCTAGAAGAAAAAGAAAAACATGAATAGATGAATCTAAGAAATAAAAACAGAAAACAGTAAAACAAGAAATAAACTCGGAAAACACAAACTTGTAATGGAAATAATAGGAATATGGAATACAATATTTTGATAACTTTGTTTTATGAAAAATACATACCAACATTATTTTTATTATATTTTATAATATATAATAAAGTAGGAACCTTTAAAAGAAATAATTCAATGAGAAGATTAACAAATATTTACCATTTATACTATGTTAAAAATAAACAACCCGTCAACGTTTCTGTAGTTACTGACATTAATTTTTAATTTTCGTAACTATAAGTACCTAATCAAACAACACTTTTATGATACTGCAGTCATTGGTTGTAAAACTAGGGTGGAATATTAACAGTTTCAAACATTATTTAAATAAATCTATCAGGAAGTAATAGCCTTCAGAATTATGTTTTTATCATAGGAAACCTTGAAATCAACAATTTTTTTCATTCATATGTTTTTATTACCTTAGAGTAGGTGTTTATTCTTGTTATTAAGATAAGAATTTGTGGATAAACCTGTTAATATTTTTCAAGTAGAACATTCACATAGATTTTTTTATTTTCTTGATGAAATAGTTATTTACTGCGTGGTATATCTAAACTAACTTGGGATTAAAACCACGATAACTTTATTTTACTAAATAGTGAAACAAAGTCACATTTTTATTACTAAAAAAATTCCTATTTAGAATTCTAAAACGTTTCATCAGACTAATTCAATAGGGGAAGATCTAAATTAATGAGAATTAAAAATGATAATAAAATATAGTTTATTAAATGACTTAACCATTTCATAGTATTTAATATACAGCAACTGGCTAAGAGTATCATTATAGAATAAATAAATGATGAAATGCAAAGCGAATATTAATATAGATAATGATATCATATTCAAATTTATAAATGAAAAAATTAACTTGAGCACCAGAAACAAGAGAAAAATATTTTATTCATAAAATACATAACTGAAATCCTAAAATAGTACAACAATTTAACAATATGAACTATTGTGGTAAAACAAAGTCAAAAGTGTTTACTTTCAATATGAAGGTATACTTCCAACATTTTAAGGTGAAGAAGTGAGTGAAGTGTGGTTATTCGAGCGATTCCTTCCGTTTGGCCAATCGTCGAAAATGTCGATAAAATCATGAACATCGTTGAGTGGAACTGACATATAAGCACTTATTTAATTAGTAAACTGAAGATTACTAAGAAAACCGTTGGCAACCATTTGCATCTCAAGAAGAAACTCGATATATAGGTGCCACATAAATTGACGCAAAAGAACCTTTTGGACCGAATTGATGCTTACGATTCGTTAGTTATTTTTTTTATTTTTTTTGGCGCCTATTGGACGCAAGTGGCCAAAAGTGGTCCCCATGACGCGGGATACTGGGAACTGGTTGCATTACTTCTCCCAGTATCCCTTCGATTTAATTCCCCTCCTTGGCGGCGAGCACATCCATTTCGACACGCTTTCTGTCATCAAGCTATTGTATGCCTCCCACGCCGGGGAGGCATACAACAGCTTGGCCTGGTCTGCGCTTGAGTAGGCTCCGTCTAACCCCCGATTTTCGCGAGTAGTTTGACGATATTTGCACTCGTCTTCGCTGCCTCTCTGGAGGCCAGCAGCACTTGTGAGCTGTAAAACGGGTTAGCCTCCAGGGTGACCCCAGATATTTAATTCTTTTGGCGATATGGACTGGATGGCCCAAGATGTTATTTTGTTCCCCCGATACACGGCCCGCGCGCCTTCTGCCTAGCCAGGCAAAAGCCGTCATCTATGTGTCTGTCCCGTATCAAGTGTAGCACGTCGTCAGAGAAGTCAATAATGTCGGCGCCTTTTGTGACCTTGAGGCCGTCGAAAACGAAGTTCCAAAGAAACGGGCCCAAAATGGAGCTTTGTGGTACTTCTCTGGCGACGACTACCTCCTTGGAGCCCCCTGCTTCCTCCGTGATGAGTTTCCGGCCCCGGTTAAAACGAATGGGACTGGCGATGAAAATTTTGGTGAGCCGTCTCAAACGATCGACAAGCCAGAAGTAACGGCCATTAAAATTTTGCTGTTTTTTTGGTATTTGATTCGGACCTCTACTCTCAACACCTGTCTAGATTGAAGCAGACGATTGACAAGAATTAACCAATCGAGAGGATATTGTTTTATACCAAGACAATGCCAGGCCGCACCCATCATTAACGACGTGCCATAAGCTTCAAGAGCTTGGACGGAAGGTGGATGAACAAAAGTTATCGAACAAAACAATTTGATCGCAATCAGATTATTATAACTATGCTAATATGTCGAAATAAAACTTGAAACTTTTAACTTCTATTTAATATATATATTTGATCATATAAGAAACCAACTAATTCTACATTATATTCTTCTGAATATATTGGATCTCGGGCCACAACCAAGATGAAAATTGTTTAAAAACAAAAAAAGGACATTACCATAGTCAAGTAGAGAGCGACAAATCATTTTATAAATTTTGACAGCTGTTTTAGTGGATATACCGTTTCCTTTGTAAGAAAGACTTCTAAATAATTTTACCCTAGTGGTAATTTTTGTTTTGTTTAAGGCTATGTCCTTTTTGAAATTTACTTTTTGATCTCTGGTAATGTCAAAAACATCTTAATATACCTTTCTCCTGTTTTCATACCTAATCATCAAATCATCATTGATAATTCTCTTCTTTCTCTTTCACTTGGCCATTTTATGTTCATATTCAAACATTACATACTTATTTCGACTTACACTATCACAGCTACAATAATTTTTATTTACTACTAAATATTATTAGTTTTTTTTTTCCTTTATAGATCATTTTTGTTAATTGTATTGAAATAAAAAATAATTTTTGAATTCACAAATTCAATTACCAAAAATATATACAGGGTGTCCCGTTAATGTGGGAAATGGCTGGACCATAGATTCCTGGGGTCAAAATATGATGATTTAACCAAAAATATCTATATCCAAAAATTTACGGTTAAGACGGAATTTGTCTTCAAAGTTCCAAAAATTTTTATTTCTTTTATTTATAACAATTGAACGCTTTATTCGATTTGAATGAAATTTATTATTGTTCAATTGCTATAATCAAAAGAAATAAAAAAATTTGAAATTTTGAAGCTAAATTCCGGCTAACCGTAAATTTTTGGATATAGATATTTTGACCCTAGGAATCTAAGGTCGAGCCATTTCCCCACATTAACGGGACATCCTGTATACTTTTACTTAGTTAATATTACTGTTTATTTATTAGTGACTGCAGTTTCGTACATACAGTGATCGTGATATATAACCTCTGATAATAAAGTTCGGTAAATAGTCCTGTAACATTAACGTAGATTAAATATTAACGAAGGTTACCTTACTGTCCTTTGAAATAGTCACCTCCTATAACTATGCATCGCTGAGATCTACTATACATGTTCTGGAAACTTTTTGGATGTTAAGAATATCGTCAAATCGCTTTCATTGCTTATTCAAATCTTTAATTGATCTGTTTATTTTCATATTTTTTGAGTTTCCGTTTTTTAGCTATTGGTTAATAATTTAAATAATAATTCAATTATAAGATTATACTGCGTGATTTAAAAATAGAAATTAGCGTAGTTCTTGCAGTGTTTTAATGAATGAAGATAATCCAAAACTGTTTCACCAAAGGTTAAAGAAATGAATCAACTGAATATAACATTTTCGCGGACTTTTTCAATCCCGCAATGATAGAATTATATTCACTAAGATATCACACACTTAATCAACTTGATTACCTTAATTTACATAGTAGCCTGTAAATGCAAAACTGTTTCCTTATACGGTTGTTCTGTTTATATCGGCAGGAATAGCACATACCTTTCTTGACATTTTCTTGAAATATTTTGTAGCACTTCTAGTTCAGAAACAGATTTAAATATTAGGCGGTTTTAATGTGCCGAAATACAGAAAATAGACACAGTCGCCAATTCTAAACCCTAAAGTTCCGCAAAATTTTATCACCACTATGAGATTATAAAAATACAACATGATTTACAATGAACATGATAAGCTACATGACCGTATGCTCATATTCTTTCTACGTGTATAGATGTTAAGGTAAATAGGAGGGCAGCTTAATATCCTACTATTAATAACAATCGTTACAACTTTGGAAAAGTCAAATAACTCATTTTGCACGATAAAGATTATTTTGCTACTTTACTAGAGAGGTTTGCTCATATTAATGTTTTTCGCTAGATAACTGTAATGAGCAATATCTCACGATGTATTGATATTATATGGCGATTTAAAGGTGGCATTACGCTTCAAAAAATATCTTTGACATTTTGGGATTGGTCAAGCAAGTTGTATGTTACAGCGTTATAAAATGTAGGTAAAAAAGAGAAAAGTTGATGTACTCTTGATGCAGGCGCCCAAGAATTGTTTGCTGTTGGAAATAATACAGTATAGAATGTAACAGGAATGTGGTGAATCGAGCGATTAGGCCAATCGTCGAAAATGTCAATAAAATCATGGACATCGTTGAGTGGGACTGACATATAAGCACTTATTTAATTACCCAGTAAACGGAAGATTAGTGAGAAAACCGTTGGTAACCATTTGCATCTCAAGAAGAAACTCGATGTATAGGTGCCACTCGAATTGACGCAAAAGAACCATTTTGACCGAATTAATGCTTACTATTCTTTAGTTATTTTTTTTGTTTTTTGCTTTTTGGGCCCATTGGACGCAAACGGAAAAAAGTTCCCATGAAACGGGATACTGGTGTAAATGGTTGCATTACTTCTCCCAGTATCCCTTCGATCTATCCTTGGCGACGAGCACATCCATTTCGACTTTCTGTCATCTCTTTGGTCAGGTTTTCCGGTGTAAATACCCCCTAGGGCATTCTAAAGGGCCGTCCTCTATATGTGCCAGGCCGGACAAACCATCAATGTGTGTTCCGCATCGTCCTGTTCCCGCAGTAAAGCATTTGCTCGCTTCCCAATCCTGTTCAGAAATGCACTGAAGGCACCGTGTCCCGTGAAAAGCTGGGTAAGGTGGTAATCTAGCTCTTCATACTGCCTGTATATCCATTCCTCAATGCTCGTTTCAACGGGTTTGCCACTTAGCCAGTAGGTCCCCCGCGTCTTTTGACGAGCCACTCCCCTCTTCTGCATATGTTATATCCCTGCTCTCTGCCTGAGGGTCAGGTCCACGAGCGGGACTGAGGCCAGGACCTCCGCGGCGTCTGTCGAAATAGTTCCGAATGCCCGTGCGATCTTGATGTTTCCCGGCCGCATTGCTGTTCTCAGTCTATCAGCATTTCACTGCGATGTTAGACACTTGTCTCACGCCAGGGAGGCATACAATAGCTTGGCCTAGCCTGCGCTCATAAGTAGGGTCCGTCTAGCCACAGGATGACCCCAGATATTTAATTGTTTTGGCGATATGGACTGCCTAGCCAGGCAGGGGCCGTCTTTTATAATAATAATAATAATAATATGTTTATTCTCAAAATAATAAGAGGGCTACAATAAGAATAAACGTGCCTCACAAAGATCAATATCTTGTGCGTGAGTGTAACATATGACATAGATAACAATATAAACTTAAATATCTACCTACAATTAATCTAAAATATAAAATACAGATTTATTTACAATTAAAATGACATATATGTGCAGCAAGTAAAATATAAAATTAATCATTGTTTGAAAAAGGAAAAATAAAACTGGAAAGAATAAAAACAAAGATTTAAGACATCGTTTAATAAAAATTGTCGCAGTTGGAATCCATTGTATATAAAATATGTTTCTTTAATTCAGCTTTAAATTTGTGTTCCGAATTTATGTTTTTGATGTGGTCAGGTATTTTATTGTACACTTTGGGTAACACGTAGTTGAGTGATCTTTGGCTAAAGGTAAAATTCATCTTCGGAACCACAGCCATTTTGTCTCCTGTTCTTGTGTTATAATTATGTTTACGTTTACTTAAATTGGTAGAGCTCGCAAATAATTTTTTTCCAACTTTATAAAAGTAAAGTTGTCGAATATTCAAAACGTTGGCTTCCTTAAATAGTAAGTCTGTTGGATAATCTTGTGGTTTCCGTAAAATTAATTTCAGAATCTTCTTCTGAGTTATTTTGAGTGGATTCAGATAGTTGTCCCGGGCTGTGCCCCAACAAGTGAGACCATAATATAAATGGCTTTCGACTAGTGAGTAATATAATATTTTTAAAGCGTTACAATCCAAGAATCCAGATAATGTTCTTAGTTGGCACCATATGTATCTCAACTTTTTGATCACATGTAATATATGTTTGTTCCACCTTAAATGTTGGTCAAGAATAACTCCTAAATAATTTATTTCTTTTCCGCTGCGATCACGAGCCCGTTCTCTGCCATCCATTTATTAACCATGCGTATCGCGGCTGACGCGATTTGCCGAACCGAATCTAGGTATCTGCCCTGTATCAAGTGTAGCACGTCGTCAGCGAAACCAATAATGTTGGCGTCTTTTGGTAGCTTGAGAGTCATTAGGCCGTCGTACATGAGGTTCCCAAGAAACGGGCCAAAAATAGAGCTTTGGGTACTTCTATGGCGACGACTACCTCTTTGGAGCCCCCTGCTTCCTCTATGATGATTTTCCGGTCCCGGTTAAAACGAATGGTGACTGGCGATGAAAATTTTGGTGAGCCGAAAAGCCAGGAATAACGGCCAAGAAAATGTTGCTGTTTTTTGTGGGATTGAAAATTAATCATCCTCTGTAAACTGTTCGTATTTGATTCGGACCTCTACTGTCAACACCTGTCTAGATTGAAGCAGATGATTGTCAAGATTCGGCCAGAAATGACCAATCTAAAGGATATTGTTTTACACCAAGACAATGCCAGGACACACCAATCATTAAAGACGTGCCATAAGCTCCAAGAGCTTGTATAGGAGGTGGATGAACAAAAGCTATCGAATAAAACAATTTTATTGCAATCAGATTATTCCAACTATGCTAATTTGTCGAAATAAAACTTGAAACTATTAACTTAAAACAACAAAAAAATTAATTAATACAGATGTCAATACACGTCAATATATCAAAATATTATATATATATGTATATATTTGATCTACTAAGAAACCACCTAATTCTACATTATATTCTTCTGAATATATTGAATTTCGGGCCACATTGTTGATGCAAAAATTATCTGAAGTCACAGGGAACACAAAAGTATTACTGAATCAAAGGTAATTGAATTTGCGAATTCAAAAATTATTTTTTGTTTCAATACAAACCGATATATTAACAAAAAAGTATGTATAAATGGAATAAAAACTAATAATATTTAGTAGTAAATAAAAATCATTGTAGCTGTGATAGTGTTTGTCAAAATAAGAAAGTAATGTTTGAATGTAAACAAAAAATGGCTGAATTAAGTGAAAGAGAAAAAAGAGAAATTATCAATGATGATTTGATGATTATATATCTATAAAATATCTTGGAATTACCATAGATCAAAAAGTAAATTTCAAAAAGCACACAGCCTTAAACAAAACAAAACTCACCACTAGGGTCAAATTATTTAGAAGTCTTTCTTATAAAGGAAATGGTATATCCACTAAAATAGCCGTCAAAATTTATAAAATGATTTGTCGCCCTCTACTTGACTATGGTAATGTCCTTTTTTCCTGTAATCCTTCTATTCACAATATCCAAGGTAGCGAGCGATCCTCCGCCATCCCAGCAATCCTTTACATAATCCATCTAACCAACTCCTATATGACTCTACCTCTGTTATCCTCATCAATGAACGCGCCCCCCCCATTTTATTACAGATAGATAGGACGAAGAGCTCTAAATCCCGAACTTCATTCACTGAATTATTTTCTATGAGGTATTCAAGAATAATTGAAAGAATAACCCAAGAGATGCAGAGAATTTTACCTGAAGTAATAGTCAGTATTACAAGAGAAATTACAAACCAAATTGTCTGTTATCAAGAAGTAAACGGTGCTTATTTTGACCATTTGTTACATTAAGTTTAATACTTCGATTTTATTTCACTGTTTGAAATTCATTCAGTTTTTCATTAATAATATGCTTATTAATTTTTCTTTAGATAATTTTTGTTGATATCTTGGTTGGCATTGGCATGTGATTCATTAAACATTTAAATATTGACATTATTTTTAAAATATACAATTTACTGAAATACCACCTTCCATATTTCATTTTGACATTTATAATAATTTCGGAGATATTTACTTGGTTCTACACAGTCGTCCATCATGTTATATATAAATCCGGTAACATTCACTGTTATATATTATATATTGTCCTTGATGATGGAATAAACATAAATTTTTATTTCTTATATAAACCCTTCGCTACAGCCAAACTCATGGGTTATTTATAAAATTAAGTAAATAAGAGTTTATTTTCTGCGAGGTGTGTGTGCGTGTCTGTGTATTTGTGCGCGTTGATTTTATAACTTTTTATTTATGTATTATTACCAAGACATTGGCCAAGACATTGACCGAGACATTAGCATTTAAACATTTATTGTTATTTTGAATTTGTATATAAATTTACAATGAAATATAGGTAAAATGCAGATAAAATGTTTTATTTAAATAACCTATAGAAATAATGTACTACATTCCGTGGATAAATTAGTTCACTATAACACATAACATATCAAACTTATAAATCATCAATTATTAAGTATTTATATTTCAAATATTTGTAATTATTGTTACCTTGTATTATTTTTTATTCGTTGGCAAATAATCATACATAAATAATGTATATAAAATTCAAAAAATTAAATTTGTTTGCTTAAAATAACATTCAAAGCTAATACTAGTTTAATTGCCATTACATTTTAATATAACTTAACAAATAAGTTGCTTTGAATGCACGAAGGTCTGTTGAGTGATTCATATCTCATATATTAAACTATTTCACAAAACTCAAGAGACAGAATAAAGATAATTTATTTAGAAGTAACAAATTGCGAAAAATGCAAAAAAACACCATAAGAAACAAAGAAACTCTATAGTGCGTTTCTTATTTTTAGATTCTTATAATAAATAAATTTCTAAACAAATTCCAAGCATTACATTTTAGGCGATATAGAGTACGAACACAAATAAAACTGCCTTGAAATTATCATATGATTTATATTTCTATATGATGATTAGATCATACTAGTGAAAATGTTCAGAAAGGTGATATAAATCAAAATAAACCACTTTCAATTTAACTTCCTTCATAAGACACTTTAGGCTATATTAATGTAACATTGTTAAAGAAGGCCAAAATTGATATAGAAATTAAAATCAAAATGCTGTAGTTGCAATTGTGCTGTGTTCATAAACCAAACATTTACTAATGTACTAAAGAACTTGCCTTCAATATGTATCACAAAGCAATGAATATCATACAGCTTCAAACATTTCGTTTAACCAATTCCAATCTCTTCTATGCCCACCTTGAGCTCGCACGCCCAATTAAACGCGAAATCGCTACAGTTAAGCCCCACCAATCTCATCTTCTCGCATCATAACACTTCCTCACCAATCGAACGGCCTTGCTATAATTAACAAAGATTAACGCCAGTTCTTTGTGTGCAAATTTCAAGAACACGCGGATCCCATCCAACCCTTCAAGGAAGAGGATGCGCGATTAATTACCGCGATCACGCGCCGGCCAATATAATTGTGGGATATTAAATACATTACGAGATTTAGAAAGCCGAATGTCACATGACTCTCCAGGATACGAACCAAACCAGTCACATGAGTGCCAGCTCACCAAATTACCAAATCACGCTAGACACAACACCAATTAGCGCAGCGAGTGTCTAATGCACGGTCCAGGGTCGGCGCGTTCCCCCGATAAACCCGCCACTGTCGATAACAATCGTATCAAACAAAATTTATGATATATAAATAGTTGGATACTTTAAAAATTAACGCTAAATTAAAAATAGTAGTGACATCAGAAGAGAATTTTGTGTAAAATAAAGTCAGCCAATATTTTAAGCTGAGCAAAATTGACAAAATAATAAAAATATTGTAATATATTATATAATAATGCATCATTTAATAAGTTTAAAATTGATAATTGGAATTTTTTCATAGCTTGTATTTTACTTTGTAATACACACTAATGTGAAAATATATTAAGCAAATTGCAGTTTTATTACTGTAAATTGTGTCACATTATCAAGTAATTACTATAATGTCTATGCTAGAATTTCTACCCACTTTAGTCATTTTTTATCATGAAAGTATATAATATAATTGATATGTATTATCTAGAAAATTACTACAAATTTCGATTTCGATACCAAGTGTCAAAATATTTATACATAATTTAGCAAGAAAGTTGTCGCGTTTAAGGGTAAATTCCTTCCGCTCGCACCTTCCTGACTCAAAGTATTCCAATTGATGATAGCCGGTTTTGCATGCAATTTTTCTTTAGACATATATTAGGATATGTATTTTTTAAATAACCCTTCAAGAAAAAGGCAGGTGAGATCTAACCATGGACTAAGTTTCTGGAGATTATCCAATCATTAAATCAACCTTAGAACTTTCAATATAAGTCTTAAACAGCTTAAAACAGTTGAAGCTTTAATTACAAAATTGTTAAATAAATACATTACATAGACATGAACTTGATGTGATTGAATAATTAATTAGAAAATTATGTATATTATTATATATAAAACATTTTCTCTTTAATATTATACGATTGTTTCATTTGGGAATTATAGATCAAGTGCTCGTAATTATCAAACTAAAAATAATTTGAATAAAAGATTAATCACATGCATTTATATAGCGAAAATTGAAAAATATACTAAATTCGTCTATTCCTTACAGGATTACGTACCTAAAGAGATTCCATTTTCATCCCCTTTTTGGTGAAATGGATTACCTGGAGTACATCCTCTTCAAAGGTAAGATCGTTTTCGATTAAGTTTATGTATATCATTATTTCCGATATCTGCATGTATGTTTTCTTTATGTTGCATACAATTATTTAGATACCAATATAAGAATATATTTTGAAATACTATGTGAGATATATGATGTAACCCTAAAATAATACTAATTTATGCATTAAGGAAATTATAAAGATGTAAATTATTGAGAGCAATTTGTCTTTAGGTTCAAGGAATACTGAATTTTCCACGGTAATTACATCATTACTTCGAAAATAGTTTTTCAAATTAAATCTTTTAGTTAAGATGGTGACCAGAAACGTAAAAGTATATTACTTTACTTATTAAGTATACTGAGTAACATGGAAGTCGCAAGACGAAGAAGGGGTAGGATTTTTTTGCGAAACTTGGTACAAACGTGTAACTATTAAAAGATAGCAATTGATTAAAATTGCATTCATGTGGGTCAAATGGATCTTATTTTACAGGATTTCTGTTTTTCTCATAATTTATTAGATGGGCTCAATAGTTTTCTTTGTAGCTGCTATCAAGCATAAATTAGAGAGGGTCAGGGACGTCGCATCAGAGGCACCGAGGGATAAAGAAGAACAAATGAGGTTCAAAACCGCAATATTCGACAACAAATTCTCCAGTACTAGATTAATTGCCGATCTGTGGTTAGCTAACGGTCATCATTTAACCCTTCTTGGAAACCTATCAGTCACACCGCGTGTTACTACTATTGGCACTAGAAGCTATAGTGGTATAGGGTGGTGTTTAGTGATCCCGATTCTATTTAGAAATGCATGGTGGCCGTATGAGAATCAGACGAAGACGTGGGGAACGCCACAATATAGAATTTTCTATTGAGAGGTCTGTGCATTAAACTGTAGGGATTATATTATGAAGTGCTATAACTTATGGAAATAGGTCTTTAGAATTCATCTGAGGCAATATAAACACACCGCGATACGTGGATGAGGTGACCATATCCTATATTCTTCATTTTCTTCAGGAGTTATTGCAAGTGATTCTGTGGACCGACTAATTTGTGAAGTATAATGTCAATATCTTGCCATGACCATCCCGATTTCCTGATTTTTCGCCCATTGAACATGTATGAGACAATATGGGACGATAACTAAAGAAGTTACAACATCCTGCACAGATGCAGCAGGCTCTTTAGCACGAATTATGTTGCTTGGGATACAATACTCAAGCGATTATCGACCATCTGCTAAAATAGATGGCACAAAGAGTAGTGGAGTGTGCAACCAATAGGGACAGACGAACCAATTGTTTATATGTTTATTTTTGTTCATTTTTGCTACATTTTAATAGAGAATTGATCAAAAAATTTCTACGCTTTCTTAGTGGTTATGATTGCAATTTGTAACACGCAAATTACTTTTGTATCATTAAATGTCTGTCTAGCTACTTCTCTAGCTAAATATTAATGTATATATGTTTCAATAATTAATTTGTTGTATTTTAATACGCTGAAAATCAGCATAGGAAATGATTGTAATAATCTAACAAGTAATAACTTATTTTCTATAATTCTGATATTGATAGCGCTGAAACATTAAGGAAATTAATTATTGCTAACTTCCTAAGAGAATTATGAGTATTTTAGCTATTATCAATTATTTGTACTGCATAAATAAATAAATTATATTTTTAAATAAAATTAATTTGAAATTATTGACGAGACACTTAGTTGAAAATCCATATTATATTTAATTAATAATAAGTGGTTAATTTTCAAAATTTATTTACAATCCTTCAGGTGAAGAATATACATTATATTATATACAACGAACTGTGACAGTGTAAATAATAAAATTCAGAGTGTGGTGGATAAATTGAAGTCTACTCATTCAATAACGCACGACAACTAAACGCAAGATCTACCGAAAAAATTGCTGCAATCGATTTCGCATAACATAACTGCGAGTTTTGCGTCATGATTTGGGCCAGTACAAAATTTAACCCTTTGCACTCGTAATTATTCTTTAGACAGTTAGCCAGTAACTCGGAATTTTTTTTCACGTTCGATCAAGATGAATTTTTTTGGTGAAAATGTTTTTAAATTTAACTAGAAGGTTCACCATCCTTAAATAAGAAATTTTAAAATATAACCCCTGAATACACCCCTTGACCTAGGATGGGGTTTGGTGACATAATATTTTATTTTTAAACGTGTAAAAATAATTTATTGAAACTACTAAGCATACTTAACTATAGTATACTACTCCACATTAAAAATCTAGGAAATATAATTATATAAACAATATTTAGGGGCGGAACGTAATGCCGGCACCTCCACCATAGCAATACTCTGAACAGAAATGTTTTAGTTATGTCATAACAGGTTAACCAAAGAATTTATGTTTTCTATAACTAGTAAGAAGTAAGAAACTGTAGTATACTAACTAAAAGACAATAAAAACAAGAAACAAAATAAAAAGCACAACATGAAGAAACAACTACATTTTATAATTTTGCAGTGCGATAACGCTCGAAACAGACCCCGGATGTAGTCCAGGCTTTTGAGTACAGGTACTGTACATACAACTAGTGTAAGACGTGCAATTTGCTTTTTAACCTTTCAGTTTGGAGGATTGTCTATAATTTCCTATGAGTTCATCAACCAATTGCCCGACAAATTTTAGGTACGTCATGGGGGGCTTTTTTGTCGACGGTCGATTTTGTATAACAAAAATGCATGACTTCCGCGACCATTTGAACGATTTTCGCAAAAAGCAATATGATGCAGAGTACAAGTCAGCTGTATCAGCACCCTCCTTATATTTGTTGTAGTTAATAACAACCGTGGGTTTGTTCACTTCCTGCAAATTTCCTCCAAGTATTTTTCTGTTTATTGGCTGAGTACCCGAATCATCCCAACTAAATAAATACATAAATAAACTACTAACTGCAGTGACGACCCTTTTATCTTTCCAGGCCAATAATTTATAAATGTAGTATCCTCGGAAAATCGCGATTTTTTTATAAAGTTGGATACGAATTGCAGGTTAATTTGGATTAGTTTTTTTTTTGTTTCCATTACATTCGGGGTATAATACAGCCAAAATACTATAAAAAAAAAACATAAATTATCACTATTTTTAACCCTTTGCAATCGTAGATATGTCCGGTTAGAACATACAGCACAGTCTTTTTTCTTCCCATCATTTTGGTATAAAATATGCAATTTACCATTTAGCCGCTCTTCTGTATCTGCAGATGATGGTCTGCCAGAAGTTTTGGTGCCGAAAGTTTTTTGTTTTTTCGTCAACCAATTCCCAAACAAACTTTAGATGGGTCATTGGTTTGTTGTTTTGGCCCCGTTGTGAAATTTTATATAATAAATATGCATTGACACTGGACATTTCGAGTCCCCAGAAAAATAACTTTCGCCACCATTTCCTCAGGAAACAGTATGACGCTGAATAAGAGTCTGCACGGTCGACACCTCCCATAAATTTATTGTAATTGACCACTACATTTGGCTTATTTACAACTTGTAAGTTACCTCCACGTACTCTTCTGCTGATGGGCTGTGTTCCTGAGGTATCCCACGAAGTAAGTGCGGTGACGACCCTTTTATCTTTCCATGCCAATAACATCAAATTACCAGATCTGCATGCGAATGTATTATCTTCGGCAAATGTTGGTTTTTTGATAGAATCAGGTATAAATTTGCGGTTGATTTGAATAGTGCCTGTCAGATAAACATTTAGTTTTAACAACTCTTGTGCAAGTGGCAAGCTCGTATAGTATCTATCGGTGTAAAAATGATATCCTTTGCATCCTGGGTTATCGTCTAATAATTTTTGACAAAGATGTAACACTATCCTTGTACTTACAGATAAATCAGGTCTCACTAAATCTTCCGATGTCAAGCTTCCGTAGTTCGGCAAAATTGAATACACATACCCGGTGTTAGCATCCGCCATTACATAACCGATACCTCTCTTGATGGAACAAAATGTTCTTTGAATTGTTTGTCCAAATAATCTAAATAGTGACTGACTTTCTGAGTTCGAGTCCTAAGAGTTTGGTCATTTGGATTGTTTTCATGTAAGTGTAACATCCAAAAAATTTGTAAAAATCGTTCTCTTCTAAATATGCTACTAAAAAAAGGTATTTCGGCGTTAAACTGTTGTGACCAATACTCTTGGACATTAGATACGGTTATCGTACTCATATTTAGGACAACACCAATAAATGCGGTAAACTCTTCTACTGTAACATCTATCCACGTATGCCATGTAGAACGTTTTGACAACCTCTTCTGTGCAATTTTATGTCTAGCGTAGTTATTTGTTTGTTCCACTATTTTTATTATTAGCTCATCGGTAAAAAAGAGCTTGAAAAAATCTAGGGGTTTTGTACAAGTATCTGGTATTTGTGGTCCTACCATTTTATCCCCAGAAGTAAATAGAATCCTGTCTGGTACCTGATCGTGGAATGTAACGTCCTGCCATGGACCAAAATTACCAGGTTGTCTTATATTCTCGTCGTCTTCACTGCTGCTTGAACTTGATGGTAAAGGTATGATTCTCTGTCTTTTAGCAACTATAATATCACTACCACTACTAGAGTCACTTTCTTCACTAATATTATCACTATACAATCTATCGTTGTCAGGCGCGTCAATATAAAATTCATCGTCACTACTTTGCAACTCATTTTCAATTTCATTTTGTAAAAATTTCTTGGCATTTCAAATCTTTTTCTCGAAATATAAAGAAAAAATACACCGAACTTAACCCAATCGTGTTAGTTATAAAACTGAGTAATATTCAAAACGCAAAAATGGTGCACTTGTGAACTGAAGTGGTTGTAATATATACATCAGCAGATATAAAATAAACAGCTACGATGGCATGTATGAGTATAAAATAAATATCATGTTATCTTTTATTTTTACATAAACATGTCCTCAACGAAGGTTTAAGAAAGCAATTTAGAAATATTAGAAATAAGTTAAGGGGATGACAGACCGGCCAACCCGCTTAATGATAAGACATAAGTATGCCGCCTATACGGCGACATACGAGTGCAACGGTAAAACGCATCTTGCCGCTCCTACGGCGACATACGAGTGCAAAGGGTTAACTAATTCAGGAGCTGAAGGTAAACGACTTGTGTTCATTGAATGGGTCGTGGAGCAATTACAAACTGACCATATTTTCATCAAAAAAATAATTTTCATTGATGAAGCTCATATCTGGTTGAAAAAAAAATTGTCTTATTTGGGACGATACCATACCACATAAGATCCAATATCGTCCAATATATTCCGAAAACTGTTTAACCAGGCCATCACCGTCAATGGCAAGCGCTATTGGTCGATGTTTATCATCTTCTTTTAGCCTGAATTGGATGATACAGACACCATAGACATTTTTCAACAGGACGGCGCTAGGTGTCACAAAACTCATGCTTGTGGGGTTTCTTAAGTCGCAATTCTATGGGAATACGCTAAGAAAACCACATCGGCCCTCAAAGCCAACATAACCCATGCCATCGGTCAAGTTCAGCCTGATTTATGCGCCAGAGTCATGAAAGTTTGTACATTTCGAATACGTGCCACCCAGCGAAACCTATCGATGCCATTATGTATCATGCATAGGATACAAAATTTCGATGATATCTTACACATACTTTATTTAATTTAAATTTAAAGTTAGCAAGCGTTTAATAAAAGTCCTTATATAAACTGCAAAAAGAGGACATAACCCATTAAATAGAAGGCGATACATATTTAAGCTAGATATTTTAAGTTGTATTTTCAAAAGTAGTCTTTGATGGAGCTAACGCTATTATTCAACAAAAACAAACATTATTGACAGTGGCTTGTCAGCAGTACTTGTTAGTTTAGTTAAACCATCGCTGTTGTTCAGGGTTGTTTAATTTAAAAAAAAATTATTTAAAAGGAGAACTTACTCCCAAGACAAAAATTTCTATTTATAAAATTGGAGGGTGTTTAGAAATTTATTATTATTACTCACTCAAATTCAACTGTTTTTTTTTCGTGCTAATAAAAAAATACAAACATAAAAACATACTATTAAACTGATAACAAATTTAAGTGTAAAATAAACGAATGTTTTAGTAAATGTTCAAAATGATGCCCATCATTTTCAATGCATAGGTAAACTCTTTCTTTGAATGACTGCTTCACTTTAATCAAAATAACTAGCGTCATAAACAGTATTTCTTTATATATCTCCATAAGAAATAGTCTGGAGACCTTGCTGGCCAATTCTGTGGACTTTCGCGTCCTATCCATCTATTGGGATATTGACTATCTAATTCATTTCTAACGTTTACTTAGAAGTGTGCAGGAGCATCGTTTAGTTGCATCCACATTCTTTCTCGAATATTAAGTGATATATTTTCCAAAAGTATCACTTATAAATTAAATAAACATGTCGCCGTTTAAGTAGCTATCAATAAGCTATGGACCTAAAACAGGCGTTCCAATTATTCCAACAGTCCATCGGTGCTGATGATCTAGGGTTCTAAAGAAATTGAGATTTTCATCACTGTAATAATGCGAATTATGTCTATTAACTAATCCGTTGTTATGGAAAGTTGACTCATCTGAGAAACGTCCATAATCGAAGAAATGTTCATCGTCTCACAACTTTTCTAGAAACCATTAAGAAAATTCGAGGCGTAGACCGTAATCTGCTTCCCCAAGTTCCTGATGAAGTTGTATATGATGCGGGAAAAATTTGTGTTTCTTTATAATTCTTCCGATACTCCGTCTACTTATTTTAATCATTTTTCGCTGACTTGTATTTGAAGTTTCAATTAAAAATCCCATAACTAAGAATTCATTTTATTCATTTCCAGTAATTTGCTTTTGTTGCTCTGTTTATTTTATAAGATATACATTGTGTTCTTCTAAACTCTTGTAGCAAAGTTTCTAA
Source organism: Ontholestes murinus (assembly GCA_963969525.1). Classification (NCBI taxonomy): domain Eukaryota; kingdom Metazoa; phylum Arthropoda; class Insecta; order Coleoptera; family Staphylinidae; genus Ontholestes; species Ontholestes murinus. The sequence continues at coordinate 32,177,400 of OZ018395.1, read as the reverse complement.
TGAACACTTGTCAGGATGACGTTTGTTTGGAAATTTTTGAGCGTAAACTGTTGATGCTAACACGCAATATTCTTCACACTCATCAATTACTAAAATTATACTAATTCTTTCTTCTCGGGAGTAAGTTCTTATCTCAAATAAAATGTTTTTCTTTAAACAACCTCAACCAACAATGATGATTTTACTAAGAAGTACTGTCACTGTCAAATAATGTTTATTTTAGATGAATAATAGCGTTGCCTTTGCCAAAGTCTACTTTTGAAACATAAATGGCAGCAAATTAATGTTTGAATTTGAAAATGTCAAATTACTCGGAAACTATAAGAACTAGGTGTAGGAAACCTTAATAAAATTTTAAAACTGATTAAAGTAAGAATCTAAATATGATAACAAATATAGGGTGTTCCATTTAAAATAAGAAAATTATTAATGATAGCAGATATCCAATGTTTATTTTTTTCCACCCTGTATAATTTTTAGGGATCATTTTTATTTTATCGTCAAGTCTAATGCTTAGACTAAAAGATAAATACAATTTAAAATATCTAGCTTAAATATGTAAGACAGCCAAACATCTTAAATTTTGATCTACATTTTCAAGAATTGTCAAATATCTTAAAAACGGCTGGAATTAGGTATAGGAAACATAACAGTAGCTTGTCTTTATTTAGCCTGCACTATCAAAATATGAAAGAATATACAGGGTGTTCCAATGAAATTTATAAAACTTTGGGGTGTAACTTTTTTTTGAGTCACCCTGTATATATCAAAATAAAAAGATTTGAAAAATATTTTGCCGTTTGCCATATGTAAGCCGACGCGAATGTGGTGCCCCACCCTGTTTATTGGCTAATTTATTTCTGGAAAAAAAATTTAAAAAAGTTAAATCACCAAAGAAAAGTATTTGTTGGTAAACCATAGTTGAAACGATGTAAGGTTTTATAGAACAAAAATTTCTAAAGATTGTAGTCATGATGTATTGGCTTTTTATTACAAGTTTACATCAAAAAATAATTACTACTTTCAGGTATAATTTTATTAATTTTGGATTTCGTTCTTAGACTACTGTGGGACGTTCACAAATACGTATGTGGCCTTAGTTATGATGGTTATAAACTTTATATTTAATAATAACTAGCTGTTAGTCGAAACTATAGTCACGCGTAATTTTAAATAAAGTGGTAAAATAAAGTCATCGTGTCTCCTTCTTCATTGTAACAAAATCTTTTATAATTAGAAAAAACAAGAAAATATTTGGTAAAATCTACAACAAATTAGTCTTATTAAGACTACAAGAAAAAACCACTTTTGAAAAACAACTACTTCTCTAGCTAATACTTCGACAGACATTGAATGATACAAAAGTAATTTGCGTGTTACAAAATAGCAAGGCTATTAAAGCAACACTAGTTTGAACGTATTTCTTTTTATAAAATGAACTAAAAATGATTTAATGTACGTTAATTAATTTGTAAGTGACTATATTATAATAAATTTGAAACAAGAAATGAATTTAGGTTGATGTAATTAAAAATAAATTAGCAAAAGAAATTAAATAATTCAATACTCAACTTTATAACCATCTGCAGATACCTGTTTCGATCTCTCGATCTCTTCAGTACAGCTTTATTATAAAATTGATTTCAAATATAAATATAAACGTTTTACTAAAATAAATATAATGAAATATAAATAACTTACTCAGGTATGTACGGCAACTGACACTGCAGATGATTAGAAACTTGAGTATTGAATTATTTAATTGCTTTTGCAAGTACTTTATGGCTGTGATCGAGTTTGAAGAGTCGTTTTGTTTCCGATCCTCTTCCATGTTTGCACTACTTTTTAGTTTTTAGGTCTTTGACCACCACATAAGGGCTGCATTGGTGACAATGGGTATCACCGCCATTCTATACAGCCAATACGTGATTTTGGGCTTTAATCCGTAGTTTTCCCATTAGACGCCTACGAACCCAGAGCGACGATTTTGTCGGCATGCTGATTCCACGTCAGTTTGGTATCCAGAATTCCCGTACACACCAATTATTGATAATATTGAGTGCTTATTGCATTAGGATTGTAAGAATGCCTTCGTGCTTGCCCCTGATTATTACGGCGATGTCATGTGCGTAGCCTTGGGTTATATAGCCCTTTTCATACAGTTTACTACAGTCATATATACTGTGGATCCTGCTAGAGAAGGTTTTACTAGTCGGCTTTGAAGCATTGCCTCCGTCCATTCTACCTTGGAAGGATATATTCTTTTATTTATAGCCGCTCGTTTTATTGCAGAGAATGAGGTGTTGCCAAAGGACACCTCTATGTCTACAAATATTTCGAGTGCTATTTCCTTGTATAGGAGTGCTCGTTTTTCCTCTTTGGCGAGGTGGTGTAGAGCATCAACGTGGATTTTCCAGCTTGAAATGAAAACTGCATGGCATTTAAGGGTGCTCTTATAAGTGGGTCACCCTGTATGTGTTCGCCGATTATTTTCTCCATGGTCCTTTAGGAGAAATAAAGCTAGGATGATGGATCGATATGATGTGGGTTCATCTAGAGGCCTATTGCCTACTTTAGGTATAAATACAACTTTAGCCTCCCTCCACAACTGAGGTATGCACCATAGTACATACTTGCTTTGTATATCTCCCTGAGTCTTGGAGCAATTCTCTCCAAGCCGCGCTGTAGTAGCGCGGGAAAGATACCGCCTATTCCTGGAGATTTATATGGCTTTAAACTGTTTATGGCTAAAGTCATTTTGCTGAGCGTGAATATTTTTCCCGCTAGGCAGTCGATTTTTGCAATGAGCCCTTGGGTCGATAATAGCCGCAACTGTGTCTTTCAAAACTACTTTTGGTGCCAGAAAGTGAGTACCTAGTAATAGCTCTAAACTTTCCTGTTAATCATTCGTATGACTGCCGCCAGTTCTATTTGATGGCGTCAGATTGTCGACCCACTGGCAGTAGGCCAGTAGCTTATTGTATTCAGTCAGGGCCTGTCTGTAGGCCGAGCAGTTGCCTATTTTCTTGTCTCTATTAAAGGATTACCAAGTGATAGTCGATCCAATTCCTTATTCCACCAGGGAATATTTCTCGAGAAGTTTACCTTTTTTAACAGACAGCTTTTGTCATAGGCTGCTACGATGATATCTCTTAGGTGTAGTGAGGCCTGTTCTAATTCCTCCATTGTCGCAAAGTTATATTGGAGGCTCTGAAGTTCAGACAGTAGGCACTCATTATATTATATAATGCCCATTCCGTTTTTCGTAGCACTCCGTATTCTGCTATTTCCGACCATATCCTCTTGCAAGACCAGGATATCTTCGGAAATTGTTTCTAAAACCTGCATATTTTTCATTATTTGTAGATTAAAAAAGTAATGGCATAGTTCGTGTCCGATTATTCACTCTACGGTGTGCACGGCCTTCACCACCATCCCATCTACTTCTGCGACCCACTTATACATTCTTACTTCATCATTTTCAACGAACAGTTGCCAACCGGCTCACATTCTCCCAGGCCCAACCGTACTATAAAAACGTGTTCCTTCACTATTGTCTCAATCTCGGGTCGCAATCTATGCATCGTTATAGGAGAGATTAGTGGTGTGTTACAGGAATGATCATTCCAGTATTCAGGCGTTATTGAAGCTCCTACTCATCCTCTATTTTATCCAGGCCAGATTTTACTGCATCATAAAACTCATCATCGGCTATGACATTATGTGAATCTTCCTCCAAATCAGGCCCAGGGTGCATGTAACTTCTGTATTTGCTCGCAATAAGAGTTAGCATTATTCTCGCTTCTCTTTCTTTTTCCAGAAGTTTCAACCACAACTCTTCTCGTTTCAAAACCAAATCTACACAATGTGCCATTGTATCCAAAATAACGGCCGTTGTTGTGCAAAACGTAATCCTTAAAGCAATCAGTTTCAGATCGCAAGTTTTATTATCGTTGATAACTCCATTTATTTGGCCGTTGCCACATTTTCGGCACACACGTTCTAATAATGCTGCAAGGTGTCAATCTGCCTGCAGAGAATGCTCTTCTTTGCAATTCGGCGTGCTTCTCTTGGACATTGTGGCCAGTGCGCTTGAAGCTGCTGCTCGAAGCAATGCTAAAAGTGTTAGATTGTAAGCTGACATAGTAATAATGCCGCTTAAGACTGTTCTCAAAGCCTGTCCGGTAACCTGATTGAACTTTGTAAGATTCTAGTGTGTGAACCCAATGTTACTTCCTCTCCACAAAATCCGCCCTTAAGTACCAGACGCAATAATTGACGGAAACATTAAAGCGACACTAATCGAACTCTGGAACTGGAGTTTAAGTGGCTAGAGCAAGAGTATCCCTGCAGGCATATCCACTCTCCTGTTCGCTTTTGTAGTACGACAAAGTTGCATTTTTGAGGATTACATACCTGTCCTTCCAGTCGAGTATGTAGTTGTTTCATTTGAGCAGGACGCCCTGTCTAGTTTTTCGTGTCAAGAGTCGTCATTGCTGTGCTTGACCGCCATTGTCGCGCGCGGTTACACTTTGCTTCGCATTTAGTTTAACGCTCAAATAATAGCCGGAATCCGCTTAAGGTTAATTAAATTGCCCGCATTTCCCGAATCGCATGTTTATCAAGTGCACTCTATCAGTTTAAAACAACTGCGTAACTTCAATTTACTGTTTAAGACGTCCAAGAGCGCTCCTGTGAAAAAAAACAAAGCATTTTAAGCCGAAGAGGAGGACGACTGTTCCGAAAACCGTCTCCAAAAAGAAGTAGTCGACTACAATTATTTTTTATTCTGGGAACATGTGACAACGGCAGAACCTGGGGTAATGTCGATCTAGGATCTTCTTTAAGAATTATACTTCCACCACTAAAATAAATAACACTAAAAATCACTACCTGTATTGTGCTGAACGATCCTATCTCTCTATCCTAATTAAATTTCGACATCTTTTTAACTCTCTTTAATTTTTTGTGAGTTTATAAAGGGAAATTCGTAAAAACAAAAAACGGCTTCGAGTACACTTTTGGTGCACTAACTTTTATCAAAAGCATTTAAAATATTTCAAAGTAGTTGGATTATTAGTATTATTTTTCCCTGTATAAAGTGTAGTGATTTTTTTGAACCGAAATTTTAAAGAAAATATATATTTTGAGGTACTCTCTACCGGAAAATACGAAGAAATAAAATTTTTTAGACCGTAAGTGACAATTTAGTCGAAGTCGTTTTTGTTTTCCAGGATTTTCCTGGGGTAAAACATTTTAAAAAAATATTTAAATCACAAAACGAATTAGACTGTTTCTGTAACGAAACAAATTTCGAAATTCTGAAACAAATGTTGTTTGGCTTCAAAAAATTTAAACTACCAAACTATTTACCCATGCATCACTTGATGAAACTTAATTTAACAAAAAGGTAAGCCAACAATTAAAAATATTAAAAATAAGATCGTCTAAAATACTCCATTGAGGAATCGCCCTTCTAATTAATAGTCTTCCACATATTGCTTCAACCATGCCATTATTTATTTTCACACACTAGGTTCGATTGATTAAATATGAGCTAAACTACTTGTACATTCCAATGATTTCTCCATAAATCATAAGTTTAATTTCCTTTTACTTATCTTGCAAGTGAATATGGAAAAAGCATTTCCTGTTATTATAAACAAAAGCCAGTCAAGAATAATAACGAAATGGTGAATTAAAAATAATGCACGATACACTTGAATTTTTAAATGAACTTTGTCAGCGATAACCTGATAATAAAAATAACAGGATGCTAAGAAATGAGTTCCGTAATAAGTATAAAGGTGCCTTTAGCGCGGCTAAGATTAAAGTATATAATAACTTAATTAAAATTCCAAAAACAATGTGGAAATTAGTTAACTTATTAAAACCAAAGTTAAGCCGAAATAATACTAATAGCGATTTATCTTGTTATGATTTTAACACATTATTTGCTAATGCTGCATAAAATATATTGAAAGATATGCCAAATAATAACGGTGACCCAACTAATTATGTTGCTGGTAATTTCTCAAATACAAATTCAGAATATTTTAAATTTAATGTAATATCAGAAGTGGTAGTACGGGATGCTATAAATTCATTAAAAGCAAGTAATTCCCGAGATATATATGGTATGAATTTACATCTCAAAGAGTCTGTTAAGGATATTTTGATACAACCGTTTACAGAATTATTTAATCAATCATGCACTTTCCCAGACTCTCTAAAATTAGCAAAAGTTATACCGATACCTAAGAAGGGCGATACCAGCAAATTAAGTGATCATAGGCTAATATCCATCTTACTCGTTGTTTCGAAGATCTTCGAAAAGATTATGTATAACCAACTAAATACATATATGGAATGTATTTTGTTGGATCCTTGCCAACATAGATTTAGGAAAAACAAATCCACAATAACCGTTTGACTCTATTTCCATGAAATCCTCATTCGCAAGCTCTATATGTACAATTTACACCCTAAAGCGTGTCGTCTTATAAGCTCATACCTACTGAACAGATCTCAATGTGTCGAAGCTGGTGGGGTAAGGTTTTCAATTCTGAATATTAAGTATGGGGTGTCCCAAGGCTCTATTTTGGGTCCTCTGCTATTTATCATATTTATAAATGATTTACTTTTTAACTCAGGTGTTAGTGACCTTACCCTATACGCTAATGACACGACAATAATCAATACAGCAACTGAAGCGGAGAGTATTGCTATGATGAACTCATCCTTTTTTATATGTTGGATGCTTGAAGCCATAACTTTGTGATACATCATTTGATAAAGTTCCCCATTATTTTTCGTGTAAATGAATGGTTTCAACGTAATAGACTAAAATTAAATCCTGATAAAACTGTTAAACATTCAGATCTAGGACTGAACGGAGATTATAGTAACTTCACAAAATTCCTGGGACTTTTTGTCGACCAGAAGTTAACCTGGTACAAGCATGGTGATCATTTAACACATATTCAAAATAGCGTCTTTTCATTGCGGCTACTTTACGACTCAGTGTCTAAAGTCACCTTAAAAGCAGCGTATTATGCCATTTATGAAAGCCATTTGAGATATGGATTATTGCACTGGGGCCACTCTGCTATTAAATACAAAATGTTTAGGCTACAACCAAAAGCAATCCGCGTAATATCTGGAGCTCACTACCAGGCTGACTGCAAACCACTCTTCCAAATAATGAGTGTCATGTCTCTACCATGTATGTACATATTTGAATGCCTAATATACATAAAGTTTCGAAACATAGATATGTGTCACCATATAGTTGTGCACCATTATATTACGAGGAACAAGGAAAATCTATATCCAATATCCAACAGATTAGATAAAACTAAAACTACGACAAGACACCAAGCGATACAAATATTTAATGCACTTCCTTTGAATATTCGACATTTAAATATGAACATCTTTAAAAACACAGTCAAAAGTTTATTGCTAAAAAACACGTATTATAAAGCAACATCTGAAATTTTACAATTAAAAATTTTAAACTAAAATATTTCAACGTGGTTACAAACGAATTGTTTTAACAAATTTTGAATAGTAATCATAATTATTATATTATAAGGAAATCTTTAAAATAATACAATAAAAAATAAAATTAACTTCAATAAAATTTTAATATTTATTACATCAGTTCCTTATAGCCTAATACCTTTCCAATCTTAATCCAATTGGTAATACATTAACACTGAGCCCTGCCATTTCACCATTTCAGACCTCGTCGGTGTAAATCAACGAGAGAAATCCGAATTGAAACGTTCGTGCGGACACGCCTTTGCTTGCTTCCTACATTTCTTCACTTTCACGCCTGAAAATGGTTCGGGGCTAGTGAATTTCCACCGGCCTGCGCCAGAGGTACCTCAAAAAAAGTATGTCACCGTGCCATCATCCGCTTACGACACAGCCGTAACTTTGAGGTGACTTTACCTCAGCTTTGTGAAAAAAAATTAAGGCGTCACTTTCATTTTACCACCTCCGAAAGATGCCTCAATCTGTCATCGCGGCGGCCTTGTTCCGCTTTAAAAATAATTCGTGGCTGATATTTAAATCGAATTCCAATACCACGTGCATTTTATTCGATACACGAATTTATTAGAATGTTTAATATACAATGGCAACATAATTTTGGCGACCGTTTTTTTTTAAATATTTCAACCAGGAAGTTGGCAGGAGGCACGGAGGCATGCGAAGGCCAGATCAAAATTTTTCAACGTATAATTATTATAAACGCCGAAAACAACAGAATCAATGAATAAAAAAAAAAAACTTGATCTATCGAAAAATAAACTAGAATTGAATTAATCAAATCAGTACATGTTTTTGAATCTACCAACGACTAATAAAAAATGTATTCAAAAATTGTTCAAAAAATTTATATAATTCAAAACATGTCCTATTCATATTCGAGGTAAACATATTAAAATAGTTGTAAAAAATGAATTTAGAATAACTTCTTCATCCATTTATTAAATCAAATTCAGTTGCTATTAAACTCTTATTATATCAATACAATTTTGAAGGAACTTCCAGAATAAATATTATGATGAAAGCATAATCGTAATGTTCTTTACATAAGCTTTCCCTATATAAAATTATAAAATTCATGCATATTTTCCTAATGAATATAAACAATCGAAGTTTAAAAATGTACATAGTTTTCCAATTACAGGAGCAAGTAATTAGTGAATCAGTTCATTAAAGCACAACGTAACAAAGCGAATCATGCATTCATGTAGTGATAGATATCAGATTATAATCCAAGTAACACTTTGCATTTACAGTGGGCATTAAAGGATGGCACGCTTCAACATCACCGTAATTTTGCAAAAAAAAAACTAACCTCGTGCTCTTTTCATAATCACTGATTAACTTAATTGCCAATTTCGTAACGACACCGAACCAATCATCATTTGCTTCACTCGGGAGAAAAATGAGACTGCGCGTTTCATCCGAGACCGGTGGAAAGCGGCGAATGATAATTTTCCTCCTCGAAGCCATTAATACAAGTGCGTTTCCTTAAATGCGAACGGCGATTACACACACGCGCTGCATTGCAGAAGCGCTTGCTCAAAACAAGACCAATTTCAGCATTAATTAAACTGAAATTGGCGATTACAAGGACCTCAGTCTACGTGCCACAAAAGAGAAAAGTAAATGCTGGACGTGCAAAAAATTGAGTCGGACATAGAAATGATTAAATTACCAAATTGTGTTTATGGCTCTAATTATAAGTAGTAACGCATGGGTGCGTCGACTCCGTAAAAAAATGGAAACGGCTTTATGCAATTGTTAAATTGTACCGTTACGCAGTTTTGAATTATTGAAATTGATTGAATACAGTATGTATAACCTATTAAGGTCATCAGAGCTTTCTTCTGCACTTCCTGTGACTGGTACTAAAAAGAATGTCCAGTCCAGCATCTTACCAACTCTAGAATCAAAAAATATGCTCATTGTAATATCAATCATAAACTCGCATTTATCAGGTGACAGTTCGAAAACCTGAAGATTTTTAATTTTATCAAAATCATAATCTACCTTATATTCTTAGATTTATATAACAATGGCCCACAATAATGAACTTATTGAATGAATGTTTTTATGTTTGAAGGACCAATTAAACAAAAATATTCGACGAATATCAATTGATTGTGATCTGATCAACTCTAAGGTCAAAGAATTACATGTACTGGATTATCAATCATAAACTTACTTGGTGCAAATTCAAAAAGTTTATCACTTTGGAAAATATTGTGCTGTTATCCTCCCTAATTAATTAGCCAAGTGCTGAAAGTGCTATTTTTATACCGACATCTAACGAACACATAAAAAGGCGGGTACCAGGGTAACGGTATGTGCGACAGGGATATTCGTTGGTCCCGGCTATAGCGAGCGCGGTTGAGTTTCGCGGGGCCTACACACTCTTGCTAGTGATGGAGTCACCTTTAAAAGCATACTGTACGTTTGACTTGCCTTCCGTCCTTCCTGTTTTGGCTGTCCCGCCAGGGCCTTGATTCGTCTCTTCCATAAATACGGGTTGACTCGAGCTGCTGTGATTGTGATGGCTACACCGTCTTTTTAATCACCATCATGTTGTTATTTCGTTTGATGACTTTGTAAGAGGGGATGTTTTCTGCATTGTCTCTTTCCTGGCAAACATGTGTGATGCCGTTTTCAAGTTTTTGAATATTAAGACCTAGTTTTGCTGTGGTCTGAGTTTGGGTCGAATGTGTCGAATTTTATCACTGTTATTTTCCGGGTTACTCATTAGCAATTTTCCAGGAAGTGGTAGTGACTCTCCATACACTATTTCTCCTGCTGTTGCCCCCATGTCTTCTTTCCAGGCAGTCCTGATTCCTAGCAGGACGACCGATAGAGTTTCAATCCATTGGTCGTTTTTGTGGTCTGTGGAACCTCTCTACTAACCCATTCGTCTGTGGATGGTACGCTGTCGTTCGTGGCCTTGAGATTCTGCAATCTCCTCTAGATGTTTGCGACTCAAACTGGCGTCCCAAATCCGTTGTTACCCTTAGTGGAGAGCCGAATCTTGATATCCAGTGTATAAAAAACAATCTTGCTACCGAAATTTCCTCGATGTCCCCCATAAGGATGGCCTCAGGCCACCTGGTGCCGTCAAATGTTTGCTTGTTGACACGTCTGCTCCAGGTCTTGCAATCTGCTCATCTGGACCACATAAATTTTTGCGCTACGAGTTTCGCTAATGCCCTGTTGCCGGGATGTGATAGTTGGTGTAGACTGTGGAATGCTAATTTCCTAAACCTCACAGTAAATCGACGTGTCGTATGTCCGGGAAATGTATTTTCATTATCTGCAGAATCTGGGTCCGACTCCTGATCGGCCTCTAGGGCTACGAATTCTATATTTTCCTTTCTTTTGATATGCTGAATGTCCGTGGAAAACTGTTCGATGTAGTCAAGGTATCGGAATTGCCTTGGCGAACAGTTTTCTGGCTGTGCGAATGTGAATGTCAATTGTTTATGGTGTGTAAAGATCTACTCCTGGAGGTGTTGGCATTTCCTGATCGTCGCCGTTTACGATAGAGAATTATTGGCAATATAATAACTCTCTATCGTAAACGGCATATTTCCTCTTGGACTTCATGAATATGAACGCCAGGGGTTTCCATATTCCTTCTTGCTGGATCACGCCCCCAGCACGGTGTCTGAAGCGTCGGTTGTGTTGCCTCTGCGATTTGCTGCTTGCACTGGGCAAATGCTTCCCGGGCTTCGTCAGTCCAGGTGATTGCCTCGTTTCTTTCCTTTTAGTAGTTCGTTTTTCAAGGATTATTGCACACCCGCTGCGTTCGGGATAAAACACCGGTAGTAGTTTATCATCCCTAATATTTGCCGTAGTTTTCTTGCAGACCCTGGAAGTCGTCCCTTTGCTCGACACTATGTAGACCAGGAAAGAGATTTTTAATGTACATTTGACCGAGTTAATTACGAATTACGTGTTCTTCTTCTCGCTGAATTCCGTCGCTGGAAGGTCTGTGCTGCATTGCGAAACCCGAATGTAATATAAGGGAACTCAAATAACCCAAATGGTGTAGTTATGACGGTCTTTTGCATATCTTGCTCGGCTATCGGGATTTGGTGATACACTTTGACCAGGTCTATCGTTGAGAAGTATTTTCATCCGTAGAGCTATTGTGCGAAATCCTCGATGTGGGGAACAGAGTATTTGTCGGAAATTGTTGAGCGCCCGGTTATCTCTGCATGATCGCCATTCCTGGTTCTTTTCAGGTAACAAATGTAACGACGAAGACCACTCACACTTCGAGGGTCGTGGTACTCCCACCTCCCTTAATTTGGAATTCCTTCTTTGCCAATTGCAGTTTTCCCGTGGCGCGGGGTGGTTGGCAGACCTGCTGGCTTGCCGGAAAACTCCCGAGGAATTCGGTAATATTTTCCACTATCATTGATGGCACTCACTCCTGTTTTGTCGGTTGTCGTCAACTGACCTGCGGTTTTGATGTTCGTTTTCGCGTCGCACAATTTCCGATGCCGAATATTAGGCAATAGTTCTTAGTGGGATAGGAAATCTGCTCCAATGATCGCTTTCTGCACATCGGCGATTATAAATCTCCACGGAACCTTCCTGCGTAAACCAAGGTCCAGGTCTAGATTTATCTAACCATATGTGTTGATCACCATTTGATTTGCCGCATAGCGTTTGTACGTCGTAGCTCATTTGGCTTGTCTTACCAGGCTTCGGGGGTATACGCAGACGTCGGCTCCAGTGTCGATCAGGAACAGTAGTTTGGTGAGACGATCGGTGACGTAAAGGCGGCATAATGTGCTTGGCGAGTCGTCAGCCGGCGTTACTGACTGCCTTGGTAGTTTCCTTGCTCCCACTCGCGGGCGACAATTGCGTGATTTGCTGCCAAATTTATAGTGGAATCAACATATTTCGAACTCGCGGCATTTTAGTCTGCGTTGGTCTCGTCACTCGTCTCGTGTTCGACTGCGCTCTCTAGCTCGTGACGGTGAGTCCTTTGTTCGCTTCAGTAGTTTCATTAACCATCAGCGCAGATGTGCTCATAACGTCCGTAACCTCAGCGACTTCTTCCAGGCTTGCTTTGGTTTGAGATGCAAGGATAGCTTGAATATTGTTTGGTAGCCTGCTTGTCCACAGTGATCTTAACAGGCCCTCGGGGACGGTGGTGCCGGCCAGGTTCTGCAGGTGTCGCAGGAAACGCGACGGGTTCCTGTCTTCGAGTTCCTCGTGTTATAGGAGCTGTCTAGTGCGATGTTTCTGGCGGACGCTGAATCGCCGGATTAACGTGGCTATTTGCGCAAACCATAAGTCCCGTTCCAAAACGGTGGAATCCTCACCTGTACCCTGTTTATTTCTCCGTCGTATGCCATAATGTCGATAGTTATTCGTACTTGGTTTGATCACTGTCTGATCAAGTGCTGAAAGTGCTAATAACTATTTTTATATTGACATCTCATGAATACACAACAATGACAGGCGGGTACCAGGGTAACAGTTTGTGCGACATGGATATGCCTTTGTTGATCCCGGCTATGGCGAGCACGGTTAATTTTTCACGGGGCCTAGGAGTCCCCATAATTACTATCAAGATCTACCTTATATACTTAGATATTGATAACACTTGTCTACAAAAATAAACTTTTTGAAAGTATTTTTCATCCTAATTTGAAATATCACTACAGTTTTTCCCAAAAAAATAGTCGTTTTGTATGATATATGATTTTTAATTTCTTCAATAAAGTTTTCAAACTTATCCAAAAAAATTTGAATTTAATATCCATTTTTCGGAAATATTGTGTGTCTGGAACATTTTTGTTTATAATCGAACAGAAACCAGTCATTACATTATAACTCTAATTACCCTTGTACTTCGTTTCCATTGAAAAACATTGAATCCCCACAGTGCAACAAAAAAAAAATCGAAAAATTTGATTGGGATTCTAGGAAATAAATATTTAAGTATACATCACACTCCATAACTACAACAAAATAATCAGCTACTATATAAGATAGTTTTATATTATATAATCACCAACAAATTAGTAGTTAAGAGAGAATTATTCAAAGTATAGCGTTTATTTTCCTGGAAAAATATCTACACCCTCAAACACACAATTACAGAATCAGATTGAAGTACTTACAAAGCAACATTATTTTTAAATGATTTATAAACAATCTGACATATTCATATATTCCCGTTTATTTTATGTCTTTAAATTATCATTTGGTAGTATAAAACATAAATCAACTTGCATAGGCTTTATTTGCAGAAAGAATTTCTTCGTAATCTTGCCTTTCGTGCGTGATTATGAGTGCACATGACCGATTGTTTAAACGCGCATCACTTCTGTGTTGAATGATTCGGTTTTTAATAATGTATATTTTATAATAACAAAATCCAACAATTCCGGAAGTACTGCTAATTTATCTACCAATTTTTTTTCCCTCTATAGCAGGTAAGATTGCTGTCTATAGCTATTTAGCTATAGACAGCAATGCGACTTTATTAGATCTTCGAACTTCGGGGGCAAGTAAATCTAATAATCTATTGCTAGAAAGGGTTTGGTGAGTATAGCCCCAGTGCTTGCTTATTTAGTCTTGACATATCACTATAGTTTTTCCCAAAAAATAGGCGAGCCATGTGTGATTTCCCAAAGAGCCTATATTTTTTGAATCCCCAATAAAGGGACTTGATGCCGCTTTAGAGTGGTGAATATTCGATTGAATAGAGCGTATGCTCGTTAGTAGCGCAATTTGTCCTTCCCCTTCAATCAAGTAGGGCCTTTTGTGGCCCTTGTCATTGTTGATGTAGGAGGATCCTTCCTCGGTTTTTCTTGGATGGCTATTAATAGCCCAACGCCGTTTCGCTTTCTCCTACCCTTGGATCTTAGCTCAGCCTGACCAAATCGATAGTTAACTTTAAGTTCCAGCTTATCCACCCTGTCGGCGGATCGTGAATCCACCGAAAGCGTGACCTCCAACCTGAGTCAATTCGGATTTCTTCTTAATACCTTCAAGTTGGAAGTCTGTAGGTCTTTTGAGCCCCAATCAGTGAGATTATTTTCTCATTTGTGGATCTCTCGCTATTGGGAACGTAGGCAATCAGGACTTTGGCTTCCTTCTACAGCTTGAAATGAGCTCCTCTTCATCTACGATAATGTTGATTCTACCACTACTAAATTATTGTTACTTTGCAAACTACTTATTAAGTGGAACTTGGTTTCTCTATATTACAAATTCATGTTTCAAATGCCAAGAATATGTTAAAAGATACTAGTGGATTATGGGATTTCTTGTATTTGCAGCAGTGTAGGGAACTATTTTTATCAGGCTGCTCTGTAAATCCCAAAACCGTAATTAAACAAGTAGTTACTTTGCTATGTTTTGTATATAAAATAAATCTTGAATTTGTTTAATTCTTGACTTTTTCATAGTCAATCAAATTGGAAACGATATAGATGTCTGAACCACTTCAGAATTACAATGCGATCACAAACCATTTGAGAGAACAGCCAGGATCACTGACTGGAAGCTCTTCAATAATTCCATCTCAAAATACGTATCATCGATTCTGGCGATGCGTAATTGAGAGGGGATCGATGAAGGTATAGAAATCCTCACAACGGCTATTCATAAAGCCATTGGATTATCCTCCACAGTGAAAAACGTTTTTCCGGGCGATCCGCTCAATATTCCACGACATCTCCTAAATAAAATTAGAGAAAAAATCGTGTCCGTCGTAGTTACGCTGTCGTCAAACAAAGCAGGATATGAATAGATTGCAAAATAAAATTCAGAAAGAGCTTAATGATATCCCAAACGCCCGTTGGGTGAGGCGTATTGTCACATAACATAAACCCCAACTTTGAAAGCCCACAAAGAGCTCACCAAAACCAGGAAGGCGACCCCTGCCATCCATGGGCGAAACGGCCTCGTCTATCGACAAAGCCGAAGCCTTTGCGAATAGCCTGGAATCCCAATTCTCACTAAGCGATGACACAACGAGTGATGGGCTCTTAAATGATATCGAAGAGGCATATTATGGTTTTAAACGATTACCAAACTCTGTCCCTATACCGACAACATTTTTAATGCCTGTCTGAAATAGGCTATTTTCGAAAAAATACCTAAATCAGGTAAAAATCTTAAGTTTCCACAAAATTATCTGTACATTAGATAAACTGCTCGAAGAAACCATACACGTCGATCGAGCGAATGGTCAAATAATCGCAAAGCGGTCTCAAATACATAAGACGGCTTTATAAAAAGCCTATCCACAATCCACCAGCTAGTATGAAACAGCGATTATATAATCTAAGGTTTTAATCTTAAAAAAAGCACCTTAGCCATTTTCCTAGATGTGACTACAGCTTTTGACCGCGCCTGTGATGATGGATTGATTTTTAAACTATCCCTAAATTGTCCCATATATCTGATGAAACTCATCCAATAGTTCATCAAAAGAACCTTCTCAGCAAATAAAATAAGTCAGGTCTCCAAAAATTAGACCTAAATACGCCAAAAATGGCAAGAATATTGCCTCAATGGCCACAATCGCCTGGTGAATATAGTCACCAGCTGCGAAATGTATTAGGTCGAGTGGAAGAACACAAGAAATCGTGAACTCCGCCTTCAGGATCTATGTTCCAAATTTTAAAGTGATTCAGTATTTCTTTGTATGTATTTTTATATGTTCTATAATAGATCCTGTAAAGTAAATAATATAATATAATATTTCCGAACAGAGAGAAATTACTCCCGTCGTCCCACGTGGCTCGGTGCTATCTCCCACTTTGTACAACATATATGTACACGCCATTCCAGCCCCTGAACACATACTAACGGCCCAGTATGCAGATGACACCGCATATATGTATCCTGGTAAATCTATTCCACACAAGATAGGTAAAATCCAAACCGCCCTCGACAAACACTCGAATGGCAAATCTCAATTAACCTGGAGAAAAGCCAAACCATTTACTTCTCCTAGGACCGTTCAATTCCCACAGATAACCTTACTTTCAAGGACACGGCAATCCCATGGGTCGACTGCTTTTAATATCTCGGTCTACACATGGACAAAACATTATACCATTTCGAAAGCCAAACAAGCGTTCGCACAGCTTAAATCACTACTGCTCATCAGAAGTCAGTTATTACTCTTCAATAAAGTTCACCTGTTCAAGGCAATCATACCGTCAAACATGAGATATGGTTGCCCTGCATAGATTACCCTCTCCAAGACCCAAATGAATAAGCTGGAGGCCACACAGAGCGTGATGATCTGAAGGATTGTCAATACGCCGTGGTTCGTCTCTAACAATCAGCTGCGCTCGGAATTAAACATCCTTAGAGTCCAAGACTACATCCTTCAGCTGACCCTTAGCCATTCTAGCAAATTTGATCTCCGCTTTCTGCAGGATCACATTGAACCTGGACGCCCATCGGGCATAAGAAAACGCCCATTACAATTGGACGAAAAACCATTGGACACTTATTTATACTTTTTTCAAAATGATAATACAACAAAATTTTAACTTCCATCATAATTTAAAATTCACTAATTATGCATTTGCTCAGTCATTCCAGAGTCAATTAAAGAAAATAATCAATACAAAGTAAACGCCTCTACAATTAAACATTAAAAAAATGTTGAATGGTCGAATTCAATCTATATATTCAGGCTTTTATTCCTATCGAACCGGTATTAAAGATAATAATGTATGTACAATATGAAATAATTCATTGAAACATGCACGCAGATTATTTGCTAATTTGTGAGTTTTACTTAATTTGATGAATAGTATTGTTAAGTGTAGTAAAGTACGGTTGCATATATCATTTAATGAGTTTCCACATCACTAGCGGAGAACTCTTCAAATTGAAATTTCCTCCGGAAAAGTATTGCCTCGGCAAGTTCTTTTAACCTCTTTTAATATGTATTCGCATCTTTGAGTATTTATTGCATTTGTATTTCTATAGTACTCCCTAATTAAATTTTATTCCTGAGTAAATATGTTTGAGAAAAACAAAAACATTTTTGAGTTAAAGCTTATCATAGTTAGAAACTTAAACCTTAAAACAGCAGAATTAAAAAAATTAGCAAATTTGGTTACAGAAGTTAGTGGAAAAAATTATTTACACTAAAGTTAATACAAACTAAACCATCTTAACGTAAGTGTATTATTAATAAAAGATTAATTGCAATCGTGTACTCAA
Source organism: Ontholestes murinus (assembly GCA_963969525.1). Lineage (NCBI taxonomy): Eukaryota > Metazoa > Arthropoda > Insecta > Coleoptera > Staphylinidae > Ontholestes > Ontholestes murinus. The sequence continues at coordinate 32,159,631 of OZ018395.1, read as the reverse complement.
TTACATGGCGAGGATTTGTTTGATGAAACAAATTAAAAATATAATAATTGAACTAAAATAAACATATTTTTATTGATTGTACACCCAACAAGTGGTCGATAAAGTATTATATGTCAAACATGCCGCAATTTGTGCTGCATCTACGGAAGATGTTGTTAGCTCTTTAGTCTTCTTCTCTTATATGCTCAATGCATGAAGGATCAAATTATTAAAATGTCTATGGCAAGATATTGACACTATCTTCTGTAAATCTGTTCATAGAAACTCTGTAAAAAAAAACTTGCTAGAGATTGAGTTTCCCAACTTACAAAAAAATGAAAGAATGTGGACTTTTATCCCCTGAACCACATATCGTTGGGTGTCCATATTACATCGGGCAAGTATCAAAAAAGACCAATTTCGATAAGTTATAGCACTCTATGCCAAAATCCCTAGAGTTTGATGCACATACCTCTTAACAGAAAATTCAATATTGCGACGTTCCCCACGTCTTTATCTGATCTCCATACAGTTATCACGCATCCCTAAATATAATCGGAATTCATTATTAAACAGTCGAAACATACACTACTCCAAATACTACTGATATTGAGCCATTAGTGGTAACATAAGATGTGGCCGATAGATTTGCGAAAGTTTATCGAAAATTCTATAATGGTTATAGAATGACCTTTGATCTAAGTCACTTTTTACTATAAGTCAAAGATTGTTGTCTTAAACCTCATTTGTTCTACTAGTCCATGCCTAACATCAGACATTGTTAAGACGATTAGCAGTTTTTCTAACCAAAAAAACACCTTTACGCAAACCAACAATACAACCTCTATTAAATACGCTTAATTCTAGTTTGCGCAATCTAGGCATAATCATATATTCAAAACAAATCATGGAAAGCGATAACTGCGAAGAACCGAACACAATTTCGCAAAATATACACCTAATAAAATTGTTAGAAAAAGACCTATTAAGTAAGTTCCAAATTAATACAATTTTATTAAATTGCTATCTTTTAATTAAACCCATAAAAATCTTATTAAACGCATTTACCATTGATCAGTGAGTTTTAAAAAACCTTAGATTTTTCTATATAAAATCCACAGGTCCAAAAACTAAAAAGTTAATATGTAAAATGTGTGATGATATTTTCTAAAGATTATGATTATGTTTTAATTGATACTGTTTAAATGTTTTAGGTTATTCTTTTTTATTTATTTAAAGAAGAGAAAATTCTAAGACATGGTTTAAAATGATTTGCATATGTCTAATAAATCAGTTTATATTTTTTGTAATAACTAAAACTTGAGCCTTTGAAAACGGCTCATTTAAATTTAAAATATAAATCAACAAAAAAATATAAAAAATATTCTAACTAAAACTTTATGTCATAAATAATATAACAAAATAACGCATTGTGACTCATATATTACTAAACTTTATAAAAAATTGTCGTTTAATGATTCATATAAGTCACGCGTACCTATTATTTATATTATTTAACAATAAGGAATGCGGTAGGAATTTATTAAAATACTGACTAATCTATTCCTTGAAACAATTTAGTGTTTTTAAGAATAAAATGATTATAATGATTAAAAGGAATTAATGCAAATAAAAAAATAATTGCCTTAAAGAATATAAACTATGATTACTGTTGAAACAAAAAACACATCCTACTAAAAAATAAAAATGGGATAATTATTTTATATATTTGATTAAAAATGTTTCCAATTAATAAAAGAAGACCAATATTGAAAGTTGACAGTGAAGTTGAGACTTTAAGGTTTTTAAATCAGTATTGATTTTTTTACCAAAACTGTTTTTTATTAAAATTATTATAATCCGTGAAAGAACAATTTATAATTTTATTTGAAAAAGACACCTGAATGCTAAAGTTGGGAGTTTAGATACAATCGAATCTATGGAAAAAATATTGCTCACGTTAATATAAATACTAAAAGTATGATAAAAACTTAATTGGTGAATATACGAGGGACGATCAATAAGTACATGTGGCGTTACTAAAGAAACCGTCGTAAACTGTTCTAAATTTCAGACTGATTCATAAGTTAGTATTTATTTTACAGCCAGTTGTATCACACGTGTTCTGTGTTTCTCGAAAAACATTAAAAAAAGCTAATCGTTCCGTAATCCGTTTTCTATTTATTCATTCATTTTAACACGGGTACTTATTTTTCGGCCCTCGTACATAAATTAATGTAGCAGCAAATGTAATTCGTTAAGCGATGTACAGTTTTTTTAATGTTTTAACTTATAATGTATATTTAATAAACGTGAGCTTTGCATTAAATACAATGATTTCCATTCATTAAAAATATGAACCTGTTCTAAAATAAACGTTTAAAAATTGTTTATTCAATGTAAGTTTGGTTAAATAAGCTGAAACTAAACATATATTAAAAAACACTATAAAGCATGCTATAAATTTATGAAGAAATAAATCGTCCCTTAAGTACAAATAAAACTAATTAAACAATTGAATTATTGTTTAACATTATTATTATCAGTGATTATTCTCAATTAGGTAAATTTAGTGCAATCCATTAGAAAATATATGTGACCTTAAAGATTTATCTATGTCCACAAATAAAATATTCTAAAATAATCCCATTATATATTAAATATGTTCCATATTATTTCTACAAATATTATTTATATATTTCTATGCCTTCTCTTTTCCGTTACAAAAAATGAGATACCATGTGCTGAAGAGTTTTAAAAAGAAAACTGGTAATTTTTATCATCAAAAATATTCGTAATTAAATTAATTTATAACGAACCGATACTTATACTATTACTTCCGAGATAGTCAATTGAATTAATTTCTCACTATTACATTTTAATTGCTCAGAGAACGTTTGCAGTCACGAAAGCAATTTACAGCGGTGAAACGATGAAGTACTTGTAGTGGAACAAACGCTGGTGGAATCGTTGATTCCATTGCGATTAAAAAGAGTAAAAGTGAAATAATTTAAATCGAACATTAATTTGTAAATTAACTTTCATCGCATTACCCATGTAAATTGTTTAAGTGGAAGTACGTACCTACAAAATATGTTTAAAGAAAACAGGACACGGATGGTTGTTGTATGCCGGTCAAGCGATTCATTTAATCATTAGTTCGAATATTTAATTATATTATTAATCGATAATAAGACTAATTGCAACATTGTCAATTATATAGAACCCAAAAAATACCTGCTAATATTTAGATATCCTTTTAATTCTAATGGCGACGGACACTTTGTCATCATCCCTTCTGTATTAGCAGTATTAACCACATACATCCAACATTCCTATATATGATTAGCAAACACCCCTATTATTAATTATTATTTTTAACTAGAATTTGTAGCTTAAGCAAACTAAGAATCACTAAATACAAAATGTTAAACAGTTATTTGTATATATTAATTTGACGCTATATACAGATGAACATTTTTTAAAAATTTCGATGTGTTCAAGAAATATAGTGTTTGTAAAATAAAAGTCATTGACAATAAAATATTAATCATCAACGAATCGAGATTATTGTGTAGACAACCAAACATACATGATATTTATATAAAACCTTTTATAAATGAACATATATAAAAAGTTCTTACAACGGTCAATTCAAACATTACTAACGACATATTTTTAAATTTAAATATATCAGAAGGAGCATAAAAAGAACTAATTCTTTTTATGCTCCTTCTGATATATTTAAATTTAAAAATATGTCGTTAGTAATGTTTGATTTTCAACGCCATTGTTATATTCTTTTTAATGAAATTTAATTTTTTCCGTAAAATATTAGATTATTTGGAAATGAATTTTTAGGAAACTGAGAAATTTTGTCGTTAAGTATCTAAACAGTTCCGAGAGAATAAAACATGAAATATTCTGTTCAATGGATGAAAATGCAACCACCTACTTTAAGTATCATTAACCCTATCTAACTAATCCTAGAGTGAAATTAACTATTAGGAAAATATTTAACAATTTAAAAATATTTATCATTCACTATTTGACAACCGCTACCAACTCTGATGAATTTCAAGTAAATATAGCTGGTTTAATGCAACTTGCATATCCTGATTTAAATAAGAATACTTTGGACACATTCAGGGGTTCTTAGATAGACTAAAATTTAGAGGAAAAAATATATTCGCTTGACCACCAGATAGATTAGTTAGAATTCAAGGCCGTACTTAAAAAATAGTAGATATTTGAGATAAAATGTATATAAGGAATGCTACACATTAAAATACATAGGGGATTTGCCATATCCGAATCACTTAATTTCGAGGGCAGTTTCCATATTCTTTAGTAGGAATTACCTACCGAAGTTACAATTCATTAATATATGTTTTATTATAAAACTTTCTAGAACGAATTACAACTATACACTGTGAAATTCAACACAAACTTTTAATAGCTGGCATATAAAATGAATTGGTAACTAATCTATCGGAAATATTGGTTCCAAAAAATGATTATTAATGGTAATTTGGAGGTAATATCCAGATAAAAGTAATTAATTGAAGGAGTTAATCCTAAATGCCAGAATGGATTTGAAGCTAGACAAAAAACAACCATTATCGTTTGACATAAAAACAACTGCAAATACTCGACCATTTTGAAAGACAATAAGAAGACGAAATGAAAGATTCATCACTCGTGATGAGAGAAACCTGATTTCACAGGCCTGGAAAGATTTTGCGGCATGAGATATTTTAATGCAGATAAGTCAAGTCAGATCCCCTGATAACGGAATTGTTATAAATTTTTGCGTATCGCGTACAGATTTTATGTTGTTTTAAAATGTATAAAAGCCTCAAATATAATAAGATTTTAAAATATAATCTCTCATTTTATTCACACTAGTTTGCCATTGTGTTTAAGTTTGTAACAATTGCAAGTTCAAGTGGTACTTCTGAAAGAAGCTGTGTGAACAATCCAAATAATTTTTGTTATATCTGTGGGTGCTATGCAATAGTGCAGCAGAAGAGGAACATTACTCAGTTACTCAAGAGTTTGTATCTGGCGTATTTTAAAATTAAATTGGGAGATCAGGCTTCCCACGTAGTGTGTAAAACTTCTTCCGAAAATTTAAGACAGTGGTATAAGAGGGACCGCTCATCTTTGCCTTTTCGTGTTCCTATGTTTATGCAAAATTTCGGGGTTTAATAAGAAAAACAAAGAGGCCATTATATATCCAAATCTTCCAACAGCAATTAGACCTACAGCACCTGGGCCAGATATTCCAAATCCAACACCCCCAACAACATTAGAAGAGCACAGTACCAGTTCTCTTTCTATCTCCAGCACAGAAGATGTTATCAATTTCACCTTTTAATCAATCAAAATTAAACGATTTGATACGCGATTTGGGTCTTACAAAAATAAAAAGTGAACTTTTAGTTTTTTAGATTGAAAGAAGACAATTTTTTAACTCCCGATACAACGTTCTATTTGTAAAGACATCGTGAGAAAGAATTTTAAAAAGTATTTCGTAGATAAGGGGGAGTAGTGTACTGTTGTGATATCCCTGGCTTGATTTGTTGCCTAAGAACAATTTATAAACCAGGAGATTGGCGTTAATTTATTGACTCTAGCAAAAGAAGTCTAAAGGGTGTCCTTCTGCATAATTAGGTTCAGTTGCAGTAGTTTATTTAGTGCGCACGAAATAAACATACAAACATGGGTACGATTCTAGAAAAACTAAATATTAATGAACACAAGTGGTACGTGTGCTGTGATCTTAAAGTGTGCCGTATTGTATTGGGGCTACAAGGGGGATACAAGAAATGTATATATGTAAATGGGACTCTTGAGCCAGGGAAAGGCACTGGAAAGTTACTAATTAGCCAAAAAGAAAACAACTGGCCCCAGATACAAAAATAAATTTCCCATTAGTTGAATCTGCAAAAATATTGTTACCTTCTTTTCACATAAAACTGGGATTAATGAAGAATTTATTAAAGCTTTAGATAAAATGCTCCCTGTTACCAATACGTTGCTAAAAGATTTCCGTTACTGTCGGAGGGAAAGGCCAAGGAAAGCGTATTTGATGGCCCACAGATTCGCAAACTTATGAACGATGTTACTTTTAAAAACTGCATGTCTGACATGGAACTTCAAACTTGGGAATCATACAAGGACGAAATCGGATGTCAAGTTTCTGGGTAATGTTAAAGATGATCAATATGAGGAAATTGTAAAAACTATGCTCAAAAAGTTCAGGGAACTGTGATGTAATATGAGCTTAAGTTAAACTCTTCCACTCTAATCTTGAACATTTTCCAACGAATTTAGGAGCACTGAGTAAAGATCACGGTGAGAGATTCCATCTAGACATAAAAGAAATAGAAACAAGGTACCGGGGTCGATGGGATGTCGAAAATCCTCGCCATGATCACAAACCCTAATCAACTCAGCGTTCATGTCTTGCTAAGAGGAGAAGAAAATAACTCTTAAGATATGTAGCAATTCCTTATTTATTTTAAACTATTTTAACTGAACAATAGATATGTTATCAAGCCTCTGTGTTTTTTTTAGAGAAATTTAAAATATAATGGTTTAAACATATAATTTAATAAGTATTAAATATTTAATTCTAACAAAACAAAAAACCTTACGTGATACGAAAAAACTGTTAACTGTTTAAATTTAGCCCACCAAAATTAGGTTTAGAGACCACTGAAACCCCATGCCACAGGAAAAGAATTTAATTATCAGACCTAAAAATCCTAAAAATAATTAAAAGACTTGTAAGTAATGTTGGAACTGAAGATATTTTTACAAATTCAAGGTTTAAAAGAATTTGTTCCTTTATTTTACTAAGACTTTGTCAAAACCAAATCGAATTACGACGTGACAAAAAAAGGCTCGCATTGGTAAAATCGATACAAAAAAATGTTTATTAAGAAATTATCATATTAATCTTAATTGGCTTCTACAGATGAAGAATCTAGAAGACGATTTCTTATATTTTTAAAGGTTTTTAAGTAACTCAAACCTCCGAAAAAATGGAAAATGAAACAAATATTTAAACATTTAGAAAGACTAAGAGATGAAGGAAATTTACGATGAATCTTTCAGAGGATATTTGGCATGTCAAAGGCTTTGAATGAATTACGAGAGAAATATTACTAGCTGATGCCACGAAAAGTGCACAAATGCAAGATGGAAAGCAAAAGGGCAATTGGACGGCCAAGAAAGCGTTGGGAGAATACTGTCGAAGAAGATCCTAAAACTAAGGAGTTGACAAAGGGTGACGATGGACCGAACAGAATGGAGAAATAAATTAAGTGAGTCCAGGGCCCGAATCGGGGCGAGAAAAAGTGATGCAAGAACTATATAGTTTGTGATTCAAGAATAAACCACAAGAACATATAAAGGCACCTATGAAGAACAACTTTGTCAGCATATTAGAACACATCGTATTTGTTGTTTCTAAACTGAATTGCATCAAGAAATTATGGAATTGTTGGTTACAAAGTGTAGATATCATCTGAACAATAAGAAATGATCATAAGAAAAGAAGCGAAAATTACATAGAGTAAGCAATAATAATTAACATATAGTTTTTAAATATTTCTAAGAATAAAATATTTATAAAATTGTTATTCCAATAAGAGGCATTCAGTTTTTTATTATCTATAACAGAGGCGTCCAAACTTTTTGCTGCGAGGGCCAGTTTGGTATTTAAATTCATTAGCGGGGGCCAAGCATTGTAAATATGTGAATTAAAAAACCTTATTACAAGTAAAGCAGCATTGAATTTTATTTTTTATAGTAAATTACAGATATAACAATACCAAACAAACATGTCTAAATTATATTATTATAAAATTATTTGATGCAATTTTTAATGGGAATGGTGGAACTGATTTTTTCCTGGAGAGTTTCTTCAAAGTTGGGATTCAAATCGGAAACACCAATTATTAGCAATTATTGCAAATGATCATCCGATAAATTTGCCCTATATTTAGATTTCAGATACTTCATCCTGGAAAAAGTTTATTCGCACATATAGGTAGTGCCATACATAGAAATAAATTTACCAGCCAATTGCTTTAAATTTGGAAACTCTTTTGCGTCCAAAAATTTGTTAAAATTGATCAAGTTTCCTTCCTTGTATTTGTTCTCGATTTGATCTCTAGCTTGAAGATCAATTATTTCCATTTGAAACTGACTTGAAACGTCGCCAACGTTGCAGTCATATGGATTTTGAAACAGCCGAATTTCCCTTGAATTTATGTCAAGATCAGAAAAACGCTTTTGAAATTCTAGTTTTAAATCCTCGATTACTTTTACTGCAAAAACGGTGGGAAATCTTTCGTCAGTTTCTGTACTAAATTTTTCACAGCACGTGAAATGGGAAAAATTACATTCATTCATATGACTTTCGAGCAATATCAGCTTGGCTCTGAATGCTTTGATTTGCTCGAATAAATTACAAATTAAAGTGTTTTTACCTTGGAGCTTTAAATTCAAGTTATTTACGTGTGTCACGACATCTGCAAAAATTGCCAACTTCCAGAGCCACTCTGCATCCGATAAAAGCGGTTCAGGGTGATTCTTTTTCGCAAGAAAAATTTTAATTTCCTTTCTGAGCTTGAAGAACTGCAATAACACTTCCACAGCTAAGCCATCGAACTGCTGTATAATACGACAAGTCAACAGACTCAGGTTCAATTTCTTCGAGGAAAGATCGAAATTGGCGGTGATTGAGTGCACGTGATCGAATAAAGTTTACGACAGAAACAACTGGTTTCAAAACGCAGCTCATGTCGACATGTTTTACACATAGGGCTTGTTGGTGGATGATACAGTGCAGAAAAATTGGTACTGTTGCTCCTGCGCTTTCACAAGCTTTTCTTATTAGCCCAACCACCCCAATATTTGCACCAGACATGTTTCTTCCTTCGTCAATTGTCACACCTTGGAGTCGATTCCAGTCCAAGTTTGGTCAACGTCTGTTGTAGTTCCTTAAAAATATCTGCTCCAGTTGTAGTGCCATGCATGCTGTTAACTGATGCTAAATCTTGGGTGACTTTAAGATCGTCGTCAACTCCACGAACAAATACTAAAAGTTGTGAGGTGTCACTAACGTCGGTCGATTCATCCATCGCGATAGAATAGTGAGTGAAATGCTGTGCTTTCCCAAAAATCTGGTGGAGTATATTATTGCCAATATCGTCAATTGGGCGAGCAACAGTATTGCGGGAAAGACTTATCGTTTTGAAAAGTTTCACCTTTTCCGGACATAATACCCCAACAGCTTTTATCATACACTCTTTAACGATGTGTCCATCCATAAAGGGTTTCCCTTTTTTCGCCAACAAATAAGCAACTTTCATGCTAACTAAAGTCAATGATTCATTTTCCGAGTTTGCCTTCCTAAATAAATTTTGCTGAGAAGACAAACTACGATTCATTTTTTCAAATTTTTCAGTACGCTGCTTGTCCTTAAATTGTGAGTAAGCTGAAGCATGTTTTGTTTCATAATGTCGACGTAAATTGTATTCCTTCATTACAGCAACAGTGTCATTGCAAATTACACATATAGCTTTGCCATTTTTTGACTGCGATTGCACAAAGAAATATTTGAATCCCCATTCTTCTTTAAAAACGCGGCACTCGTCATCTACTTTTCTTCTTTTTGTTTCCATGTTCAACTTTAAAAAATAATATTAACATAATAATTAAGTTATAATATATTAAATATAAATCCAAACATACCAATTTACAATATATCAACTGGAAAGAATGTAAATAAGCTCCGGGGCCGACGAATTTTTGGTTAGTCGTGGACAATCTCGTAGCTTTGCAGGCACTGCAGTTGAGTGCAGTACATTCATGTAGTCGAGCGGCCGAGTCGTATCGCAAAATACAGAAAAAACTTGAATACCAGACTGTACTTTTTCGAGCGTGATACCGTGCTCATTCTAACCGAATGCGCTCTTCATCTGCGCGAGATCTAATACCGACGCGCCACGCTACATTTATATTTTACGAAATTTTTCAAAATCCTTGGCGGGCCGGATAAAATCGCCTACCGGGCCGGGTTTGGCCCGCGGGCCGTAGTTTGGACATCTCTGATCTATAACATACATTTTTATTTTTTTAAATAATTTTAAACGGCCAAAAGTAAACACCCACTTCTGGTGCATTTTTTCCAAAAGCATTACATAAAAGCTTAGGTTTAAAGTTGCAGTTCAAAACCTTAAACGTTTCTTGTGATACAAGGCTAGCAGATACTTTAAAATTGGTTAAATTGAACTCGGTGGATCTCAAAACATATTTCCGTTGAAATTTAGAGCTCGAAAAATCACAAACTATTAAAAAAAGTAGATTCTAAATAAAAAGTTTAAATTAGTCATAAAATAATATGAAAATGAATAGAAATATTGTTACAAAAATAGTTAAATATTACTAAAAATATAAAAACACTTCAACTATAAAATGACAAGCGTACTTTTGATCCAAGCCAATAAACTAGAACTAGCGTACTCTTGACCTACCTCAATGTTTAATTTATTTTTGTGGTACGATGAGCCAATACATTTCTTATTAGATATCTGAAGTTAATATCCAGTTTATAAATATATACAGGATGTCCCGTTAATACAGGGAAAAGACTGGGTCATATATTCCGGGGGCTAAAATATGATGATTTTAGACAACATATCTATATCCAAAAGTTTTCGGTTAAGCCAGAATTAGTCGTAATAAATGTCATTCCTTTTGTTAATAACAATTTTAATTTGTTCGATTTAAATGAAATTTATTACTAATGATATCATAAAAATTATTTTTTATTGATGCATCCAATGAAAACTAAGAAAAATCCTACTTAAAAGATCATTTAATTTCGAAAATATTTTGTCGTTTAATAATATTTGATATATTGTACAGGTTTTCCCCAAAACATAAAATGTATTTGTTTTATCTAAAAATAGTTAATCAATCAAATCAGTTTCTTGGTAAAAAATGGCGAATTAAAATGATTTTAATTGAAAAAAAAACTAGTCTAAATAAACGAAAATAATTGAAAATTCATAATATAAAAATAGGTGAATGTATAAAAACACAAAAATAATTCACTCAAGATAACAACTGTTGGAAATCTTAAAACTTCTGGACTTCTCAGCAAAAAATGAAGCAAGTGCTGTTTGAGACAATTGTCTAGATGAATTGTTTATCATTTTCAAAGAGTTTTGCAAAGATAGAAATTAATAGTACTAGAACGTCGCAAGGGCTGGTGAGTATGGCGGATGACCCAAGCTCCAGTAAATATTCAAATTTCTGCGACCTCTCTATTCTTTTCGCTGTCTATTATTTTCAATGCTAATCACCACAATGGGCCCTGTGGTATGTAGAGTGTTATTCCTAAATTTTCGCCCTATTATAAATTAATGTTGATAATAAAATCAAATTTTATACATTAGATAATGTCTGCGAAACAGCACAAGTATAAATCATCACAGCAAGTTCTTAATTTATGTTCGGGCAGATGCGGAAGTAAATTGTGTCACCCCGCATGTTTAAATAATCATTACTGTGAAATTACACTAAAAGACGTTGTGTAAATAATGAAACAGCTAAAACAGACTGTGGCAACAGTGTCGTCTAAATTTGATCAGTTAGTCGCAGAAAATTTTTGGAATTAAAAATTATCTTAACCGAAATTAATACTCTTAAGCAAGAACATATTAAGATTAATAATACCATTGATGGGTTAATGACTAAAATTAAAGCCCTTGAGAATAAAACACCTTAACTATCAATGAAAATAAATTCAATATTACTGAATACAACGATATTTATAATGAGATTAATCAGCGACAAAAACGCCCAAACTCTATATTTATTTTTAATGCAACTGAATCTACTGACATGAAACACGGCAGGAATATTATTAACAATATTTTTTTAAATATGGTGTAAGTTGCTCCAGTACCAAACAATATAGACTTGGTGCGAAGGTTGGGAATCGAATAAGGTCGATTAAGGTTACGTTCAGTAATCCCTCTGATTCGAAAAATATATTAAGGAATTCAAGGAAACTTCGTGAGTCTGAAGAATTTAAGAATATCCAAATTAGGAATAACCGGAATCCAAGGCAAATTCACCAAAAGAAGATCTGAAAATGGAGAAAACCACCTTAAAATTAAATACTTCAATGATGTCTCAAAAATAATCCAGGAAAACTAAGTATCTCCCAACGCACATGTATTTCTGTGTTTTATCAAAATGTTAGAGGATTATATTCTAAAACAAATGTATTATACTATAACGTATGCACTGAATCTTGGTTACCTAGAGGCATACTAATGCCTCAATTGTTTCCATATAATTACACCGTTTATCGATGTGATTGTCAAAATCGTCGTGGTGGTGGTTTACTTAATTCTGTTAAAAGTTCAATACAATCAGAACTAGTTTTTTCTACAAATAATTTTAATATAGATATGTTAATTGTTAAAACATTATTAGAACACACTAATCTTTACACGAAATGTATTTATATTCCTCTGTCATATATTTCTTCTGAATACGGACACATTTTTGAAATAAATATTTTAAACAAAATTTAAATTTAAGCGAATTTGGGTGACTTTGACTTGCCAACATGTATATAACTCTAGTAGCCTGGGATTCAATCAACAACTAGCCACATATAATAATTTTATTAAATTTAATAATCTGGAACAATATAACACCCTATTAAAAATGAACTCAAGACTACTAGACTTCATAATTTCTTCTTCTCAAGTTTGTTGTAATATTCAAGAAATATTATGTTTAGTAAAAGAAGATTCACATCATCCATCACTGAGACTTAAACATCGTTGCTGATTTAATATGATTTTCAAAGCAGATCTCAGAGTATTACATAATGAGATTTCTTTAATTAACTGGAATGCTGTTTTATAAATAAATGAACCTGCGCGAAAGCATGCTCTGTTTTTATGAACTTCTTCTTAATGCATTAAGTAAATGTGTCCCAATACGTAATAATAAGTTTCAAAATAAATTTCCAGTTCAGTTTTTCTTTAAGGAAGTTAATAAAAAATAAAGAGCATCATCTTAAAATAAGTCGTTTGCGTACTGAAATTCATAGCATAATAAAAAGTTATCATAAATCTTATATTCATTCAAAAAGGAATGCTAGTCGAATTCCCATGTAACATGAGATATGGAGGAGATAATATTACCGATCCAAAAAAATTGTTGACTGTTTTGCTTCTTACTTCAACTCCTGCGATCAAGAGTTTTTTTTGTCCAATTTTCCTGTCTGTAACATTAGCCATCTCAAAGAAAATGATATTTCAGTTGCTATACGTGAATTAGAGACTGTATACTATCCTTTGAAGACCGTATACCATCCTTTGTCCAACCTCTTAACCATATTTTTAATTTAATTATTTCAACAAGTTTTATTCCTGATATTTGGAAGATAAGTAGAGTTACGCCTATTTTTAAAAGCGGTGATTAATCTGATATTTTAAATTACAGACCAATTACTGTTAATAATTTCGCAAAATTATTTGAAATTGTTATGTACAAAATATAAAAAAAGTCAATTGCATCAAATTTGCTGATGATCATAAATAAGTAGATACAATATACATGGATTTCCTTAAAGCATTTGATTCGATTAATCATCAAATTATTGCTCGCAAACTCAGTTATTATGGCTTCACTAATAATGCTGTATGTTTATGCAGGGTATAATTCATTTACGTAAATTGCAACAAGCGGTGTTCCTCAGGTATCCAACCTTGGACCGCATTTATTTATAATTTTCATAAACGATATTTCTGTAAACATGTAAATATACTTCTAAATTACACAGAAAATTTCTTTCACAAAATATTTTTTATTTGCTAAATGTATACATTTCGAGTGCAAAACACCCATTATCAATAGCTTACTACACTCGAAAAGAAATGTATTATTTAGCAAATAAAAAAATATTTTGTGAAAGAAAGTGTTGCCATTATTTTCTGTGTAATTATCAAATCTATCTTCACGTAACTCTCAAAACCACGTTTATACTTCCATATGCTGATGACTTGAAGATGCACAGTGCTATTAATTCAGTTAATGACTACATTGAGCTGCAAAAAGATATTATTTGCATACAGCAGTAGTGCAATTTTAATGGTTAATAAACGCAAACGTATTTCATTTTTGCAAAAGAAGACTTTTCCATCTTTAGACAAATTTGCTTTGCGACAACTATTGAATCGATTTACTTACCTTTATTAAAAATTCTTGTCAAATGGTATATAGAATATATGATTGAACTGAAGATAGTTGGTTAAATATACAAGTATAGATATCTATTGGTAGAAACCGAAATGACTTAAGACTCAACCCAATATATCTCTGAAACTTCAAAATAGAACAAGATGTCTAAAACTTCTTCAAAGTGAATATTTGTAGTTGTTATACTGGCTATCTGTAATAGAAACATTACATTATTAAACCAAGACACATTAATGAGAAAAGGAGTGGTTATTTTCTCACTTCACTTCCTGGAGCTATCAAAGATTAAAATCAAAATAGAAAAAGACGAGCGGAACAAAAAGGAAATAATAAAAAATTAAACAAAAGCAAAATTAAAAAAAATCATACCTTACCCTAAATATAATTTCATAAACAATAAAATATCAATAAAAACAAAAATAGAAATATAGACCAGAATATTCAAACTAATATCCTATTTGGATATGGAAGTTAAATACTGTGTCAGAAAAAAATATATATAAAACAGAAAAATAGCAAGATCAAAATAAAAAATATGGGAAGATGTAATAATAGAGATTTTAAAGAAAACTGGCATATAACATGGGAACAACAATTCTTGCTCATCATTTAAAAAAAGGAGTATAAGAATTGAAATATTATTAGAAGTAGATATTCTACCTAACACTGTGCATGGAGGGTTATATTACATTCATTCTAAAAACTTACAATGACTTATGTGTAAACGGTAGTCTTAATACGGTGTCACTTGGCACTCATTTATCCGGATATAATTAATAACTCTAAACCTGCCGGATACTATTTCCATAGGTAATACACCTTTACAAAGTTTTTTATTAGTAATTTTTTAAATATATACCATTATAAACACGCACTCTTTAATTAAACAGCGTATTGAGAGGCGCATTTGATCGTATAGTTATATAATCCTCATTAAGAAAGCAATTTTCTCTTCCCCGGAAGTGTTTCTAGGGATAAATATATATGTATGTGCATGCAAAAGCACTAAACATTCTTTATAAACTCCATACTAATCGCTTAAACGCATTTTATTTCTTTCAAGAAGTCGATGAAACGATAATCTTTGCATTTCGTTTAATGACAATAATTATTTAGGCCAATATTTATTATTAGCTTTAGAATATCTTTTCCAGTATTAGATATTTTAGTTACTAATAATTACAATAATAACAACTTGTTAACATGCATTTTAAGTGAGATAAAAAACTGAGTTGGTCTTGATTGGTACAACACGAATAAACAGACTGAAAGTCATCTATGTTATTAGTAATAGAAAATATTAATTTTTTAATGAGACGAAAGGAAATCCATCATGGAAACCCTTATAGTAGGGTAGTGTCGAACTCCTACTGACTAAAACCACTTCACCGAGATCGCTGTTATGACTAGTCCGGGCCATTTCTAATCAGAACTTAAGCGAACTCATCGCCAAGATTTGGGACATCCAGTTGTCAATAAAGCTTTCCTCGAAAGGAGCAGCATCAGAGAGCGGTTTAGAGTGGCTCAAGAAGGAAATGTCAAATAAAACATAAAGCAGTATTATTTAGAGAACAAACTGGAAACTAAAAGGATAACCTTTCAAAAATTATTCTTCCGCTTCCGTGCAAGTTTTTAGTACTTTCATTATAAATTCTTTTTTCCTATGAAATACATATTGTAAATTATTATAAAGCAATATATAAGAATGTTACTGTTACTTTGTGACCATCAGTGTTATTGTACGGTTATTCAATATCTGCTGTGATGTCAAAAAGTAAATTGATCTGTATCAATTTCTTTGTGATATTACTATCCCAACACTAAACTCTTGAGTGTGTAATGGATTCTCTACCAATACTTAGAAATTATCTGCAAATCACAGCCGCATATTATATTTATTGACATATCTCAAAAGAGTCAACAATGCTTCATTATATAACAGACCTTTATTTGGCATTATAAAAATAAATACAAATACATATCCACAAAAAAGGTGATAGGAATAACATACATAATTATCGTCCTGTTTCTATACTTTGTAACTTTCCTAAGGTATTTGAACATATCATCTATTGTGAGGTTTACTGTCAAGTTAAGGGCATGATCTCTGAACATCAGCACAGTTTTATGACTGGTCGATCAACAGTTACGAACTTGGCAGTTATCACACAGCGTATAAGTGAAGTCTTAGACAGTCGTGGTCAATTAGACGTCATTTACACGGATTTTTCCCGTGCATTTGATACAATTGATCACAAAATTTTATTGAGTAAACTGGAAGCATTTGGGTTATGTAATTCTATTATACTACTAATTGCGTCATATTTATGTAATCGTAGGAGTTATGTGCAGTACAATGGTTACAAGTCATTTGAATTTATGTCTACTTCCGGGGTTCCTCAGGGCTCAAACCTAGGACCTCTATTATTCATATTATACATTAACACGTTAACGCCGGCGGGTACCACCGGTGGTACACAAGTTTTTACGCTTTTGGTACGCCACTGATTACTTCCATGTTGACAATAAATAATTTTATCTACGAACGTACAGAAAGTAGACGCTTTTTGCATCATTTTTCATTGTAAAAGTGGCTTTTAAAAGCACTAGTGCTTTTTTACGTTTTTATTGCACGGTAATGTCAAACTGTTTTTATTGCACAGAATTGTCAAATTTGACAGATGAATATATTTCGACGAAAAACTTATTTTTTTATTAATTGATACAAATAACTAATAAACTATAAATAAAACATATAATACAAACCAAATGGCAGATTGAAGAACTCGAAGATTTTATTTAATGCAAGTCGAAGCGCTTATAATAAAGCGAACATTTTTTCCATAATTAATAATGGCGACCGACATTTGTGCAACTTGTTTACTGGTTGCTAAGTAACGCTTTCATTAGTGCACTGCGGGTAAAATATGTTTTCATTAATTGAATTATTGAAATGACATTAAAATATTAGTCATAAGAATATATTCTTTGAAATCCTTTACGATCGAAGATAAAATTTTGTAAGGCACACGTGTAAAAAGTGGCAATAAAGCATCACTTTTTACACTTGTACCTTATAACTATTATCGCACATCTAGGACTTCAGTCATTTCCATAGCAACCATAACAACCATAGGCGTGCGAGCCAAATTTTGTCATTTTAAATGAATAATTGTAGGGTACACAAACGCCGGTGTCAACGTGTTAATGACTTAATTAATTCTTTAACCTGTAATGTTCTGGCTTATGCTGATGATTTGAAGATATTTGCCACTATTAATAATTTGAGTGACGCACTTTTACTTCAGGATAATTTAGATATGATTACTAATTGGTGTATGATAAATATGTTAAAATTAAATATAACGAAGTGCTCTGTGGTTACATATACTCGTAAACGTACTTATTTTAATTTTTGTTATAACGTGGATGGTATTTTGTTATATAAGCTTAGTGAGATGAGAGATCTTGGGGTGTGGTTTGACAGTCAACTTACATTTGTCTGCCATATAACTAGGCTGTGCTTGAGTGCATCTAAATCACTTGGTTTTATCATGCGTATTTGCAAACATTTTACTGATCCTTCTGTTATGAAATCTCTGTACTCTGCTTTTGTTCGAAGCAAACTTGAATATGCGTCTGTTATTTGGTCGCCACAGTATGTAAACCTAATATTTACAAGTTGAACGGATTCAGATGAGGTTTTTAAAATATTTGTCATTTAAAATAGAAGGAATATACCCGCAAAGAAATATTGATTATAACTTTTTATTGACGCGTCATGATTTTGTGGCACTTTCCAGCCGCCGAGATTATAGTAGTGCTGCAATAATGTACAAACTCATACACAGTGATTGACTGTCCAGATCTTCTTAGCAAGGTACAAATTGCTGTCCCCAGAATAACATCTCGCTACACAAATTCGTTCCATTTACCAACTGCTAAGTCCAATTCACTTATAAACTCCCCCATTATCATGAGGAAACATGCGAATAATCTTCTGGAAGATATTTTTCATTCCCTTAAGCTTAAGTGAAAATAAGATTATTTGGTAATTATTTATATTTAACAATTTTGAATTTTTATTTGCGTTTTTCTTTTTCTTTTTACAGCAATTAGTAATTTGTTTCAATTATACCATAACATTTTTATTTTATTATTTTTAGGAACTTTTTTGTTATTATTTTTGTGTAATTAGTAATTTAGCATACTTAGTATTATATTTTATTATAGTTATATTGTCCTGTAATTGGTTTATACTGTTGGGCAATAAAGAATATTATTATTATTATTATTATTATTATTATTATATTGGTAGGTAAATAAATATAAAAATAATTGGGTAATTACCCACAGTTGACTGGAAACGCCCTTGGATCGACTACACCATCCTGCTCTCATTCTCGTTAATTCCTTAGACACTTGAATTCCTTTTCCACTCTCGCAAAGGGCATCTTCAAAACTTGTATACTCAATATTAGGTACCTTCGTGTATTCCTCCATCCAGTGTTCCCACACATCCTTTTCCGTGCTACAAAATACACACTTCATATGCTTCATGCGCACCCACACTTTTCTGCCTCTCTCTTCATTTCCACATCTCAAACGTGCTAAATTTTTTACATCCTCTCCATTTAGTCTAGCAAAGTTGCGAGTTGTTTCGAATTCTTGTAATTCTTTATAATTCGGGCAGAGTCGACTGTTTAAAATTTTATTTGGTCGAATTCGTAATTCCTCTGGCCTTCACTTCACTTCACCGCTACTTCTTCCTTCAGCTTATGACCCAGCCCTAGCTTTTTCTCTACATACCTCACTAACGTACCAGCTCTTTCATACAATTTTACTTTCTGCCACATCCAGACTACACTCTCTTTTTTCTGCACCCACGCCATCGAAATTTCTTGTACCACTCTTTCATTTCCCATTTCATTCATCTTTTTTTCAAACTTAACCACTCTCTTTTCAACTTCACACCACACATTACATTCTTGCAGAACCACATATCCAGGTGTCGTTCTCTCCAGAGCCAGTATCCTTTTGAGGTACTGCCCTTGTAACCTTCCTACCTTTTCTTGTTCATTTATATCCTACACTTCCGCACCATATAACAGAATTGATCTAACATATCCATCCCACCAAATAATTTGCATTCGCACATTATTACCTAACACATCTTCCCATGCTTTCTGCAACCGCTCCAACGCCACTCTTCCTTTTTTACACACATACTCAATATCCACTTTGTTTTCTTCACATTCACAACTAATTTTCTCCTATCAAAGTACCTTTCAAGTCTTTCACTCATCTCTTGCAGCTCTCTGAAGTATTTAGCCAACACCACCCCGTCGTCTGCATAGGTTAAGCTTCACACTTTGGACTTTCCTATTACTACTCCACTTTTTCCTAGTTCTAAAGTTCTATACATATCAGTCACATTTAGATTGAGCAGTAGGGGACTGACTATGAGATAACCTTGTCTTTAAGAGTTATTAAAGAAAATACTTATGATTATTAAACCATTAACTTAGTTTTTAGAATATCTAATTATTAAAGACGTTAAACTACAATTATCTTGTATGTTATATAGGTGCTATACAATAACTGTGTGCGTACAAATAGACTTTTTTTGAAAACCCACCATGTGTATTGCACGATTCACTTTAATGAATGCCCAATACATATGTTGTGACCTAAAATTCTGTTTTAGAGTACTTATCGACACATTTATAAATGTGTATCAATTATTTATGCTAATAAAGGAAGAGATGAGGGCTTAAGTTAAAATGAAAGAGGCAACTAAGTCAGAATTGAAGAGAAGGGCGAAGGGTGGGATAAATCTGGGAATATTGTATATTAATAAAAACTAGGATGAAATTCCAAAGGAAAATGATTGTAAATCCAGCGAAGAAGGAATGTGGATATTTGGGAGTGATTTTAATGCAAAATTTGAGAAATTGGAGGGAGGGATTAGTAATAATGGATTTTAAAACATTTCATTTCTTTAAATAAAATTTTTCACCTTTTTCTTCTATAAGGACAAGTAAGTGTATCTGAATGGTACAATTGTTGAAAGATAAGTGTGTAAACGAGGATAGGAATTAAAGATGGGTGGAAAATAATAAATATATGCACAGTCGAGGATTGGGAAAGAAAAAAAAACCATTGGGATATGGGGATCGACGGTGATTGATTACATAGTCATAAGAAATAAAGTGAAAAAATGAGATCGCATTATCCACTACCGTCAGTAGAGATCCAGATAGACAAAAATAAGAAAGCGGAGCAATAACAAGAGAGTAATATAAATGCTATTGGGATAATGAGGAACATTTTAGAGAAGGTTCAGTAAAATGAAGTAAGATTAATGGAAGAGTTGGAGGATGTCATATATACTTGGTTCGATGAAGAATGATATACTAAGAGAGAAGTGAAGAAGGCAATTGCAACTAGAATGAGGTATAGTGGTATACGTGGAAAGAATGAGTGAAGAAAGAAAAAAGTGAAAGAAAGAGACAGCAGGAGTAGTGAACTTACATGTGGGATAGAAGACGGAATGTTAAGGGAAGGGATAGAAGATTTTGTTAAGGCACTAATGAAGAACTGACTAGAATAGTAAATTAAAAATAGTGGCTTGTTACCAGAAACTCGGGGATGATTTTAGAAAGATGGTAGAGAGAGTGATTCAAGGGAGAGGATATAGGTATGCACTGTTTTTAGACTTAAAAATAACGTATACTACAGTGCCGAGGGAGTGTTTGCTAGAATGTTTGAGAAGCAAAAGTATGAGTGATGAAATGGTAGAATCGAATGATACATTCAGGACATAAATGTGTGTCAGATAAAAGTGCCCATTAATCCATTTACTATTTAAAATGGAATAGTGAAGCAATTGGAAGGGTTTGTGTATTCAGGATTTATTTGTATAGGCGGGTGTGCGAATAATGTAAAATGGGTGCAAGGAAAGGCGAGGAACACGTAGAGTGTCATTAGAAAAAATGGAGTAAATAGTTGGTGAACAATTTCAAAGTGGTATGTAAATTATAGAAAACGTGTGTGAAGTCCTAATATCGACTTCGAGTAGAAATGTGGGGAATAAGAGTATAAGAGTGCATATTGAAAGAGAGCAATTGTGGTTCCTGAAGCATAAGGTCAACTCCAGGGTCGCAAGTGCACGGGAGGTTGTCAAGATACCTGAGTATTAGGAATGAGAAAGAAAATTGGATGGCAGAAAATTGTGAAAACGTGTATTATGTGTGATTGAAAAGTACATATAAGATACTTGATAGAGGAGTTTGTGAGAAATAGGTTGGATGTTATTATGATTATTATTATTATATGCCAATAAATGCCATTTTATTAACGATAATTTGCTGCAAAATCCTGAAATCTTGTACGCGATTCCACAACTTTGACATATACTAGTATATTTAAAAATAAATATTGATCCACTCCTAAATTAAATGAAGCCCTAATCTATTTTAATTTATCTATATACCAATTTAATCATTAATGATAGTCGAGTTGTCTTAGGCAACTTATTAATCTCCACGTGTACTCATAGTTTGCATTCGTGAACACAAACTCCAATATCCACGAAGGAAGCGTAATCTAAATTGGAAATGGATATGTAAATTATTCAAATTTGAATCAATTTGAGCCCAGATTTATACAATAAAATTCCGATAAATTCCTACTTTACAAAATCGTAATCTTCTTTCTACGTGAGTAAATCATAAAGTGCGTTACCCTAAAATATTTGTATAATTAATAAAAGTTACAACGTTGTCATATCTTAGTTTCGACTTAAGCACTGTAGTAAAAATATCTTAAGTATGGAAGCATCTACGAGAAGCATTGTTGTTAAACATTTTGGAGGTTATGACGCACTTGAGGTACTTATTAAATGCTATTTTAATTACTTTACTAGTGTTATTTTCTTATTAGGTTAAAAATCACCCATTGCCGCCTTTGAATGGCAATATTGAAGTTAAAGTTAAATACTGCGGTTTGAACTTTGCTGATCTGTATACCAGGCAGGGTTTAATGCCAAGAGAAGTACCATTCGTTTTGGGCATGGAATGTTGTGGTGTAATAACAGCGATCGGTTTTGAAAGTTCAGAATATAAGGTAAATATTACTCAAATTTACTTTTTTAGTTGTATGTACATTTAATACCCATAGGTGTTCTTTTAAAAAAAATCTTTATTTTAGAAATAATTTAATACATATATAACTTTTAATAAAAAAAATTCAAATGAAAAATAAATTATTAGAATGAACAATTATTAATCTAAACATACCCTAATTGTGTGGGGTTTGTCCACTCAATTAGGGAAATCAATGCAACTCCGTTACATTCCGTTTTCCTGTTTTTAACTGCACTGCGCTGATGAGACCTGAACAGGTGAAACCGGTCTATAGTTGTTAACAGAAAACAATAATTTAACTAATAAATTACCTAGGTCTAATATTTCTGTATTTTGTAATAATTTTAGATTGGTGCAAAAGTCATTTGTTACAATTACAACGGCGGCATGTACAGGGATATCGTCAGAGTGCCGCCAACCGAATGCTACATTATTCCCGACGAAATGGAATTCCAAGATGGTGCTGCCATTTTCACGAATTATCTAACGGCTTATTTCGCCGTATTAGAAATTGGAAATTTGCGTCCAAATCAAAATATTTTCATACAGTCATGTGCAGGTAAATTATTTAAAATATAATCATAAAAAACAATATCCGTGTTCGAAAATGCAGACGTTAAAATTGTAATGGCATAGAAATGTAAAAGTTGCTCTGTGAAACACAAGCCTAATGTACAAAGCAATTGTTTTGAAAATGGTTGGTACATATTCTACTAATTATTCAGGCTGCTCATAAGAAAAGTTTATATTTAGTAGGCCAATTTAAAAAAGTAGTACATCTATCGAAGATATATTTATTAACTACACAGTTAGGAATTTTATTTCTTAAAAATAATATTGTCCAAATGTATACCTTCCCATTTATTCGATAACTAAAATTTCTAATGACGTCTTGGCAAATAGACTCTGCATTGGCTACCATTTCGTGATGGATATTTTCTTTCAAATGCGCTAGAGAAATTGGTCTATTGGCGTTAATTTTAGATTTGAGTTAACCCCACAGAAAACAGTCCATAGGGGTTAAGGATTTGCCAGGGAAAATTTCACTTTAGCCGGCATCCTGGTTCTGTAATTGTTGCACCAATTGAATTTAACTGAAAATTTTAACAAACAATTCTATTGGATGTTGTAGCAGTTGCATAATACAATTTGATATCAGAACGTGGTCTTTTTAGTGAAATTGAAGGAGTGTTTTAAATTGTTCAAACGGGAATTTTTGGACAAATGTCAATTTCATTCTAATCTAATTTTAACAAAAAAAAACTTATTTATAGGAGGAGTCGGATGGGCAGCAACACAACTAGCGCGCACAATTCCTAATACAACAATATTCGGCACAGCATCGCCCGGCAAAGAAGAACATTTGTCAAAAAACGGAGTAAATCACATCCTATCCTACAGCAATCTAGACACGCAAATTAAAAATCTGTGTCCAACTGGCTTTGATCTCATACTTGAGAACCAATCCGGCGAGCTGCGTTCTACTTTAGAAAAGCATCTGAAACCCCTGGGTCGAATGATTTTATTAGGTGCCAATACTGTCATAACCAATGAGAAGAAACTAACGACATTTGCTCTTTTGAAAATGTGGTTCAACATCAAAAACATATCACCTGTTTCTTTAATTATGAATAACCATACCATATGTGGACTACATTTGGGACTGCTGGCAGAAAAAGAGGGCAAAAAAGTACGACTTGCCTTAGAGCACGTTTTGGAGTTGTTGAAAGCGGGAAAAATTCTACCGAAAATCGATTCGATCTGGAGTTTTGATGAAATAGTAGACGCTACTAAAATTTTAGCGGAAAGGCGAAATGTTGGGAAGGTTTTATTGAAAGTTTAAGTCACTTTTATTAAATTTTTTAAATTTAATATAAAACACATGGTTTCAAAATACAAAATTTTTACTCATAATAGCAATTGGCTATAAACCATATTGTCCTTCGACTAAGTATATATCTTAATGATGAAAGGTTCCAGACACGTCACTCACACTTAAACCAAGCAAAATATTATTATGTAATTGATTAATGGTTGAGGCGTTAACTTCGTGATACATCTTGAAAAATTAAACAAAAACGTTTACTTTGTTGATATCACACTTTATTTTGTTGGGATTTTTTGAAGATTATGCGGCTGAAAGTGTGATATTAACAAAGTATACGTTTTTGTTTAATATTATTATGTATTATTTTAACTATATTAGGGATATTACTTTCTGCCTTAGGCAACTTATTTTGCAGATATATAACTACATAAAAAATAGTAATGTGACTATATAAAAATATATTACCTATCGCAACTAATTTAAATGTATGCTCGAAAATTAAAAAAAAACTATAATAATAAAGTTATTATTAAATATTCCTACAACCATAATATTATCTAAAAGAATAAAAAGATCTAGTAATTAATTTCTATTTGTCTTTATAAAGAGAATTCTTACAAGAAAGCAGTTGATTAAATTATAAGTGCGAAAATTTTAAGTATTTAAAAATAGTAAACTCCACCTATCCATTCACAGACTAACTTCAAACGGCACATAACCTTAATTTAGTCTTAGTTCGTAAATACAGTAAACATTTGCTAAGTGTGTATTAATTTTAAAATAAATGTATTGTGTCTAATCCAAACAGCCTAATTGCCAAGGCTATTTATTCCACATAAATAAGAAAAAAATGTACAATTTTCTCAATTCCAAATTATTACCTAAAGTAGCCCCCATAACTGGATCATTGGAAGGTTATGAACCAACAAACCTAATAAGTGAAAGCCCAATAACTAAATCAAGAGGATTTCTTACATACTCCTGCATTAAACCACCAGTTGATATCGACTTTGAGCTGATTTGTCCCGTCTGCATACATTACATTGTCATATCTTGCAAATTAGGAACACAGCGAATAGTAGGAGTTGAGCTACAAGCAAAAAGCAATGGCCCTGAATATACCACAATTGCCCATGGGTATTTTAACGAGGACAAAGCTGTGTTTTGCGATTTGAAGTACTACTCAAGGAACAATCCACCAAGTGTTTGTACCAGTGGTGTATATTTAGGTTTTTTTAAAGGACACCTACATCGTATTTTCTCCAATGCCAAATTTATACGAGTGAGGATTTTACGAACTGAAAGATCTACGCCGTGTTTAGGACCTGTGGAAATATGGGGCAAAGTAGCCAAGTCATGCCCAAAAGTTACAGTGGAGACTATAGAAAAGTTAATGACTAAGAAACTTAATAAAGATGAAAACAATGTGAAAATTGATAACTATAAATCACAGGGATATGATTTTGAAATTTGTGATGATTTTAAAGATGCACTAACTTTTGAAATTATGGCAATACCCATGACTCTGCCTAGTGGGCACAGTGTTGATCAAAGTACACTAGAAAGATGTGCAAAAAATGATGCCATGTATGGAAGACAGTGTTGTGATCCATTTACTGGCCTTCCTTTTACAGATTCCAGAAAACCAAAACTAAATACAGCTTTAAAAAACAGAATTGATATGTTCTTACTGCAGAATGCGCACAGGAAAGAAACATTCAGTATTAGTCGGACAGTTGGGAGGAGTAATCAGTATGATAAGTTAATGTGTTCAGATTCAAGTATTAATATAAAAACAGAAATTTTAAAAGATGACCCATCAACTATTCCAGTATTAAAAAAAACTTTAGAAAGTAATCAAGGGAAAAGAAATACTACAAATACTATTCAGTGTGATGCAGATAATTACAACATTAATAATAAAAGAATTAAACTTGATTATCAGGTCCAGGATAGAAATAATTATGCTTCTTCGAATAACAAAAAACCATTAGATTCTGACAATAGTGCCTTAGATGCAGCAATAGCAAAGGTGATGAGCAGCAGTGGTTTTGTAACATTTACCAAGGAAAATACTGATGACGCTAGTGAAGTGATAATTACGAAGTGTTGTGTTTGTGACAACAGTAATAATTTGTATCAATTGCCATGTTTGCATGTTCATTGCAGAGCTTGCTTATTAAATGTTTGTAAGTCATTGCTTTGTAATAATTGTGGTAAAGGATTTTGCAGAAATGATGTTAAAAAAATTCATACAGGTTGAACAAATAAATTTTTAATTTATAAATTGTGATCTTTCATATTACTAGCATATTTAATATAAAAATGTAAAAAGACAAATATTTGTAATTTGACAATGACAACAACACATGTCATTAAAATATGTCTATTGAGAGACTAAAATGTGCTTTATTCAAGCAATAATATATAAAAAGATACTGCAGAAGATATTCTGAAGCAGAATGGTTGATTAAATAATCATGGGTTTGAGTGGAAGAACTTTTAATGAAGAGAACTCCGCCCGTCCTCCTTCCGACTAAAATTTGAAGT
Organism: Ontholestes murinus; assembly: GCA_963969525.1. Taxonomy (NCBI): domain Eukaryota; kingdom Metazoa; phylum Arthropoda; class Insecta; order Coleoptera; family Staphylinidae; genus Ontholestes; species Ontholestes murinus. The sequence continues at coordinate 32,132,820 of OZ018395.1, read as the reverse complement.
ATATTTACATGTTTTATATTATAAATTTTGTATTATTTTGTAAGAAAGGAGTACAAAGATATTAATAAATAAATAAATATCCTACGCTTAATTAAATTTAACTATTTACAATAAATTTAATATATAATATAATCGTTTATTTTCATACATTATACTTTGCACATGCAATTCACTACACATTATGTCCTGCCCACATTCTAAATGAATAATAAATAACCCGCCTTCACCATTTTCAATTGACCTATAATCCCCCCCCCCCCCCCGTACAATTGCAGCCGAACTACCCATAGCGAGGGCTAGCAAAGTTCGTTCGGATCAGCAATTGGATAGGGACCGGTACCATTCGCCATTGGGATATAATTAATGGTGCTTTAGAGTGACGGGGTCGATCACTCAAAGTAGCAAGCTTTTCTATTTATTTTACACCCACAAATTACAAGGCTATTACTAGACCTGTACTAGGTAAACTACTTTTAACACAATTTTATTTGTTTCTTCCAAAATTTATCTGAAGAGCAGATAATTGGATGTATATAATTTAAATAGAAAGTTCCTAATTGCACTATACTATATAGTTTTTTTTTAATGAATTTAACATCTTATTTATAAAGTCATAATTTACTGATGACAATCTATCTTTTTCCTGGGTTCACATCTGGAGACAATTTGATTAGCTAATAGTAAAGAATTATCAATAGCAAAAATATTTTACCATGTTTATTAAATATATTAAAAATACAATCAGAGTCATCACAATTTACAAGTTAAAAATATACAGATAAAAAATTGCATGGAATGTATCATTACAGTACAGGAAAGTTATAATCGAGCGTCTGCTGTTTAGCCAGGGCAAGCACACACAAGAAGTAATTTCTGCTTTGCGGATTCACATAGAAGGTCAGCGTAGTGTGCTCCTGATTCGATGCGTTCGGGGAACCACATGGAGACAAATCGGGTGATATACTCATTTCTGAATGTTCTGGACTTGCGTTTTCCGGAAATTGCATCAACCCGACCGTGCTTCGAACGTAATCGGCAACACGAGCTCTACTCACTGGATCCATTTCCATGTCGGCACCCGGAACGGTTTGCTTCAGATTAACTTTAGGCGGATCTAGTTTTATGCAAAGCAGAGATTGGTCATTATTACTTATGCCTGTTAATTCAGACAGACTTAAAACACGTTGGGTCATATCTTCATCGATGTCGACGATCACCAGCGCCTCGGTGGTAAGAACCAATGCAACGGCGTCGTATTGACCAGTGTTAGTAATGGCAGTGGCTTCGGTTACAAATAGTATGTTGCTCTGTGACACGGTTTGGATGAATTTCCATTTGTATTTTAGGAGGGAGTTAGGGGTAGAAAATATATGATTTAAGACTGGTTTCATCCTCGGTTCTGGAAGACTATTCCAGCCAGCACCTTGTAACAATCCTATAAAAAAAGTCATAATCTTAACAAGACTATCAAAGCCATTTTAAAATTCTAAGTATTGTTGACAATCTCTAGATTCATTTGTTCTTTTGAACCACAATCATTCATTACTAGTACTTACCTTGACCTGTAAGGGCTACCAACTCAGCAGCACCACTTAAGGGTTTCGTAAACACTCCAACAATTCCTTTTCCAACCCCAGCTACCAGACTCTTAGGAGATGCTCCTTCAGACATCACCGACTGCAACGGATGATGAGCAATACCACCAACTGCCCCTAATAAACTGATCCCTAAACCTGTTAAACCCTACAAATTCGTAATTGTTAAATTCAAATCTACACTTCAAATTCACGTACTTGTATAAATCCTTGCGTAACACCTTGAGGTCTCTGTCGCCGAAATTCTTCAGTCCTTCTTAAATGATCCTCATCCAGAGTTAATCTATCTAAATTCCTGGCTACACTCGAAGCCAATTTTGTTAAAGACTGCAATGTTCCAGCAGTAATATGTCTCATAAGGCTGGCCGAGCCGTACGAGACCCCTCTCAAGAAAGCCCACGGTCCTTGTATAAATCCGTGATATGGTAACGTAACGAAATCTCGTAAACCTGTTCCCATTGCTCTTGCCAGACCCCCCGGGGATCCCAGAAGTTCCAACGAACCGACGACCCAACCAGCCCCAAAAATAGCTCCCGATAAGTAATGCATTGCCAAAGCATGGCCTAACCTGAAACGAATGAATGTTTAAATTGACTATTCTAGTAATTATTAATAACTTTACCTATCACTTGTTGTAAATAATCTCTTTTTCTCAATCCTTCCGAACTGCAAAGGAGACCGATCGAGAGCTATGTAAAGTTTAATGGAGGAATGTACGGATAGTAGAAGTGATATGGGTTCAATTTGGAATGAATTAAGAGTCAGTGGATTTGCCAGGATTGCTGCTCCACATAATAAATGTGCTGGGAGAGAGATGGAGGAGTTAGTTATTCTGGTGTGCGGTTTAGAAGATTTTCTTGGCCAAATCAGTAACTTCGTTGGTAATAGAATTGATATCACTTCGAATAACTTATTCACGTAGATATCCTCAACATACATTGATAATGGCAGAATTTGTACTTTAATTTCCCTTACATCTACAATATATACAGAAATTAAAAACATCATTTCATGTGTTACTATTTACTACTACTAATGTCAGAATAAACAATACTATATGGAAAGTAAAAGAGTGAATAAAAAAACATGTATTCATTTGGTTTAAAAAGCAAAGTTTGGTAATTGTAAAATTATATTTTTTAGTTTCTAAAAATGTATTTATAAAACAATAAATAAATATATGAAAATATGAAACCATTAATTTATGACCAGCGTGTTTATTTAATAAAAAGAATTTTATTTTGATTAGAAATTAAAAACACTTGGTTTGTTTCACAGAAATTTTATTATTTCTTTTTCGATTAGTTTCGACAATATGTCATTATCAATCTTCTCCGAATAGTCTCGACAATATGTCATTATCAAGGTGTAATATTGTCGAAACTAGTCGGAGAAGAAATAATAAATTTTCTGTGAAACAAACCAAGTGTTTTTAATTTCTAATCAAGATATTTCAAAAATGTTTCACCACGGATTAAGTGAGCAATTAATTAAATATAGAATTTTATTTTACTTATCCATCTGATTACTTACTAACAACCATACTCTAGCAAAAAATTTGAATTTCAAATGAGTTACATGTCCGATGTATGGGCATAAATCTTATAAAAAGAGAACCAAGTTGTTTAATATCGTAAAAGTTTATAGCTATCTGTAAAATAATATTTAATAATAAGTAATATCTGGGGAAATAGTAGTTGTTCTTTGTAACTCATGCGTTAGCAGAAAGGAAATAATTTTTTAATTCTTATTATTAATTAAGGATAATTTAGCACTTATAATAAATAGTACAAAACTATCACACACCGAAAATCACCAATCTCTCTAAACTATTTGTATAACTAGAAAATCCAATTAAAATACCTGTAATGTTTTGTTTTTGAATTAAATCTTTCCAAGTTTCAACTGTAACCTCGATTTTGAAAAGGTAATTATTTTGTGCTTTATGTACCAATTGTGTTATGGGCACATTGAGTGTTTTAAGGTTATTCGTTTGTTTACTTTCTTGTCCGCACATAATAACAGGGAAATCATAAGAACCCCTTGCATATACTTGATTGTCTACTTGTAGGTCTGAAATGCTGAGGCAAATTTCAGATACCTAATAAAAAAGAAGTTTTGGTTATAGTTAAGTTAAATTACGTTGAAATAGTACTTACTTCAGCTTGATTAATACTCAGGGAAATATTATCACATGTTAAACTAGCTATTTCTGTTTTTTCCGCACCACCATTTTCCAGGTCTGAAGTTAAGGTGAAGGCGACACTCTTTACAAATACTAGTACTCGTAATGAGGAACAATCATTCGACAAGTACTTCTGAGTGGAGCCCTCCTTTTCCACAACAAGGTGTTGATGGTTAGACTTTTCCATAACCACAGGCATTACTTCCAAACGCGGATGTTCTTTACCAGTAACTACTAAATCTATTGAACTTGAAGAAATAGACTCCTCTGCACTAAAGTATGTGCTACCAATGGTTGTGGAACTATCAACCTTCTGTAGGCATGAAACATAAAGTGTATATTATTTAATATATATTGTTACGTTTTAGTTAAAATTAATAATATATTAAGAATATGTGTCAATTCACTTAATGTACAAAAATATAAAATTAGATCAATAGATATGTTTAAAGAGTAATAATACACAATGCTTTAATAAATTGTCAGAAACATGGAATTCAATTCAACTATGAGGAAGGGAGTACAGTCTTTCCATTATATGATTCAGTCAAAACAGGAATTTGACTTCTACTACACTATTATAAAGTTATAGTTGGACTAGAGATGAACATAAGTGAATCCTCTGTGATATTGCATGTATATCGCATTTATTTTAACAAAATAATATGGACTTTTAGTGATGGGTATTCTTTAGCAATTGTGTGAGGGGAGATGAAATTTACATACATATGAGATTTAAAAGTGTAAGTGAAGTCTGGAGAATGATTAACAGAAATTTTAATAAATCAGCTATTTTTTTTATACCAAGGAAAAAATTAAGCAAATTAACTAAAAAATATTAGTTGCCTTACATTTCTTAAAATGAGCTAATGATGATTAGTCATGACTTTATAAGAATCTAATTTTTATCATATGCATAAAAAATTTGTACCTATAGGATAATATTTATGTGGATGTAATAAATATCAATCAACCGACTAATGAATTATAATTTATATTAATTTACCTTTAAATCATATGTGTTCATATCCTTTCGACCCTGGCGCATGGATACATTTTCATTTTCATGCATTGACAAACGGATCCTTATATCTCTTGCACTTATCTCAACCTATAAAGTAACATTATAATTTTGTGTATTAAATATGACATTTTTAATGTACTTGACTAACTGATTCCACTATAACGTTAATTGTGTGTACAGAATATTTAACAGAGACTTTTACATCACCATAGAACGGTATCCGTACAAATTGATCATTGAAACTAGTTACGTTAATTGGGGTAGACCATAAGAATCCTTGTGGATCACCTTAAAAAATAATTTATTATAATAGTGTGAAAAATTACTGACCTAATTTACTTATTTACACTCCGTTAAAGTGCTAAGGTCAACTTACCTTATAGGAAATCTCAAATTGACAAATAAAATACCTTATAGTTGTTAGTAAAACCAAAGTGAAAAATTAGGAATTAGGTGGTGTTATATTATATAGATAATTATTATCTATGGAATATTAATTAAATTAAAATAGCAAAAATGATGATAAAAGTTTAGAAATATTTTCTTCTAAAAAATGTATTGTTAATTTCAATAAGTTCGGTAAACTAAATTGTTGAGTGATTATCATAATTTCGAAACATATATATTATATGGGAAAAAATATCGGTGGTTAGTTAGTCAGCCAAACTAAGGATAAAAAATCTTTGTTTGGGAGTCTGCAGTTGAATTAGCAACTAGTATCTATTAATCTAACTATTGATTCAGTTATTAATGGCGCCTTAGAGTGAAGGGGCAAATCCTTTTAGGTAATAAGGTTATCTTTACACACAGTAACTACACAATTAATATGGCTAGAATAAATCCATGGCCAATGGCTACTAACAATAGAGGAAATTATAATAACAAAGAACAATTTCAAAGCTAAGATCATTTAAAATTAGATATATTTTGTAAAATACCTAAAATTAATTACCTTCTGGATCTGATGCTAAAACTAACGTTTCCGGATAATTAATTTGTGGCAATTCTGGAAACCTCTCAGAAACGATTGGCATGCTGTAATAACATGAACGATTGTCTTCAATTGAACACAGCCAATTAAAATGTTCACTATCCTTGACAGTAACTGATTGATCTCCTCCCGATTGGGCACAATATATTTTTGTACCACTTCTGTTCTCTATCAAGAGCTGAGGATGCAAATCATGGTGAAGTGAAATGCAAGTCTGCCCTTTAATCTCCTGGGTAATCACGACAATTGGAATCTAAAATTGATTTTAATATTAGTTTTAAAAATATCACTTAGATAATTAAAAGTTACAGCAGAATCATCATTTTGAATGGCAACACTTTTCCTTATTTGGCCTTTATCCACACGTACTGGACATGTCCAGTTCTTTCGTGAGGTGGTTGAAATCGATATATACAATGCATAATTTGTATTTTCATCATTATTTTTTCCCAAGGAATACCATTGAATTATTGAAATTCCTGTGTTACTAAAACAATTAAATTAGTGTATTATATAATGTATCAATTATTCATTATATTAATCATAGAAATGTGCTACTGTGTATCTTACCTTATATTTAATTGTGGAGGTAAAGCAATAGCATGTTTTTCAAAATGCTTCGGTAAATGTGTATCAGTCTGTATATCAGGAACAGCAAAACAAACAACCTGCAGTTGCAGCTTTAAAAAATTTGTTATTATGTGAGATGAGGCTATTTTCAATAAACGTATTTCATTCACAATTGTGCTATTTATAGACACCACACATATCTAAAAATAAAAAAAAATTGATAGCTCAAAGTGGTGAATATAATAGATTCTTACATAAGGATCACACTTGACAATGGTCTTAATATTTCCATCAACTGGAATTGTACCAGTAATTTGTGGCATGTAAAAAGTTTGACTCCAATTAGATTTTGCTAGTTGAAGGGATGATGACATATTCCAGGTACTTCCTATTCCAACACCTATATGAAACGTTTCCTAAAAATTATATTTATAGAGAGATTAATTGATTATTCAGAGTTCCTAACACTTATAAATTACAATTTGAATATATTTTTTTTCTCTATTTAAATATAAATCTACATTGTTGAATGTTGTAGTTACATTTAAAAAAAAAACTTCTATAAGAAATATGTTGCATGTAGTTTTTGTAGTTAAAAACACTACGAATAATAATTGTAGTTTTAGGTACATCATATTATCTTATCTTAGGCTTGTCTATTTTAATAGTTTTAAGGTATCACCACTAACAACGTTGATGCAACGTTGTTAGTGGTGATACATTGTTTTTATTACTAACATTTATTAAATTTCTTAGGCATACCTCTAATTTTGGTGGTGTAACAATTCCAAGATGAGAGACTCTACATAGCTCCTTTTCATTAACAATAATTGCAGTAGAGCATCCTAGCGTATTCACAAGTAAACACCAAGGCAGTAATTCAACAAGAAGTGCACTTGAGTACTCACAGGCATTTTGATAACGAACCTAAAATAAATTACACATACCAAGAAAGTTCTAATTAAAATTCAAACACTGACTTATAACTTTTTAAAGATTCTTGATCTCAATTTTTTTTTAAGTGTCTACTACTATTTTACACTATTTTAAATCACTTATTTTATCTTATAGTACACATGCTAAAAACTATATCAGTCTATTTCCTTTTGAATGTTTTAAACTAAGAATAAGAATCATCAAAAGATTATATTTAATTATAATTGTCATCTAACTCCAAGATTGGTAACAAACATTACCCATTTCTGATTTTGCAAAACTTTTACATTTACAAACAAGTGATGTATTTACCTGAACATGGGTTAATGGTTGTTTATCTGCAGTAAACTCGGTCTCATCACTTTCATCACTAAAATATGGCCAATTTGATTTATTATACGAATTTATTTGCATTAAAATATCATTAATATCTTCATTTTCAGCTTTCTTAAAGAACTGCTTTTGGTCTACCAAGCTATAATTCAGCGGCACGTAGGGATTTTTTGTGGTGGTGCTATTGCTATAAAAAGTTTTTTTGAAAATTTTAATCTCATCCAATAATTACATTTCTTACTCCAAATGAAAGGTAAGTTGATGAGAATGATCGATAGTTCCGGGACAATAAAGTTGTTGGTATTCGCCGAGGCCGCGCACGGTTGATTCCAGGTGAACATTAAGTGTGGGCGTTTCAATATGCACTTTAGCACTGATCGGTAGATTAGATCTGATCATAAATAGTGGCCAAAGCATAGCAAGGATTTTCTTGCCTTTTGGATAAGTTTGTACTACTATACGACACCAAATACTTAAAAATTGCCCGCGTTCTTGTAATGGTACTAGAAATTAAATCAAAGAAACTATAACTTTCTATAGCATAATAAACAATTACTTATATCATTTTTAAAATAGGAAATATTTAGAATATTAATATAAAACATCTTTCATTACCTTTAACGAGCCATGGCTGAGCACATTTGGTATTTTCCTTTAATGGTATATCCCCAGACCAAGCAGACTCCAACCCAAAAAACCTTAGGCGTATAAAATAAGATTTTTTGCAATCAATCAACATTGATGGAGGTGTAGTTTTTCCTCTGACAATATAACTCTGAGTTAGCTTAAATTCTTTGTCTTTTCCTTTCTCAGTGCACTCCAATATCTTCAGTTCAAAATGCTCGATGAGAGTATTACACATAATTAACTGTCCCGAAAAAATAACCTGCTTTTGCGTGGCAGACAGAGATTTTACTGTTATTATAATAACGGCAGTCTCGTCCGCGATTTTGCACATCTCCGTTCCATCTGTGTCGATCTTAAACGGTTCCGACCATACCCACCGCTTTTCCTCAAGTGCGATACGAATCATTTGCTTACACTTCTGTGACCTCCACGTATACAGATGACAGAAGCGCGATGGGAGAAATATATCCTCCATTCCGGCCTGCCCGAAACGTAAGTTAACATTGGTGTCGTTGCAAATCACATAATTGGTCATGATGATCAAATCTTGAACACCATCATCACACAAGTCTATGTGCATGTATTGTGACCACATCTGAGTACTAACCGCTAGTGTATGAGCAGCAGATGCACCGAATAAAATATGTATTGGTTTTGAAATGAAATTTACGCCCAAAGTCTTAGAGACGCTGATCTCCAATTTGGAAGAAAAAGGTTCCAATAAAAGTTGCTGCGTTAGAAAATTATAGTCTAGGATATAGCATTTTGTAGTCGCGCTTACATCGAAGACAGCTGTCTCAAAATTCCATGTAGCTAAGTAAGCGTTCACGTTATCTACTGTTAGAGTGAGAAATTGCTGGTAATCTGGCACGAATAAGTCCGGAGTATAATTCTTTAATGGTTCTGGAAGATTAAATACTGTTTTCTTGTCAAAATAGTTGTAGAGGTTAACTTGAATAGAACCAATGTGCAAGGCCATTGTTAATTCTGGTATCAGGTTTTTGTTAAAATATGAATCAACCCTAATACAGCCTGCTAGTGCTCTGGGTGAAATCAAAACACGCGATTGATTATAATCTTTAATAGATGGCGTGGTTAGAACAACACGCCATGTGCATGCAACAGCCGGCTGGGGATAGTTTTTAGGAAGCTCTAGATGGCACATATCGGTTTCTGATAGATAAAATTGCGTATATGACTGGTAACACCCATGACAATCCGACCAGTACTCCAAATGACAAAGTACCTGCTGGTCTTCTTCATTCCCAGTAGAGATTTTAAAGGGAACAGGGAAAACCCGCACTTTCGTTAACGCCCTAGGCTGTGGATACCTCCAAGCCATTGCCGAGATGTTCCTGTTCCAAAACATCACCTGATAGGGTAGTGGCAACTCATCTATATTATTACTAGATGAATCTACAAATTGAAAAGCGCCAGCACGTAAGTCATCCTTATAGTGTTGCTCCTTCTCTCCTGCAGGTGTTCGAACAGCTTCAACAGTAACCGACCCTGAACTACTCTTAGACGTTGGTAAATTATCAATCAGATAATTTAGTTCTTTTAAAAATAACTGTAAACATTGTACCTTGTCAGGACTAACATCCAAAATTATACAATCCGAATCTCCTGACAATTGTATTTGTGGATTTGAGTTTGCATTTTGCCATGACTCCCAAAATAGTGTCACCTCGATACTAAATGTCCAAGGATTCAAAATTAGTTTTGTTTTGTCTTCTCTCTTCAATCCCACAGTTATGCATTCAAAAGAAACAGTGTTCGTTAACTTCTCTGGCCGATTATAAATACTCAAATAATTTTCCATTTTAGCGAAACTAAATGTCAATTCAATATCGTTGTCAGTCTCTAGAGTGAGGATAATCTGCGCCAATTTAACATTAAAATGCGAAATACCCATGAAACGCTGTTTGATTTCCTTGAATTTTGAATAGTAATCTGTGGACTTAATAGAGCTTACGACTTCTTCTTTCTTTTTTATATCGAGATCCTGTTTGATGATAAGGTTAAAATACATTTTGACATTTGCTAAAATACGTTCTTGAATGTTTAAGATATATTTGCATCGTGCAATAGAACATATTAGTTTTGTAGGTTTAGCTATTTCCAAATCTAGCGTAGCGTGTTTTCCAATTCCTAAGAAGAAACAAAATTTGTTCAAAATAATTTAGAAAAATAAACACAACTTCTATTAAAATTAAAGATTATTGATAGTTGTTCTAAGAATCTTCACAATTCCTAGGTAATAAAATGTGAGTTTAACAGTTTTTGAAATTGATAATGAGAAACTTGGCTATTGAAGGCTTAAAGCATACCTTTAGACCATTTTAACGTGAAAAATGCTGGCAAGACGCCAGTGTCTGGATGTGGTTCTCCAGATTTTGTCTCCAATAGACTAATACTGAAGTCTTCAGCTCCTGGAATTCCCTTCATTATCTTATGAGATGGTTCACTAATCTTCATGCAAACATCAAAACAGGAAATCTGTATTTTTCTGCCCAATGGGGTGTCTGATAAAAATGCATTCGGTTGTGATAGCAAAAAGTATAACAGAGGAGTGGAATGTTTACTACTGGGTCGTTCGTCACTGCTACCCTCTTCAGAAGCTTCATAACCTTTATCACTTTCATTCTAAAAAATATCAAAGTTAGGAAAGTGACGTGAGTAGCTATTAATAATAATAAAAAACAAAAGAATATTTCGAAAAAATACAAAACATAAGACTAACTTAAGAAATAACTTTCCTAATAAGAAAACAAAATAACTAACCAAAGAAAATGTTTAAATAATTGAAAAAAAATTTAAATAGAAAGTCAAAATACATGTAAAGAAATTGTAAATTAATTTGATAAGATCACAATGTACACTTGTAGTTATGCTAACATAAGAAATGATTTTATCAGAAAATTTTTGAAATGATAAATATATGGGTTCTTAAGATTATTAGGTATTCTGTTGTAAACTTTATACAGATAATAAATAGCAGACATTTACAAGGTAACTTCTGTTTTAGTTTTAAAGCATACATATTATTTCATGAAACAATTTAATTTACACTAATAGAGATGACTCTTTTCAGAATATGGCCAGATAACATTTAATTTGAAAAAAATGTACCAATAAACTAAAAATGTATTGATTATCTATACAGACCTATACTAATATATGAATGCATTAGGCACTAATCAAAGAAATCTATTATTATATTTGGAATATACAGTTAAGGCAATATACTACAGCAAACTCAGAATTTAGATTGAACCGAACTTCGCTCTGTTTTATGTTTAAAAGTACTATCATTTCTTTTAATTTTTTCATTATTTTCAAAAGTTTACCAAATATTAAAGTTGAAAACTCTTATTCCAAAATACATTAATACAGAATTTAATTAAAAATCTGCTTACCTCATATGCATTTTTAATAAAAGCAAGTTCAATATTTTTGCGATCATCATTGTAATCATAAACCACCAACGAAATCCTTCCCCCAGTGATCAAGACATCCAATGGAACAAATGAATGCAATGACAAAACTTGTCTACCAAATCCTGGAGAAGCCTGCATGGATGTATATGCCGACTTCTCGCTGACATCATTTGTCTTCTTCAAATATAAATTCTCCTGTATACACAATCGAATAAAAATTTTATAAACTTAGCATAGATTTGTCATAACAACCTTCGGCCGTATCGAAAAGGACGTGCTTCGAAGATCCGAAGTTTCAAAACCAGAGTCCCTGGTCGCATCTACAACATCGGTTTCCTCCTCGTCGAATAAATCAATGTTGTGATTGGAGTGTGGATAGGGAAAGATAACCTTTGGTCGCTTCAAGCTATTGCTGTTCGAGGTTAACATTCCAAAAACGTATGAAGACTCGTTGAGTAAAGAGACAAGGAGACGAATCTGGCCTAATGAAATAGTTAGCTTGATGTCTGAAATGAAGTTAATTTCGATAGAATGTCCACAGATCACATCATGTTTGTAAATCATAGCCGGTGCCCCAACAATCGTAATGTCAAACCTTAAAGAAACAAAATATTACATTGAAATATCTAATCTGTAATTTATTAAACTTATGTTACTTATTATAAGAATCAAGTAATTCACTGAGAGTTATGAAATAAAAATTGTTTCTCCTACCATTATTCCTATCGATAATAATTAAAAAAAATAGACTATTTAAATAGGCTTAGAATTTTATACTATTTTTTAATTGTTTGACTTACTTTCCGACAATAGGCCAAAAAGTGACATCAGGACTATTACTCAATTTAGCTTTCCCAAGATTGTTCCATTCAAGTGCAGGATTTTCGCTCATGGTCCTCAATAGAGACATGCTTTTGCCCTCATATTGAAGTATTTGGCTGATTTCATTCCAAGTACCAGTATTCATTGATATCCCCAAGACATCTAGCTCATACTGCCTGTCCTCCACATCGCTTCCTAGAGCACAGATGAATTATACATTCAGTATACACTACTAAAGCAAAGTGTGTACCTGGAATGTTTAGTATCCTGGCTTGAGCTGCCTGTTGATAAATATCAGGTCTGCACGGGTTTCGGCATATTGGATTAATAGCCGAAGGTGTTAAATTTATCCGATTAATTTGAAAAACACATGTGTCATGCATCGTATGCGCTACATTGCCCAATTCTGCCGACGGCATGATTATCCTAAACCCGTGAAACTCCAAATAGAAGAGCGGCAGAGTTCGATTGCTCATTTGAAGTGTGTCGGTAATGATTTTCTTTGGTTTGGATGGCAGTGGGGGGATTTTTAGTAATGGCTCAATCACAAGAAAGTAGTTTTTTAGAGTAGTCGGTGAAATAAGTATGTCAATCGGTTGGAGATTAACTACGATTTCGGTTATGTACCTGGAATGGATTTGTGGTGCATCTTTTTCATCCTAAAATCGCATGTATTTTTTTAAATTTGTATGGTTTCTGTTCGATTAATTACCACTGGTTTATTTTTCTTATTAGTTCCCCATAAATTATGAGTATGTTGACAACTTGCCCTAGTTACAGTTATGTTTGCAAAGCTAGTATCTTCTTGTCTATCTGTGGGCCAGTGTTCCTCATTTGCTCTCATAACAAAACCTAGAAAGTCCCCTGGTTTCCACTTATCAGTTTTAGCATCTCTGTAATTAAATATTTTAAAATGTTCTTTCCTTAACCCTTTATCGGGAATTGTAACCATATGGTAACATCATTTTCAAAACCTTAAAACTCTGGTTCCTGTAGTTCTACAGCAATGAGGGTTATGCTACCGTATGATTGCAATCTACTATCGAAGGAGGTGGATATTCTCCAGAGTCTGCGTAATGGTTTGAATAAAATTTTTTGCAATTCTGGGTTTGTGTGCTACAGTGTAGTGAAATAGCGCGGGAAGTTGTATGAATAAGTTATTTTTATAGTAAATATCATTATTTATATTTTATATTTTTTGATATACTCAATAATATAGATATGAGTGTGTAATTATAAGTACTGTGGAGGGCAATAAGTAAGTAAATACTGCTTAGAATGTATATTGAAAATATATGTAACCATATGGTTACATTGCCCGATAAAATTGCGTATATTATAAAATTTATTATAATTGTTCTAGTTACAATGGATTTTTTAGATATGAACCCTATTTCATTTTACGGGAAATGATGAGACCAAAAAAATTAGACATCCAGTAGTAGAAACACCTTCTGACATTTCAAGGTACGATTCGTTCCTAAAGAAACTTGCAATATTTGTATATTAATATTATTTTACCCTGTCCTGTATCGTGCAATGTTACCATATGGTTACATTATCAAACTCCTAATTACTGCTAATTAGGGCACTGCGGATATTAAAAATAGGATATTTAATTCTCCAAGTGACAGTATTTCAATTATAAAAATTTTCGTACTGGTACTTCACCCTTTGCCCGATAAAGGGTTAAAATTGAAATATGAATTTTTTATGCCTAAACTATATACAGGGTGAGTTTTTTTCGATGTTCTATATGGGGATCTCGGAAACTATAAGAGATAGAGAAACGGTTAAATGGGGAAAGAAGTGTAGATTTATGAGACGAATAAAATTCTACTTTCAAAGTTTTCAAAAAATCAAGGGTAACTAGATACATATTTTGAAAAAAGTAAAAAATGACAATTTTTTCAAATCAATATATCTCGGTTATTATAACAGATAGAAAAAAAACTGTAAAGGACAAACATTTAAAAAAATGTAAGTTTGCGTCATATCTCGGAAAATAATGGCAATACAAATTTTCTGATTATGTTTTATTAATCTGCATAAAATTATCTAAAACTTGCCCTTTACAGTTTTTTTCTATCTGTTATAATACCCGAGATATATTGATTTGAAAAAATTGACACTTTTTACTTTTTTCAAAATATCTAGTTACCCTTGACTTTTTGAAAACATTGAAAGTGGAATTTTATTCGTCTCGTAAATCTACACTTATTTCCCCATTTAATCGTTTCTCTATTTTTTATAGTTTCCGAGATCCCCATAGAGAACATCGAAAAAAACTCACCCTGTATATGTATATTAATACTCCCTCAATTTTCCAAATTTTTGTTTGAAGGAAAGTAATTGTCAAGAGAATTTCTCTGTGGCAGGGAATCTGACCAACGGGGCTATTGAAGTGTACTAATTGATCATATATATACATCCAAAATTTTATGTGTTTTTTGTAATGTATTTGTTTTTTAAATGTATTTTTTAAGAAAGAAGTACAAAGAATAAATAAACATAAACATAAATTAATTCTACATATTCTCACCTTACATAATGCATGATACTAGCTGTGCCAATTTTACTCTTCAATTTTAAGTAAACACTTTGGAAATCCAGAGAGCTTACTATGTCTTCGGCATCGATTACGAACTTCAATTTAGGCCTCTTTGAGTATTTGAAATCATGAACGCTAATCTCCTTAGAATCATGTGCAAGCAACTCAATGGTGAATTTTGTGATTGTCCACTGAATCCATGCCGTTAATTTGATGTTATCGGTTTCCAACTCGTCGGTATATACATGCGGAGTCTTTTCACTGATACTTTCAACACTTTTCAATAACGTCGGTGACATGGCCGACTCTTGTGTCTGCAAGTTGACGACAGTTTCCTGCTTCGAGGGTTCATCCGTCGAATCCGGCATTATATTATACGCGACTTCCATCAAACCGTGAAGTATGCTTGCAATTAAACATACCTAAATGAAAATGGTTTCGTTTTACTTCATATAACATTAAACATATATTAGAGATACCTCAAATGACTAACGTGGCAACAAAGGCACAGTTACTTTGGTAAAACAGTTTTGACAGTACCAAGAAGACAATTTGCATTGCATTCTAAGTTGTCTAGTAGTTGTTTTTTTAATATACCATTTTAATTCATTTTATTTTCACCACCAATTTATTCAATTCATTGGTACTTAAGACTAACATTTAAATACTTACCTGTAATTCTGACACAGATACAACAATAGGCGTCATATCTATATGTATGCACACACCAAGACTTCCAATATCATTTTTACTGGATGGAAGATTGATATTAGTAATACTCTCCCGATTTTCCAAATTTTGCAATTCACGGACACTGGTTTTTGTAGACATGCCAACAGTAGAAGTCAATGAAACAGGAGCTAAGCAATTTACTCTCTCGCCATTTTGCCAAGTATAGCAACAAAAATCTGATATTGTAACACTCCATGGAAAGCTAGATTTATCTGCATAGATAACTTAAAGTAGACCAACTCGCATAATATTAGCGGAATCTTTAAGACTTACATTGTGTCCACAAATAATCAGGCAATGATATGGGCAGTTCATTGATGAGGTTAACAAGATTATCACGGTGAGCGGAATTTCGGATCATAGTTGAAGGCAGTGTGAAAATGAAGATATCTGGCGGATCTGGTTTCTTCATGGCTTCTGCAACTGCTTGCTGAATTCCCTGTGAACCAACTGCTGATAAAGATTTCACAGGGAGGTATATAGTGCATTGAGAGATATCTCCAAATAGGAGTAATCCTTTCCAAACGTCGAACCACCGTTTCAGAAAATTGTAGGTTCTTTCCTGAAACTAATTATTAACACATATATAATATAATCTCTATGACCTTAACATTAAAAAATAACCCAAGTAAACAAAAAGATTTAAGTGGGTTAGGTAAAGAAACCCAGTTTTTACACCAAAATCCTTGAATACTAAAATTTTTTATGATTAATCAACAACCTAATTTCTACAAAAATATTGGATTTACGAGGCCGTTACTTGGCGAAACTCCATTGTGCATTTAAATTTATTAAACAAGGATGTTTAAAGAATTTTGCTATATTATGTAGACACTGCTAAAATTGTTTCATCAAGCAGATGAACCTCTTTGGATATACACAATATAGATTAGATTTCCCCATTGGCTTTATACAATCAAACCTTTTAGCTTGACTTTGTTTAAAACATCATCAAAAACCTACATAATATAATTATTTGCTTACATCAATGACATCACTTTCTTCATTAGAAGCACTGGTTGGTATCTTTGGCGGCATATACGTCGACTGATCCAAGCTGCTATGTATGGATTCGTAGGGCGTCCTACTCCTCCGCGGCGTTTCGTGCGTACTAATATCAGAAAAACTTCTGCTTAATTTCCTTGGATTAGTTTCAAAAATCACCTCAGTCTTCGGTGGAAGGTTCCGCGGAGAGTAGAGCAACCATTTACAGAGCAGCGGATCCACGCATACTCGTATTTCCCTCAGGTTAAATAAGACGATTGGAGGATGTGTTTGCTTTTCCGGATTTAATGGAAATTGAACAGTCAAAGTAAAAAGCGGTTCTTCCTTGCCAATATTTCCGTTCTTATAATCGTCTTCTAATTCCGGACCCG
Organism: Ontholestes murinus; assembly: GCA_963969525.1. Lineage (NCBI taxonomy): Eukaryota > Metazoa > Arthropoda > Insecta > Coleoptera > Staphylinidae > Ontholestes > Ontholestes murinus. The sequence continues at coordinate 32,115,638 of OZ018395.1, read as the reverse complement.
ACACAATTAATACTTGCTGTATTTCCCGAGTCGAATAGAAACTGGTGTTCGATGGTTGCGCAGCAATTTCAACCTTGTTGTAAACGAAATCGATGGGTTCGAAGATGAATGCTTTTATGGAGCCAAGAGTTGACTTGACAGACAGGCTAGAGTTGGTCGTGACTTTTTTAAAATGTACTCCTTCAATACAGAATTCTAAATATACCAATCCTATAATGCAGCAGAATTATGCAAAGATATTTTATATGCACACATTAAAATTACCATAATTTTTTGTGGCGTCTTGTAATAAAGATGTATTGGTTATTAAGCTAAGAGAATCCTGGCAGTCCATTTTTATAAATTTGTCTATTATGTAGAATACGATCATTATTTTTGGATAAGTACCAGTTATCGTAATACTGTCTGCAAAAAAATATATGATTGATATAAATAATTCTTTAAATATAATTCTTTAGCGACAAGCTGCTACAAGAAAAGAAAATATAATAGTATACAGGTTACAATTGTGAATAAAAATTAAGCAGAAGGAAAGAAAAGAAGTGGACGAGTGGGAAAGAGAAAAAGAGGAACACGGAAGAAGAGCGGCGTTCGGAAGGATCTCGAGAACGCAAATGTCGCTGCAGCTAAAGTTTCCTAAGAGCGAGCCCTTCGGAGAGGAAGTGAGAAAGGAAAGAGAGAGGAAGGAAAGCAGGGAAAAGGAAAGGGGATGCAATGGTACCTGTAGGGAATTAGTTGAGACAATTAAGAGAAGAAGGAGTGTTTCCTGGCGGACGGGAGAGAAAAGATAACGGTTGTGAAGTTGGGAGACAGGGAAGATAAAATAATTGTGATGAAGAATAAGAGACAAATTAAGAAATCTGGTGAAAGAATATATATTGACGGCCTAACTAAAAAAGAGACAGGGAGAGGGCTAATCTCTAGAGGGGAAAGGTGTGGTTACGTAACAAAAAACGATTAGATGCAGAAGAGGAAAAGAATAGGAGACTGCAGGAGGGAGGTGTTTGAAATGTGGCGGGAATAAAAGACAAAAATAAAGGGGGCATGAGGGGAAAGACTTACAAGAGTGGACGGAAGGGAAAGACACAGTGGGATTAGTGGAAACATGGATGATAAAAGAGGAATGGGAAGAAGTGAGGAGGGGTTCACCGGAATATTTTAGATGGGAAATTAAGGCGGGGTGATATATGGAAGGGAAAGAAGGCAAAGAGAGTGGTATATGTGAACAAAATTGACGGGTGAAGGAGGAAGGTATGTGGTGGGGGGAGACTTCAATGCGAGGTTAGAAGAATTAGGGAGAGGGGAAATAAGTCTCAGGATAAATACAGGGTGACTGACGAAAAACCTTTGGTGCTGTATCTCGCTTATTTTTGATCCGATTTGAATAAATAAAACATCAAATTAAATGATTTTTAAAAGAAGGAAGGTTTTTATGCAAAAAACAAAAAATCGAAAAAAAAAAATTTTTACACGTGTTTCCCCCCTTAAGAACGTAGATATGGAAAATTAATAATAAAATAACTGATATTGATTAAATAATAAAAAAATCACAACAAATATTCCGTTAGACTCAAAATATTTTTGGTAACTTCTCGGAATTTTCAGATTTCATTTCACTATGCTTTAGTGCATATTTTTTTTTTTTAATTTTACTTACCCGAACTAAATGTAATTTCTTGATGGGGTATATTCGGGCTCACCCAATACTGCGGCATAATAATACTACGGGAATGGTATGAGGCACTGCTTGGAGTTAGAATTGTAATTTGTCGATTGGTGATGATTAGTCGACTGCAAAACCCTATGATTTTCATATTAAAATCTGTGTGGCATGCATTGAACATATGTTCAGGTGGCTCCGGTAATTGGCAAGTAGTTCTCACTAATCTTTTAAAGTACATAGGATTTGCTATTCGAAGATCGATGCACTGACATTCTAGAGTTATTTTTGGCAAGTCCATCACTTGTGCATTTCCATTGGGTGGTATATGTGTGGATATTTTCTGCAATAAAAATAAGACATTAAAGAAAGGATAAATAGGCGTTACAGAAGCGAAATTGAGAAAAATAAATTATAATCGTTATGTCTTAATCCATTTATTATTTTTATAAAATAATATATTTTCTGGTGAGAAACCTTCCCTAGAAGAGATAGCAACAAACTGAATTAAAATAACCATTTGGTGAAAGCAAAAATTTGGGGAATATATGGAAATTGTCTCTCCAGGGATTCATATTGTAACGATACAGCCAATGCATCAATAATATCAAAAGACCTAGAGATTATGAGAGTATTTACAGTACTTACTTTTCGCTTTTTAAACAGATATCCTTTAGTAGCTTGGAAATAAGGATGGTCCATTAGCTGAAATTCTATCACAGGAGCTAATACTGTTACTTGCACAATCCTTGTTGGAATGTTTTCGTTCAATGCATCGAAATCGTCTTCTGAGGGCGGCGGCAAATCTTGAAGTTCTGGTTCAGGCTTAGGAATACTGTAAGGCATATAGTCGTATGCAGAAGCAGCTGCTTGCAGACTACTAACCCGATGGATAAAACCAGAGCACAAGCGGAGTCTTAAAGGACCAACTACTAGTCGTAGTAAGGCTCTTTCAGAAAGATTACTGGAATAAAAATTTCACAAATAAATTCATCATTACGTTTATCTAAATTTTACTGACCTATACTCTAAATCGCTTCCAAGATCAGATAAATTTTCACTTGACATATCATCAGGAACAATTAACTGGTAGAGGTAATCAATGGCAAAAGCAGGGGATCTCTCTAAAAGTGCGGCTTCGGTAGTCATTTCTATATGCCGATCCCAACTTATATTATAATTTTTCCTTTGGCCTTTATTTTCAGGAGCTTCCACGTCAAAGAGGGAATCACTTTTGTGAATCATCGATAACGAACCTAAAGATATATAATATAATAAAATATAATACGACATATAAAATATCTAATAACTAATATGTTATTACATCTTTTTAAGTTGATGAGACTCAAAACAACAGTTATAAAAAAAACTAAACTAAAAATAAAATCAGTTGATTAAGTAAGCTAATAAATTACTTATTCACAGCAAAAATCATTTTTATCAACAATAAGTGACAATTAAATTTTTTAAACAATATACTTACCAGCTTTTAAGTATTCAATGGTTGGTGCTGTTTCCAAAATATCCTGTGTGGCACAGGTACAAAACCCCATTGGTAGCAGCCCCATCTGACTTATACCGGTACTTACTTGCAACCATTGCTTGCCATGCATAATGAAATCCATAAAAATTCCTTGTAGGTTCAAAGTAAGAACAGGCCAATATTTTATCTTCCTTTGCGAGTAATAACCGCTTTTTTCACTACTCGACTCTGAAACCTAAAGTGGCAAAATTAATATATAGCTAGTTTAAATAATTATTTAGAAGTTATTTATATTTATTATTAGTATGTCTTTTAATATGAAAATTAGCTAATAAATAAAAAATAATTGATTTTATAACCTCTGCAAATTGTTAGATAGTGAGCTTCTTTCTGCAGCTCAGACAAGGAACAGAATCTATTATAAAGTTTAAATAAAACACTTTATAACTTTGTTTTACCACTATATATATTATAATATAGTGGTAAAACAAAGTTATAAAGTGTTTTATTTAAACTTTTTATCAAAATGCACCACCAAGTGAACGCCGACATCACACAAGAAGAATCTATTATATTTTGAAATATTTTTTGTTAGATATGCATTTGAAGGATATTATAAATAGTTTCTACTTCCTTGAGAAAAGTATTTTTTGAGGCTATTGCTGCCTAAATACTTGTATGTTTGTTAAAAAAGGGGATTCATTTTGATAATGAATTATAAGGAATGCTGTTATTACAATAACTTAATAAGTATGACTTTTATCTGTAAGTGAAATTATTTATTAACCCTTTGCAATCCAGTAGATTTAAAAGTCATATTTTAAATATCACAATATTTGTGACAACGAAGTTGAAAGGTTTAATTGTATAGTTGTTGTAACTGATTCCATGCATTGTAGCACCCTGATAAAGGGAACATAGTTTCCCAAAATATTGGCTACAAGAATTAAAGAGCATTTGATCGAACACCCTATAATTTCTAACCTCATACATCATTATCGGTCACGAACAGAAATTACTATATATAGTAATATGAAATAATTCATAATTTAAAGACAAGACTATCCATTAGTTGAAACTATAGTCACTTGTAATTCTACAAATATAGAATAAAGTTATCAAGTTTAATTTAACTATATTCAAGATATACCACAAATTAAACACCTCCATAATCAAATATACAAATATTTTGTTTTAGATTTTGATTTTCATTCATAAAAATTTGTATACACCAGTAAATAAACATTTTCATAAGCAACAATTACCTTGAAAGTTAATGAAGCATTATCCACATAAAATCCAATATGTGTAGTGTGTCCCAAATTTGCTATTTCAAACTCATTTTCAGAATCTTCGTCACGAGTTGGTAAAATTGAAGGGACCCAAGACCAAGCCCATCCAGCCAGTGATTGCTTCTCAGTGTGGTATTCTGCATATTTAATACAACATTAAATAAAAACATTGCACCATTCTATAAGCTGGTGTACTATTAATTTAGTTTTAAGGGGCACAGTGCATTATATTTTAAATTCTCAATAGACACCTATACCTTTATAGATGTGGGTAAATCAATTAGCTACTAAAATATAATTACAGTTTAAATTCCAGAGCTAAAACTTAATTCAATAGAATATAAATAATTTTAGGTTCAAAATAATAAAATATCAACAACAAATATCATTTAGAGATTTTTGAAAAGGAACTCAATATCATTATTAAGTAATGAACAAAATATTAATTTTATAAAACAAATTGTGTGAACCATAATTAATTAATATTTAGTCTTATCACTAGTATATTTAATAATTACTATATATATTAGAGATTTATTATTACCTCAGTTGGTGCAATTGAAGACAGGGAATTGTAGCTAGGTGGAGGTTAGTGGAGAATGGAGTTTTATTTTAGAGGGTGGGAAAATCATGTACAGTGAGTTACGTAAAATATAATGTAAAATATATGTATGTTATTTAATAATGCCAAATAAAGGTTTATTTATATTATTACCTCAGTGTATAATAAGGTTACAAAAAGTGCAATTACCTGTTGTTTCTATAACAGGTTCAATATCTGTGTTGACTTCAATATCCGACTTTAGTTGCCTTTGTTGCAACGCATGTAGAAGGAATATCAAACGCAACAGCATTGGAATTTGTTGTTCTGTCATACTGAACTCCATTCTAAAAACAAACAAAATTTTTAAATATAGAACTGTAATATATTGTCTACTTTGGTTGTATATAGTGCTTATTATTTGATATTAAAAATACATTAAATTAAACCGATCAAATTGCAATGTTTAGTCACTAGATGGCAGTCATATATGACAGTGTATATTTGAAATAATTATAAAATAAAATTACCCAGTATACGTTTTACGTAACTCCAAGCAAACAAATTTAGAATATTTACCACAATGTTTTAATCCACATAAGTTTTTGATATAAAGCACAAACCATTATAATGAGCGCAATTCTGTCGCCAAATATGTAATGCTTTTTGAAGCAAAATAAAGCCAAAGTGGCAATTAGTAGTCTGCAAGAATAATTGAATAATTGAAGATCTTAAAATGCAGTATTGGGCTGGAGTGGAAGAACATTCTGCCGAGTGAACTCAAACCCGGATCCCTTACGTCAAAATTATAAGTACAACTTATTTTTATCTATCTACTTGTAATGAATTTATTTATTGTAAGAGAAACAAAGTATTAAATACAAATACAAATTAAAAAAATAAACAACATTTAAAGACCTTTTCTGATATATTGACATAAAAATATGTATAAAAAAACTTGATATGTCATAAAGCAATTACATATTATAAATTTGTATATATCAGTTAAATTTAATAGTGGTTGCAATTCTCAAATATTAATTAATTAACTACTTTACTATTCATGATTGTATTTCCCAGAAATCTTAATATAATAAATTTAAAGGAATAGTACTCACGAATTACAATAAATATCAAGCCGAGTAATTGACGAGCTTTTCATATTGCTAGTGTGATAGCTGCGGAGAAAATGTATGACCATTGAGCACCTGTACAACATTGGCTCTTGGTAAACATCAATTTTTCCAGATGCATTCCTTTTATCTAGACATACTGTTAAATCATTTATGGCAATCAGTTTTCTTAGTAGAACCTTTGCTGGGAACACATCTGAAATAAATCATAGAAAGCATGAAGGAATTAATATTTATTAAATTATGGAATGTAGGGCTGAAAAACGCCGGTTGATAACGATTTAACAGACTAACAATACTAACATCATAGTATTATATATATTGTTTGTTTTTGTAAAAGTCTGTTAAAAAATATAATTATTATAATCAGAATCACAAATAATATAATTGCATGTACTTAATTCTTACTATACTTTTAAAATAATTTGTCTAAATCATTTGATATTAATTGATTAATAATGTTTATTAAACATTTAAAAAATATCATGTGTAGTCGTATTAAGGTAACTTAATTGGATTGTAAATCCAATTTAAAAATAATTTCAAAATTACCATTTTGTCTTTTTAAATAACCTACAAATTACTTAAATTAATAAAACACATATATTTAGAGTTTTGTTTTATAATATTCAGACACCAACAATTAATTTAAGTGCATGAATCTACAAATTTATTACTAATAATAATATAATAAAATCAGGTAAATTTACATTAATGTATGGTTTCTAACTTTGAAATAATGTAGAAAATAAATATATTTTGCTGTTATCACGCACATTTTTTATTTTACTGACCAGTTTCAACTTTTATAAAGTTTCAAAATGAATAAAAATATTATAAAAACAAAATATATTAATTAATCTACTCTTTTACTCCCATCATCAAATATAAGACAGGGCAGAAAGACAACTGGTGTATAGACCAGACAGACTAACACCATTCATTTGTGTTAATGCTGATTGTTCTTTGTAAAATTACAATTTTAATTACAAATTACAATTTTTGGAATATAATTTTCCATAGTATTAAAACTTATTTTTTCTATGAACCAATTGACTGAAAAATTCATATACGTATATTAAACAATGGTCTTAATACATACCTGTATATGCAGGTTCCCATTTCTCATTGGCTGATTCAAATGTTAATAGCTTAACATTCATAGATAAAACAATATCCTCCTCGACGTATTTTAAAATCAAATTATTACAATATATCCTAATGTTACTAACAATTTTATTTATTAGTAATTGCACATATCCAGGTGGTGCTTCAACAGTTTGCCTAAACAAAGAATAATTAATAATTTAGCTCTTTTTGTACTTTAAACAATATATTATTAACTGTAAACGGTATTCTCTACACTCATCAAAAGAATGTAAATGTATTTGCTTTTACAGTCACAAGTTAATGAAACCATATTAATTTTAGATATTATCACCCTTAAATAAACTATAATAAAGCAGATACTAGTAAGAATGTCTAGTGGTAGCTTTAATAGAAAAAATACTTGGAAAAAGCAGTAGGTAATTAAAAATTTTCAAGTAGTCTTACAAATCTAATAATTGTATCTTTTATAAATCTAATAGTAAATTTGCTTAAATTCAAATCAAACCTTTTATTTATATTTCTCTTCTGTTTCTCTTTGACTTGTGGTGGTTTATCGGCATTCACTGTGCTTTCTACACCTCTCAGCTTCAATATACATTCTACAATAAACATTTTGTATTAATCAATTTAAAATATCTTTTTTAACTACCTACCTATTGTGTTTATAGTTATAGTAATTGGCTCTGAAGCTATCTTTGTCCATGGCACATGAATAAGCAGCTCGTGTATATGACCAGATACAAAACTAAAGGGTAGCTGTAGTTCCTGCTCAAGCACTTCTAAACGCAGGTCTAGGTTATGAAATGACGCATCACCACCCCACAATGATACCTAATATTATAAATAATTATTCAATATGCTTTTTATTAATAACTTGGGTAGAGCATATTACCTGTGAATCCTCAGGACGAAAGTTTTTAATATATTTATCGACATAGCTCAGGAGGATGGGTGTGATGTAAGATTCTAATTTGAACATAATATAGCCGTCCTTTTTACCATAATTAATATCAAATAATCAGAGATAAAATGGAAATTTTGACAAAACAGGTTATGTCCACAAGTGTTTAATATCACGATGTTCTCCTATATTGTGCAGACTGGGTTGTCACTAAACATACGTTCCCTCGTTTCTAGTTTATGCAATTGCTTTCCTTCCCGGTTAAATAAAATAAAATTGCATTAAATGATAGCCTTAGAAAACACACGATTTTAAACACTCTGGCACTCGGGATGCCAACATAAAGATAGTTAAAATTGGTTTGAATATGGTTTGTAACTGGGATAACGTAATTTTAGTTTAGTTTCAAAATAGAACACAAGATGGAATTCTTCAAGGGGTGACTGGCTAATAAAAAATATAATTATTTTTGAGATTCACAGATTAACTCAGTGTTAAGTGTTAATGTGTGTAGTGAAAACAATTTTGAAATTATTCACATATAGTGGATAAAATATAAATTAAATTGTAAGTTAAATATTTATTTAGAATTGCAGTATTGATAAAGTAATAATGAGAATTAATTTCTTTGAGCGTTTCTGCACCGCAGTTTTAGATTATTATAATGTAAAATCTACCAACGAACAGTTAAAACAAGTATTCCTTGTACTAAAGCACCATCAGGCATTTATTTACATAACTGTTAGCACAAAGAAATTAATTCTCATTGTTACCTTTATTTTGCCTAGTAAAAACGTAAAAAATTCTTAGATATTTATTCCACACAGGAAAAGAAACTATAACTATAAATTCAACAACAGAGATCAAGTCAATGTCAATTTAGAGTTTCGCCACTTGTACCTTAAAATTTGTAAATCCTCTATCAACAATAGTTTCTCATATCCTAGCTTTCTTGGATCTTAAAGTGGTATAACAAAGTAAAAGTGTTTTCTTTATCCTAGCTTTCTAGTTAGGAGAAACAGCCACGCTTACAAGCTAGACAACAAAGAATTCATAAGGTACCCGATTCCGCTGGAGAGTCTGCAACGTGTGTGTGATAACTCCAATGTGATCAAGAGAATAATTCACTAGTGAAGTATTCAAATAAAACAGTGAAATCGACACCGAAGTGAAGAATGTTCACCACACATCGTACTAAATAACATATAGTTATGTGGCTGGACTCCTGACACGCCAAAAATAAGAGATATTCTGATAAATCCGCTATCAATCGGAAAGTATAATGAGCTAAAATCCGAACTAATTCGACGCCCTGTTGAAACACGAAGGGGACATGAAAACACAATTACTATGATATCTTCAGCGCCTAGCAAGGGTAGTAGTTCAAGACTTGGTAGACAAACTTCCCAGTAACATAGAAGCCATACTTTTGACCCAATTCCGAACAGAAAACCGATCGCAGAATACAAGTAGATGCCGAGAAAGAAGCCAGTCTACGAGCCACACTTTATTGAAAGAAATAGCACAAAATTTTTCTATAGTTTTCAAGGACATGCAAACTCATTGGGTTACCAATTTTTACAACGCAAGTAACGAATCAGCCAAAAAGACTTGCACAAGCTAAATTAGCAATTTAAAAAATTATGTATCTGGCACATAGCTTCACCATCCAAAAGTACCGGATCTTTGCTGTGATATCTGGGAACTAAAAAGAACGAAGAGTGGTGAACAAGTGGAGATGTTTATTAACAATCGATCTGGTCAAACCATATTATTAGATCCCGATAACCGAAGAGGACATTCCGAAAACAGCAATACCTTCACCATTCCCATACATAACATTTTTTTATGTTATGAAGCGCAGAATTTTCATTTATCAAATAGCTTTTGTATTGTATGTAATAATAAAATGAACAACAAAATTATATTCACATCATTTAAAATCTGACATTTGCACTGTCACTAATCACTATTATCAAATTATTAGTTCTACAAAATGAGTTCAACGAGTGCAAATAAGAACAAAGATTCTAGCGAATGCGTGTGTCCTACTGAAGACCCCAATATATGTTTTGTGGAAGCTTCCCACACCGACAAGGAGTACTCGTACACTATGAAGGACATGAGCAACTCAGTTTGGAAACACGTTAGGCCCCCAATACATTTCGGCACGAATCAACCACAAGTCTCCGCGAGGAAAATTGATGTGACCCGTGCCCATCTGACCGGAAAACTAGCACCCAGGAGACCAGAACCACCTCTTAACAAACCATCATATCCAGCGTGCATGAGAAAAAATGTTTTTAATGATGATGATTAAATAAATTAATTCGCTAGACATATTTTATTGCGTTTACCATTTACAACACTTCTCCATGTTACTGGTGATAATGCAAGAGTTACGTTACTAAAATTTAATGCGTGTGTCATCTGCTTTTGGGTGACTTTTCCCCCGCTAGAAACGACGCGTTGGCCAATAATTTGCGTCTGGCCTTTTGGAACTCTTCCAGGTCTCTCAAAAATTGTTCCCTCTCTTGTTTTTCGGTTTTTTCTAAATCATGTGGATTTCTAAAAATCAAATAAAATTTGATTTAATATGCATTTTTTATTAAATATTTATGTTAATATCACTATGCATAATAAATAATATATTCGTATGAGTAGATTCATAACATACTTATGTTTCAATTGTATTTTAAAACGATTTAACTTTGTTTCAAGGTTTAATAATTTTTGGAAAAACCTTAGATAAATTAAATAAAAATATGAAATTATAATTATGATCGCGACCGTTACTACTTGATAATCCATAATAAAGGGACTGAATAAAATCCGTTTTAGTAGTATTTTATACAGGGGTCAAAAATATGGAACATCACAGCTAATAATTAAAACACTGTATATTGGACAAAGTGTAACTTTAAGAACAAATTAGATTTTTTAGCCTTTTTAAAAGAGGTTATTTGCTAAACTTACTTTGCTAATAGAAAGATGTATCTTTCAAGACTAATTAAAAAATATAAAATATAATTAATACTACACTTATTTACACATTACAAAGAGTAAAAAATAATTTAATTGAGTTCCAAAAATTACTTACTGAGACGCCTTGTGTACTACCTGAAAAGTTTTACAAATCAGTTAGGATATATATTTAACTTAACAAATCATCTATCAATACCTGCCCTTTTGATTTTCCACATTTTTTCTTTCCAGAACTTTTCGCGTAGTTAACGGAATCCAACGACGTCTTCCTTTTGGCCACGACAATCGGTTGCTTTTGTAAGTTGGATGGTATCTCGATGATGGTGGTCTCGCCCGGGTTAATCATACCTTTCGGTATCACCACTTTTTGGACCGCCCTGTTGTTAGACTTTTTGCAACAAGACATCGCAAGAGGCGCATTAACGTTTAATTTTTAGATAACATTGGAGAGGAGTGCGTGACAGATATTGAAGGACGTGTCAGTTCAGGCCACATTGATTATTATGAGCGAATGTAACGTTTTCAATTTTTGGGGAACTGGACGCTAGACTCGCCCGAGGAGATGTTAGTCGCATCTTCGACAAGACGCCGCCTAGCCTGTTGGAAAATTGCTAGGTCCCTATTAATTTTCTGTCGTTCGGATTCTTCGATTTCAGCCAAGTGTCGCTCGACCTGCGATTTTAAATTTGATTGTGTTTGATCTGTTGAAGATCTCGGACATTTTGTGTATGATCGCGCTGATTCCGAATAAGATGCGGGTGCTTGGTCTATAAGATCATCATACGCAGTGCTGCTCATTGCCGGATTGAAGCTGTTGACATCGTTTCCAGTTTGGTAACTTACACGGGACGTATTCTGGCCTGAATATGAAGGAGTCTCCGTTACTATTTTTCTTATAATCTTAACACGTGGCCTTGGAGATTGGTAGCCCGTTTGATTCCTGCCATAATAACTACTATCATTTGCAAAACGCCCCGAAGGAGCAAAACCTGCATATGCCGATGAGTTCTGATTAAAAGATGCTGTATTATTATTATATTGTGAATTCATATTTAAGGCCCTTCTCGTTTCCATCATACTGTTTGCCACCGGACAACTAGAATCATCACAAACTGTTTTATTGGATAAACATTGATTGCCTAACCTTCCAGATGCCTGGTTTGATTCATAACCAGAACTTTGTTGATCATAATAACTTTCTTGATATCGCGAATCTTTTGGTGTTAATGGTCTCGTTTGATCTTGGTAAGGACTCGATTGGCCTAGAAATAAATTCTTTTTAATAGACAGTATTAAAACTAACATCTCCAATACTACACACTTAAATATGATATTGGATTAAATAAAATAGTGTTAATGTAATATTTCCAACTTACCAGATCTATACATACTTCTTGTCGCATTGGCATGTTTACTTTTTGTTGGTGTCGCAGCTTCCTCGTCATCATCGTCTCCCTCAAATACTGTCGTCGAAGTCACTTTGGTAATCATTAGTGTGTTTTTGGGTTGGGCTTTCGACGTGGATTTTGATTTGCCCTTACTCTTTGAACAAGACATGTATTCGGAAGGACTTGACCTAGCTATTAACGTTGCTTCACTGTCAACGCCACTGGGAATTTCGATGATTGTCGTCTCGTTAGGGTTAATCAGTCCTTGTGGCACGATTATTTTCTTACTGCCCATAATTTACACTCATTTTCTGAAAGATAATTCATGTTACGGAAATTTTTGCGTTACATGTCACTCGAGCAATTACATAAATGACATAATGAATGCCAACATTAATTTTAATTATATTATAATAAAAGCAAGGCTACTAATATTTCACAAATGCTATATGTGAGAAAAATTGTCGACGCTCATATATAGGTACTTTAAAGAATTATAAATTATTAATAATCAATATATGAATTTAAATTAAGTCAATAGTCAATAAGTCAAGATGGGATTGACATAACAGTACCATCAAACAATTATAAACAACACTTAATACCTTCAAGTAATATGAATAACTTAGTAACATTAATTATCTAAAATTTAAAATTATTACAGATAAAAATAAACAAGTAAGCAATTATCAAGAAAATATTTGCTAATAATTCTAATTTAAAACCCTTCTCAATAAATTTTGCACTCCCCGAAACCCTAATATCCCCCCCCAAACACAAACATCCATCAATCACTCTTCATCAATTCATTAGCTCGCATCATCCGGACAGTTAAGCTAGACAGCAATTTTTTCTTTGTTTTTTTACATAAATTAGAATAAAGACAGGGCAGAAAGACCGATGGTCGATAGCCCAAACGGACAGACTAACCCTTATTTTAAATTAAAATGTATTCGTTCTAAATGTATTTTTGTTTGTCCAAATAAAGATGTTGTTCTCTCTCTCTAATTTAAAAAGTTTTAACGAAATTTTAAAATTTTCTTGAGAAGTAATTACTAACAATAAATCAAAATATGGAAACTGTATTCGTATGCATGAAAATCAAAATAAAGATATCTAATATTGAAGTCTATATATTTATTCCACGATAAGAAAAAATAAGAGTACTAATTATCGCGAGGATATGGATGTAAGAACATCTCTTCTTGCATTCTGCCATTTTTTGAGGCACCTACGTAACTCCTCCTGCTCTGATAATTCCATTTCATCCAAAGATTGCTCGCACGACCCATTATTACTACGACGACCACCACAATTCTTACTATCACGACAGAGACAACATGGACAACTTTTGACACAGCTGTTTTGACTATTGAGATCAGGTTGTCTGCCTGGCGATCTACGATCAATAATTTGCGTAGTTTCCTCGTGTAGATCTGGTGCATCAATAATTTGTGTTGATTGTTCATGAATATTTGACAAAAATTGTGTATTTGGTCGAGTAGATTGTTCATGGGTATCCCTCATAGTTGAAGATAATAATGGTGTAAAAGATTGAGAGGGTTGATCGTGGATGCTCGTCATCCGGGTAGATTCATAACGAGATGTATTATTAAAGGTGTCGGGTCGAATTCCTTGTATTCTTGCGGGGGATGGTGGTGTAGGCATAAATGCTCTAGCTGGAGGCATATCGCCGGTAAAACTATCTGGTCTAACAGCAATTCCTCTTATTTGTGTTGGGCGCGCTTGCGCTCTGCGGATTGGAGTGCTCGTCTGAGGAACGCGACGTGGCCCGGAAGAATTATTAAAACTATCAGGACGTACAGCCGCATTATTCTGTCGTGCCCATTCCATCATCCTTGCCGGGGGTCTATTCTCCGGTCTTCGTGGAGTAACAGTTTGTGAATGATATCTTCCCCTAGTATTTCTTCCAGGATCCGATCTTTCTAGAGATCTAGAACCTGATGCGTTCATGAAACTAGGAAATGACTCATCTATTATTCCACGACCTGACCTTTCCATTAAATTCGGACTTGTAGTGTTCATTGAAATAGGACTCGATCGACCAGTTAAATTAGATTGGCCCATCAATCTAGGTGTTGATTCGTCCATTATACCAGGCCCTGATGCATTCAAGAAGCTAGGCATCGACTCATTCATTAGCCCAACATTACGACGTCTTGTTGAATTGTTAAGGTTGTTTTGGTGATCTAACGGTCTGTTTTCTTGTCGAATCTCTGTAATTTCATCAACTACGCCATCTGGTTGAATTCGCACCCTGTGTTCCTGTTGTACAACTGTTCTGGGTCCAGAGGGTGGAGATTCAGGACGAATAGCCACGTTGTTTTGTCGAGCCCAATCCATCATCCGCGCGGGTGGCCTATTTTCAGGCCTTCTTTGCAGAGCACTTGGCGCATGACGAGGCGTTGGCTGAGGACTAAATAATGTAAGATTACCGCTATCCCCAGATACGTGAAAACCATTAGAATCATTAAACCTAGGCTGAGTCATGTGACCTGGGGCACGATTGGGAATTCTACCCACTAACCTACTTGAATATAAACTGGAATTTCCCAAATTACCACTGTCGCTTCTTATTTGATCACTGTAGTCAACAGTGCCATTTAGATTAATTGGTGATCTATTCGGAGAACCAAAAGATCTCTGCGGGTTCCGTAATGGTGTAGAGGTACCTAAAGGCGTTGAGCGACCACCAACTATAGGAGCACTTTGGAATCTATTAGGTCTTGCACTAGTTCCCTCGCCAGTTTCTTGAAGCATTGCCTCCCTAAGACCATGAATTTGTTGCTGGATTTCCAATAACTCATACATTTGTGAATCATCAAAAGCTGCCATTTCAGCCTGATGTTTTGCATTAAGATCATTACTTTCACCCCGTTGTTCTTTTTCTTGCCGATGCCTTTGTAAAAATGTTTGCCTTTGTTGACGATGTTTCAACATCATTCGTGATAGTAAGTTAGTCAATCTTTCGATTTCAACCTCATTCGCATGCCGTACTTTAGTCGTCTTTGTCTCCCTTCGTTGAATACTGCCCTCCGATACACTTCTTTCTATGCGTTGTGTAAACGACGATGATGGATCAGTGATATTATTTCGATATTTTGTTTTAAAAATTTCGATGATTAACCGAATCTCTTCTTTTACTTTTAGCTGCTGTTCCATCAATTCAATATTATTTTGTGCGTTGTCTCCCTCTTCTTTCATTCTCATTATATTTAGAAAATAGTTATGTAAAATAACCATTACAAACTCGCCCACAGATGCATTTTCTGGGGGCAGAGGCATCCTCTCTTGCCGTCTATCACTTGGTGATTCTTCAACCGTTTCAGTTCGTTCGCTTATTACACCATCAGGTCCGGTTCTCGTAGACTCCTGAATTCTAATCAGTTGCCCACCATTATGTTCCATTTCCGATTCATATACATCAATCAAATCTGAAACCATGTGATTAATTTCCTCAGTATTCAGTCTATTAATCTCCTCAATAACTTCGTGGTGTTGTGCGGCTAATCCAGGAGATGCACGCCCGTTAGATTTACTTAATTCGTTCTTCTGTGCTTTTAATATTTCCTTCATAGTCTCAATTTGTCTGATTATAAGTTCATCAATCGCGTTATTGAAACCATTTACTAAATCTGATGCATTAGACTGAGAGTTATCAGAATCTTCAAGCACGGTGGTTGTTTCGTGTCTTTCAGTATTATTACTGATTAAACTTGTCTGCACGACACGTCTGGAACCTGATGAACTGCTAGTGTTTTCTCCAGAATTGGAAGGAAAGTCTGCACCACTAGTGTATGGTGTATGAGAGTCCCATTCATCACTCTCATCGAATAAGTACGATGATCCAGGTCCTCCAGGTCTTATATCGTGCAGATACTTTTCGAATTCCTCACGATCTTGATCTAACATATTCATAAAATTTTGTCGCATTAAATCTATATCTTCGGGATTTGGCCCGTCCTCCCTCCGCATTATACTTTCAAATAGTTCAATTGCCCTTTCCTGTTTAAGATTAAATAATCGTCTCTGATCTTTGCATCTATCTTTATAATTTGCTGTCTTGATTATTCCTAAAATTGTTTCATTAATATATAGAAAATAGCGTATTAAAGATATTACCTTCAAGTTTTGTTCTGTCGCGAACTGGATCTAGGATCTTAGGGGTTCCCCGCTGTTCAGCCGAAATTTCGTACGTTTGATTTTGATTAATCGAACTCCTAGGAGTTGAAGTTGGCACACCTGGGCTCATGAAATACGAAGAGTTTGCTGATTTTCCTGAATTTGAAAAACCTGACGAATACACACTGCGAGGACTAAAAGAATTTGAATATTGAGAACTTTGATTTAATCGGGAAGGGGATCTATGCGGATTGGGCATGCTTCCCATTCCACGGGTGTAACGACTTCTGTTATTATCATTTTGTACATCTGTCCTGCGTGCACGAGCCCCAGGCCAAGTCTGTTGTCCACCCCAGGAGTCTTGAGTAGTATTCATAGAAATGGGCGTCGATCTTCCAAAAATACATTTTGCAGGATCGTAATCAGGGTACTGGTATGGCTCCTGGACAAATGACCCGCCTGAATATCCCGAGTACTCATATGATGGAGGTGTTTCAGAGGAAAAAGATGTGAGTCCTGTCTGGTTAAAAACCCTAGGCGATCGTCGGGCGGGAGTTGCATACGGAAGCCCTTCTGTAGTGGCATTTTGTCGTACCCTACTTCTCGGCCATGACTGATTACCTCCCCAACTCGCTGTCGTAGTATTCATACTCACTGGTGTACTTCTACCAAAGATATTTCTAGCTGGATCATAGTCTGGGTATTGGTAAGGTGATTGTACGTGTGAAGGTGTTCCTGAAGACCAACTTCTCGACCTCGACGATGAAAATGATTCTGGCCGTGGAGATCCGAAACAAGCTCTCGTTTCATTGTAGTTAACATGAGAGCGATTAACCGGGGAGGGGCTTCTAGACATTTTTACGAAAATTTGGAAATGGTTGTAAATTTTTACACGCTTTTTACGTCATAGTGACAAATATATTTAATACATTTACACAGCAATCTATAAAACTGTTCTATTACACAAACAAATCTACAGGTAATAATGATTTGTCATACGTCCATATAGTTAAGTATTTTTAGTTTTTTATAATGCAGATTTTGTTAAACAATTTCAGTGGATATGTAGGTTTTAATATCCTAACAATAGGCGATTTTGATTCAATACGTATGTCTACTCGTGGTAACTATTACAATTAGATGAAATTCATATTAAATCTCATTGAACAACTTTAACGACAACATATTTGTTTAGACACAAATTCTAATTTATTAGCCATTCTCATACAACACAATTAATATAAGCCAGATAATGACATGGTAACATCATCAAAGGTATGTATGTTAGCAGTTTCATAAAGTAATCTTCTCCTGGCACCTTGGTAGTCTTTCAAATTCTTACTCAACCGATTAAACTCCACCTTTTCTAAGATGTCTAAAACAGAAATTACATCCTTTGCCGTAAGAGTTTTCAAAATATTGCAGTTTTTGGGGGTGGGTAGGAGAGAAAACATGTCATTGTCTTTAAATTCTTGTTCAATATTTGCTAGCTAAAATTAAAAAAAAACGTGGAGCAAATTAAAACATAATTTAAAAAAAATGCAGTACTTACTGAACTTGCCGGTTTTGCAAGAGAGTTTGAGTAAGAGTAATATGAAATATCTTTGTGCATATTTTTATCGTAATATTCATACGTCGGATCTAAAAATAACAATGAGTAATTTTTAATAATAACCTCCTTACTATATTTCATTACAAGATGAGGTGGTCTTAATATGATGTTTCTTGCTTCGTGGCTTTCTGTGATAACTATCTGCGTAAAATTCTTCCTCAGCGTATTTAATCTTCGGTTCTAACGGTAAATCAATTTTACATCCTCCATGATATAAATATTCAAAAACTTCATCGGTGTCACAAATATCTTCACTAGAAGCCTCGCCCATAGTTTGATGGTTAATGTAAATTGGTTTTGCGACGACCGTTTCCACGTTTTGTACCTCTTCGGGGATTTCAATGATAGTGGTCTCGTCGGGATTAATTAATCCTTTTGGTATTATAATTTTCTGTGACATTTTTACGATGTAAAAATTAAAAAAATAAACATACGAATATTCAGTTGTTTGACGTTCAAAATTTAACCATGACGGTGAGTCAAAGATCCAGCGTGGAATCCCGTAAAAAAGCAAAGGAGGGGGACCATGTAAAGACCATTGTAGCAGGGATGGATATGCCATTCGTGACTCCTCGAGCCGGAGGATATGTGAATATTCCGAAGTCACCTCCGGCAGCAATTGGGTCTTCTATGTTGGCTTCCGCTTCCAAAATAGGCGTTGATGATTTTGATCCAAATTGCGTATGTAAATCTGCGATATGCCATGATTCACAAAAGAAAATCCCAACTGTGTACGTACATTTAGCTTAGGTTAAGAAAAAGAAAAATTAATTTAGGCAGAATATTAGAACATTAAATATTTGAGATATTCCTAATATTGTCTCACACGTTGAAGTTAGAAAGTTTCGATATATCGCATAAATTTTCCTTTTATAGGCTGTTCCTATACCTTTAGTGTAATGTAAATATTAATAACATATCCTTGTTTTATCTTTACTCAAAAATTTGTCAGATGTGTTAGACAACGACCTGAAAATAGTATAGATTAGATATTTGCAATTCATATTCATTCATTCAAGTCAAAAATTGTTTCCAACAAAACATTTCTACTTTATATAGAATAGAAGTTTATTGTATATAATAATTATTTCAGAACAATTAAAAGCCCTGAAAATAGTATTGCCGGTATGCAGAGTTTTGGGTTAACAGGAACCGAGACGACTAGAGAGTTTCGCATACAAAAGGCCCTTTCAATTCAACATAATGTGCCGTCTTTGGGAAATATTGCGGAATCCGATGAAGATTTTCCAACGGATTCAGAACCACAGCCAGCTGTTAATATGTTGGCTTTATTGATTAGTACCGTCATGCTATTAGCATCTGATAGTGCAGTTCCCGGTGAGGTTTTGTACGCTGTTGAATCTTACTTAAGATGTATTAGAGATGATGATGATAATACACCTCCTAATGTTCAGGGCTTACTAAATTATATATGCTTATTAAAAGGAGAATCCAGGATGGAACATACCACCGAAGAAGATTTTGAGAAAGCTATTAATGAGAAGGAAGGACGTGTGTCTGTATTGACAGCTGACGTAGAGTAGCGATCTGTACGAAAACATGAACGGAATTAAATAATATAGAAGAAATATTGTTCTGTTGCTTTTATTAAAAACATATACTGGTATATTTAAGCACTGGTATATTTATGTCATTAGAACTGCTAAAGAATTGAAAATGGAACATAAGCTTTCATTCTTTATTGCAAGAACCGAAAAGCTTTTAATTTATTTTTCGGTATTTTCCTTTAAAATGCAAGAAACAAAATTATGATAAATAATTTGGCTTAAAAGAATTTAGTAATATTAAAGTAAAATTCAGATTATGTGAATTAGTATATGTGTGGCCTCTATCCTCTACTATAATTTCTAAAAACGCTTTAGTTTCCAGGGTTTAATAAAATAATACTGTATTGATGTGAGTAATCAAATAAAAACGTATTTAAGTTTTTTAGTGTAAGAGTAGGGTGCTCTTTACAATTATAGAGCAATTTCAATTGTTTTCAATGTCTTGACAATTTCCACTGTTGTCTTTTTAATTATTTTCAATTTTAATTATCTTTCGAATGCCATTAAATTGTTTTAGCGAGTTTAGCAATCGTCAAGCCAATAAACTAAACATTGGCCTAGGTCACAAATACGCTAGTTCAAGCGAGTTTAGGTTAGCACATAGTTTATTGAAGTATGACAAGATTACGTCAAGTAAATATAGCCGGTCAGAAATATACACTAATCGATAATGTTCAATTGTTCTTATATTTACCCTATATCAATTTATTAGCTGATTTAATCATAAGGATTGTGGTGACCGTTACTACGTGGTAATTCATGATAACACTTAACTTGAACTTGATAATGACATTAAACCGTCGAAACTTAAGTCGTGCGTTTTTGTAATATATGTATATATATTACATAATTTTTAGTGGTTAAAACATAGTAAGTGCCTTAGTTAAGTGTTTTAATTTATTAGAAATTTTCAAAAAAACTTATAAACATTTTTGTTATTATTCAACATGTATGACGAAGTGGAGCCTTCAGTATACACAATATAACTGAAAATGTGAAGTGATCCTTCGCTCGACTGTGTTAATCCAGGCATGATCTCCTGATTGATACTTTGGTGGAGATCTTCGGTGACATCTGCATACTTCTTGCGGTCGTCCTGTTTCTCGCCTATCAACTGCTGGGTGGTCTCTAGAGCTAACTGGAGAAGGTGTGGAATGGCAACGAAGTTCTCGGCTGAGACGATGGTCCTTAGGTCTCTGCTCACATCTTCGACGGTCCGTATGGTGAGGTAAGCAGCAGCGAACCCGACGAATTTAGTAAGCTAGGAATCGTGCTGTGTTTCCATTAAGATGGCAAGCTGAGTCTTCATGTCCCGATTTTTCCGCCCCACTGGGTGGTAATACGGGGTGAAGTTCTGCTGCACTCCTAAGGTATACATAATTTGTTGCATGACAGCATTAACAAACTGGATTCCATTATCGGGTTTGCATCGGCGAGGAATTCCATGACGTAGAAAGACCTCATTTAGTAATGCGGTGATATATTCGGTTTCCGTGGTTTTTGGCAGTGGCAGGATTTCGTCCTATTTGTTGGCGATGTCTTCCATTATGAGGATAGTGGTGTACCCCTCTGGAGCCGTAGGCAGCGGTCCGAATAGGCCAAACGGGATCGTCTCGAAGCGTTGATTCGGGGCTGTAGATTGGACTAATTCTGCGAGCCTCGGGTTACTTGGATGGTAACGCTGTCATCATGGAGTTCTTTATATTTTATTAATTCTTATTGTGTTCTCCGGATATCGGCGGCACCTCGTTGTGGCAGATCAAGCTGAACTAGGTTAATTTCATTAATTTTGTGGCTCGGTGTCCTGGATAGTGCATATGCTTTCAAATTTGATCTTCCAGAAGTGTACTTGAAAGTGATGACGAACGGCTGCAGCTGTAAGGCCCATATAGCTGGGTGTCCGGTAGATGCTTTCAACTATATCAGCCAACGTAAGGCTTGGTGATCGGTGGCAATGGTGATCGGAGAGCCCTCATCCAGCGAATTTATTTAACTCTCATATTACAGCTAAAGCTCCATTGTAGTGTACTTCTGTTCAACTGGTGTGAGCAAGCGGCTTGTGTACTCAACCGGATGTTCTCTTATTCCCTCCTTCTGGATTCGAACTGCTCCGAGGGCGAAGTCGCTAGCATAGGTTCTAATCAAGAACGAAGGTGACTGGCTTCAAGATTGGGACGGTGGTTAGCAGCGTTTTCATTTGGTCCATTGCGGTTTATTGTGTCTCCCTCCATTTCCAGGTGGCGTTCTTCTTATATAGGCTTGTTATCGGTCTGCTTAAGACAGCAGAGCCGGGAATTAATCTGTGGTACCATGAACACATTTAGATTAATGATACGGCTTCCTTACGATCCCGGGAACTTTTCCACGTAGCGATGGCTCGAATACACTCAGGGTCCATTGTGATTCCTCCATTTGTGATGGTTTATTTGTTCGGAACACAGGTTGGTCATCTCTCTTTTTGCTAACTTCGTCATTTCGGTCACAAGCTTAAGGAGGCCCTCCAGGTTCTGAAGGTGTTGTTCGAAGGTGTCGGAGAGCAGGATAATGTATGCGAGCATTTGCATGTGGGGCACCTTGGCACGGAGACAATCCATTATCCGTTGGAAAATAGTCGGTGCGTTTCTGAGTCCGAAATGCCTTCTTTTGAACTCAAGTAGTCCAAAGAGGCAGGTGAACGCGGTTTTCTCTATGTCCTCGGTTGCTATGGGAATCTGCCAGTATCAATTTCATTTCCATTGTGCATTAAATACCCTGTAATCGACGTAGAGGGGTGAGGTGCCATCTTTTTTGGTACCATGTCGACGGGTGATGCCTACGGCGATGATGACGATTAAATAATCTCAACTTCTATGAGTCCCTAAATCTACTGTTCCAACTTCTCTTTCTTGTATGGTGATATCCGGTATGACCTGGTGCTCATAGTTGCGCTTTTCTCGGTGTTAATGTGATGTCGTTCTAAGGTGGTAAGCGATTTTGCGCTTCTAAACGTTAAAACATTTGGCTTGTTTTTGCTTTTTCCTCCGGTTTTAGGGCCTCAATCGAAAGAGAGATCACGGCATCCATTGGTTCCGGGTAAAACTAGAAGAATGTCTCTTCGCTGGGCCGGATTTTTCTCAGCGACTCCGGCAATAAGCATTTCCTAGGTTCGCTTATGCTTGCGCTGACGGCTGGCTTTTCTATCCCAGGTTTCGCAGCGTCATAGTAAGGTTGTGTATTTCCTGTAAATGTCCACGTTTTCTATCCCATCTGATGTTAGTCGTTTTATACAATTTCTATACTTATATATAAACTAATCATTTCTATTAGTATTTAAATTTACTCGTTTTTTTTTAAATTAATGAAGTATTCATGGGAAATAAATGACAACTTTAGTATTATCTGTCAGAAGACGAAAATTTTACTAAATCTAGAGTATAATTAATCCAAAATGAGCCAGTTAACAGTGGAAAAACCTCAGTCGCAGGATGAAGAATATAATGTGAGCATAATAAATTTAATATGAAACTTATTTAACATCCCTTCACTTTAGGATGAATCCACCAAAGATGATAAAGTAGAAGAGGCAGCTAAAGATGTAAGTTTTACTTTTAAAACGCGATAAAAAGATATTAATACAAAGTTTATAATTATAATTCATTTGGTTGACGATGTAAATAACAATTGTTAGATAATCAAAACTCTCACAGGTTTTAAATGAATTATTCGGGCTGTAATTTTGAGTGTATAACAACATCTTCTTTGTTTGAAGGTAAATGTAACGACTGAAAAGACAGCAACAATTAAAGGTCTAGGAGATAAAACGCCGATGTAAGTAATGATACGAAAAAAATCAGAATATCCTGTCAGCTAAAATTTATTTTCTTTATATTCAAGTCATATCGTACTATAGTTGTACGATTGTAAATATAGTGTATAATTACAAAATTACTTACTCTCAAAATTATCAAAAAATGTGAATTTATACAAATTATTTCTTTCGATGTCTAATTTGTCTCTTTTAGTTCACTATAATATGAGTTATTGCTTAGATCTATGTCATCAACATTTAGGTCTAATGATTATTCTACTCTTATTTACACATTTAAAAATAACAAACCTGTTTTTTTACTTTAAATAATTTTGAAAAAATAATAATTTTGTAAAACTAATAATAAGAGCTTCATACATAATGTTTCATTTAGATTTGCTGATACATTTCACATGAATATTCATGTGCCACCAAGACATGTACTTCCAAAAGTAGAAGAAAATCCTGGAAAGTATGTCCCAATGCCATACATCTTCCGATTACCTGCAGTTAGAAACACTAGTAACGTGATAAATCAAGCAGCAAGAATGCCGCCGTTTTACGTCCAATTGGATCATACAATTGCAGTAATATGGTCGTTATTTAACAGCGGAAAGTTTGAAAAATCTCTAGGTATCATAATAAATAGTAATGCTTTAATATAAAATATTATTATAATAATATTCTAAACATTTAGTTTATAAAATATTCCAAGTTTTATGTCGTAAATACTTTAAATTAAAAAAAAATCAATTTACTTCTCAATAAAATTCCTATATTTACAAGGGCTGTGCGGAAAGTTACTCCCGTTTAGGATTAAAACTGGTACGGTAAACAAATGTTAATATTTTAAAGAATATACATACCTTAAACTACCTCTCTACATAGTCACCCGCAAAAGAGTACTACTATTCTACTATCCCTCATAAGTAGGTAATTGTGATACATTTCAATAATTCAAAATAAAACAATAACTTTTTTGGTATCCCTTCACTAAAATATAATGCTGTATATTAGAAAAATTATATAACTTGTTAAATATTTTAAGTAAAAAAATAATTTACTTTGGGTTTGATATTTAAACTACTGCTCATATTTTCAGGTATAAACCAATTACAATGGGCTTTGGCATTCTTAAGAACGATCAAAAATCAAAAGGGACGTTCGCCCAGGGACGTAGCCTTTTGTATCGATGTTATAAGTAACGAATTGTTGGATCAGTACGCCGATTTGGTCGAGGACGTTTCTGTGCAGCATATTACGCCGCAGCCAATAGCCACTTCTAGTAAGAATGACATTGATGGTAATGCGCAAGTTTTGAGTTCAAAAATACCGTCACGAGAAGAGATGAACGCAGTAGCAGGTGACCAAAATGAAAACGGGGAAGTCCTTATCCAGCAAAACGTTCCATTCTCTATTAATTACGCCGATATGATTACCAGATCCCCTCCTCAATTAGCTGACAAAAGAAATATCAGACCTGACTGCCCTGAAGGTAAATGTTTAATTTTTACTTAGTGACAACCATATTGCATAAGAAGCAAAGAACTACAAGTTTCATAGTCACATAGTTTTAGAGATTTAATATATTCCCTATAATGATAATAGTAGTAGCACTAGCTGACATTCACAATCAACTTGGAAAAATATATATCTGGAAACTTAAATGCAAATGAGATGATCACTTACTTTCGATTTTATTGTATTTTGTCGATGATCAACATTTCTTGTAGTAATCCCAAATAGTACCTTCGAATAAATCTCGAAGTTACCAATATTATTAAATAAAGAGAATAGTTCCGACCGTTACTACGTAGTAATCCATACCTACACTGAATTGAAACATTCACTATGTTTCACTATGTTTTAAACCACAAATAACATAGTGAATTTTTCAATTCAGTGTAATATTATTAAATACGCATTTGAAGAATCGCTGCGCATCGTGTGCTAGTGGTATCAGGTCCGCCGTCAGATGGTTGTTGCGGGACCACTTCTCAGTCTGGCGCATCATAGAAAATGTACGCATCACCTGATGGTGACTAGTAGTGGGGTTTTTCTGGCAGTTCTGTGAGAGTGCGTATATATATACAATACAGACCTAACACGATAAAATTGCCACTTCTTACGAATAACGTGCGGATACGAAAGTTTGTTTTTTTTTTACTCGGCAAGAACTCAGCAAAAACTGTTGTGATAAAAAAACTCAAGTGTACGAATGATAGGAGGAATGACCATTGAAGACTTAACCCGTTTCCAGCTGCTCTTCAACTGCTCAAAGTGAAGGCAGTATCAGTAAAATCAGTAATTTGTTCAAGAAAGATGGTGGTCACAGAATAATCAACCAACTAGAGAACTTATCCAACTTATACAGATTGTCCTGGAGTTCAATTCAATGCATTTTAACAGTTCACTTGGGGATACAAAAAGTGGCAAGAAGGTTCGTGCCACGACTTCTCACCTAGCAAGTCTAGAAACCAAGCTTGTCATGAAGTGAAGGACACATTCAGGCAATCCATTTTTTTAACAATATCATCACAAGCAGTCATATATGGTGCTATTGGGTACAATCCAGAAATTTGTTCAAGAAAGATGGTGGTTACAGAATAATCAACCAACTAGAGAACTTATCCAACTTATACAGATTGTCCTGGAGTTCAATTCAATGCATTTCAACAGTTGATTTGGGGATACAAAAAGTGGCAAGAAGGTTCGTGCCACGACTTCTCACCTAGCAAGTCTAGATATCAAGCTTGTCATGAAGTGAGGGACACATTCAGGCAATCCATTTTTTTAACAATATCATCACAAGCAGTCATATATGGTGCTATTGGGTACGATCCAGAAAGTAAACAACAATCATCTCAGTGGAAGTCAACTAGCTCTCCTCGTCAAAAAAATCTCTGCAGATGAAATCAAATTTGAAGACGATGCTGATCTTCTTTTTTAATACCAAGGGAGTCGTACACTCAAAATTTCTCCTTCATAACCAGACAATGAAACAACAATCTTATTGAATCCTTGTGAAGTTCCCCCCACATACGGTGCCCCCTATTTGTTTCAACAAAGATGACTACCTTGACCTACGGGCCATATTCTCCAGATTTAGCACTATCAGACTTCTTCTCGTTCTCAAAAATTAATAGAGACTTGAAAGGGAAGCATCTTGTCGGCGTCGAAACTATGAATTACAATGTCACGAGCCAGCAGACATAAAACTTCCAACACCGGAATGCATGTTTAAAAAAGTGTATTAATGGAAATGCAGAGTACGTTAAAGATGATTAAGGTTGCATTTAGAGAAATGCTTTCTACAAAGAACAATCCAGTTATTTTTGGGTCTCACTCGTAGTCTATGTATGAGGTAAATAGAAAATATTGTAGTGAACATGCGAGGCTGGAATAAAAGTGAAGCACAGCTCCGGATACCTACATAAACGTAACTTACTTAATGTACTTTGGTTTAAGTAATTTACCATGTGTCCTGACTTGTTAATTTATTCTATCAGATTTGTATTGCAAGATTTTATTAATCATTATCTATAAGAACTTCCTTAGACTAACATAACACATCAATTGCATTAAAATAACCTACTAATGCATTTCTTCTTCTAAACGAATATTAATATGAAAATATATAAAATATAAAAGATATAACATTTCGATTTTATTTTCAGATGAAATGGTTAAGAATATGGAGGGAATTTTAAACCAATGGAGAAAAGAGCAAATGAAAAAAATCATTCAAGAGTTGGATCGTTTACATTCAATCGAAAAATACATGGAAAGTGCGGGTGGAAATTTTGTGCCTTATATGGATGACAAGGATAAGGAAATTGCTGTTTTGTTATCTGAGAGATTAAAGCAATCACAACTCAAATAATAAATTATGAAGGGAATAATTAAATTCTAAATGAATTGACACTATTTATATTTGCGTTTGTAATAAAAATACATGACAGTAACCATTATATAGTTTATCTATTTATCTATGATTTGATAGCACCACAAATTTAATGGATTTTCTGTTATAAGAATTTTATGCTTTTGATATAATTAAGAGTGTTAAAATGGTAATTTAAAAAATCATATACATAATTGTTGTATTTGCAGCTGAATATTGTTCATTTGAAATTCTAAGGTTTTCAGAGAATTATTTCAGAGAGGTAATTAACAATTTTGCCTTAATTATTTTTGTCTGAAATTTTGCAACTTTCTTTCAATTTATTTTTCAAAATTTAAATCCACACGATTTCATATTCTTTAAATTTTATTTTCAATGAAAAAATATTAGTCTTTTTTATCAACTGTTACTTGAAGTATGTAAAATATTTTTCTGAGGAAATAGTATTTAATAGTAAAAGGTTACCAATTATTTGATATAATCTCTTACCGATAATGACAATATGTTTCAACTTGAATCAATATTCACTTAACATACGTATTTGCATATTTAATCATTATTCTTCTTTCTTCTGAAGAATAGAGGGTACGAATGAAAAAACAGGAATTTCTGTATTCAAGCAATGTAATCTAAATTTTTGTAGAAAATTATTGTGTACATAAATATTACTATATTCTTTGACTCCCATTTCTGTTATACTATAGAACGTACTATGTAATTTACTAGATAAAAATAGATTTAAATCTGGCATTCAGTATTATTAATTCTTGTTTTTTTTTATATATTTAGTTCAAATACAGTAAATTGAGGTTATATAATTTAAGGTTATGTGTACTATTTACAATCTTAAGCGTGACTTTTGAATGGATTAAAAATGTGTTCTCAGAGGTATACTCAGTCGACTTATGATACCAGGTGTTGGATTGATGATTTGGCCGTTTGCGGACAATCCGGGGTTGGTTTTTCCACCAACCAGATCTACAGAGAAGATGGTAACAGACAAGAAGAGCATCCATTTGAGGATAGGAGTTTCCATTGTAAATTCGACAAAGACAATAATTCTTTTCTATATGGTGTTTTCGATGGACATGAAGGCAACCGTGCTGTGGATTTTTGCGTGCAGAGGTTACCAGCTGAAATATTGTTCGGGCAGTTGAATCCTAAAATGAGTGATGATGAAATTAAAGAAGTGCTCCGGTGAGTTAATTACTTAGTTAAAAATGTGTAATTTTTTATTATAAAAAGTAACATTTAAATGTACGAGACAAATGTCTTAATTTACATACTTTCACAAAAACTATGTAAGGAAGTGGTATAAGATCAGACTTGGTTTGCAGAGTTCCAATTCACATTTATTTTTATATCATTTTAACATATATTGGTATCAACTCAAAGTAGAGTCAATACTTTATAACTTGGATTGAAAACAACACCAATTTTCCTAGGATATTTTCATTTACACAGAAAATTGTAACAACCTTGGGGCAAAATTGGAATCGGTTTTTAACTATTAGATATTATATTCTCATTTATGTAAAAATAAATAAGTAAGTATGTAAGTATGTAAAAATAAATTAGACCAATTACGATTTTGCCCCTTTTACAATCTTACCCCACAGCACTTTATGATTTATGCTTACCAAATTCAATAGTTTCAATAGTAACTTATATATTAAACAACTATGGACTAGCTCTTTTTTATTATATGTTTTTATTATTGTTTCCCTGTCAACAAAAGCCACGGATCAATTTAGATCTATTTTGGATCAACGTAGCCCAGCTGAATACAGGGAAACAGAGTTTTATATTGGAATTTTAACACTGCACATAAAATTTTTATGTAATTTGCAGCTCCTTTTTTTATAATTTGAAACACTATATCTTATATCTACAGTTATCAACAGAATATATCTAATATTCCTCCAATATCCTATTTTTGTAAAAGCCTAAAAGAAATGGTTTTTACAGGCAAGCGTTTACAGCCGTAGAGAAGAGCTACATGGATTCCATTGATGACTTGCTAGCAGAACGAGCATGTTGTGAAATGCAAGAAGGCACTAATCCATATGAAATATACAAAAAACACCCTCATGTTATAGAGAAATTAAAAAACATCAATTATGAAATATCTTCTGGGACAGCAGCGGCTATAGCCTTAATTTACAATAATAAATTATATGTTGCAAATGTTGGCAATTGCAGAGTACTACTTTGCCAAACCGACTCAAATTCTGTACTTAAAGTCATGCAACTGAGTATCGACCATGACCTCAGAAATGAAGATGAATTGCTACGATTATCTCAGCTTGGTTTTAACATGGATTCACTGAGAAAACGTAAGATTAATTTATGCAATTTGATTTATTTTAAGACCTTCTCGCACAAATATTTTTAAAAGTAGTTTTTCGTTCCAAGAAATCATGCAGGAAGTGGTTAATTAATTTATTTTTTTAATTTATATATTAAAATTTATTTAATTATGAATAACTAGAAACTGTATTTAGCGTTTATGTTTAATTAGCAACTAAAGAACATATAACAAAAATAATTGATTCTTTACTACAATTACTATATAATAAAAAGTTATTTAACTCATATGTCTATATAAACTAACTTAACTACCAGTTTAAAGCATAGTTTTCATTTTTAATAAAGAAAATAAGACATGAATACTGTCTTATCATTTATTTCTTACTGTTACAGAGCTGCATTTAGGTAATCAGGAGAATACCAGGTGTTTGGGTAATTACTCAGTGAAGGGAGGATATAAGGAAATTGAGGACCTTGCTAGGGCAAATAGTGAACCTGTGATTGCAGAACCAGATGTAATAGGTGGTATAACATTGGACGAAACACATAGATTCTTGCTTCTGATGTCAGCAGGGTTGTACAAATCAATGGAGGATTATACTATAAAAAAAGAGGATGTTAATAAGCACATAGCTCAGTGTGTAGTAGAACAGGTTAGTTAATAAACATTATCATTCTCCATCTGATTCATACCATAAGCAAAGAAACAAATATAGAAGTCATTATATTAAAATAAATATACTTTAAATGTTGGTCCTTAAATAAATAATTTCTTGAGAGAGCTAGTTTCTTTTGATTTGGTATGTGTGAGTCCCTAAGCAAATCTATTATACAAATTGTTGCAGTAATAAGGTTTTTATCTGTAATTAAATGCTGTATTTCACAATGAATTAGTTTTTTTTCATTCTACAATAGGCTTAATCACATTGCAGATTTTTAGATTTGGTCTGATTCTGTATTTTATTATAATAGGATTTACATTGGTAAATTAAATGCTATATTCCATAATTTAGTTTTTTAATTTAGTTCAATTTTAAGAACTTATATTTATCTTGCTTCAAATACAACTAAAAATAAAAATTAATATAACATTAAAGATATAAAAATCAATGACATACTGATTAAATGTCACTAAAGCCAATTATACAAATCATTTATTGAGTTTGTTGTGGTATTTTTCGTATATGGTGATATATAGATCAGGTTTTAATTGAAATAATAATTTCCATTCCTTTTTGAAATGAGTCTTCTTTCCTTTATGGTTTAGTTTGTATTTAATTAGATATCATTAATTTTGTATATGTGTACTGTTGAATGCTATATCATTATGTTTTTGCAATTAGCACAAAAAAGGCATTTCTTTTAAGAAATAAACTAAAAACTTAGTTTTCTATATGTAATTTGTATATTTGTAAAAATACTCTCAAAATGCATACTCAATATCAGTGAGTAATATAAAATAATAAAACAACTTTTTGTAACTATTTCTTTACTTATGGTAATAATAATAAAAAATGATTATCTTTGAAACTCCATGGTTAATATTTCTTGGTCATTAATAAATCACCTTTTTGTACAGATCATAAGACAGTGTAAGCTATAGAGTTTCTAAGATGATTTAACTTACAACTAAATTTACTATAAACATATTTCAGTTTAGAGATCAAACAACGATAACCAGCGTTTCTCAAGCACTTGTAGATAAAATTGTTCGTCAACATCGGGACTGGTACATGACCAATTCTTTTACAAGTGCAAATACAAAACGAGAAGACATTACATTGGTCGTCCGTAATTTTAATTATCCAATGCCTAACGCCATCAAATCCCCGACTGTGCCTTCAGTTACCTTTAACCCTATAGTTTCTAGTACTGTCATTACAAACACACATACAACCCTTACCAATTCAAACACGAGCAGCACTTTGGACAATCAACAAGAGTCACCAGCAAGCATAGAGTCTGATGAGAGGATTATTGCATATGTGAACTTTCAGGAATTTTATGATAATATAAGGATGGCACAGATGAATGGAAGTTTACCAGAAGGCATTAACTTATAGTATATTTACTTTTGTATTTATTTAACTTTTAAAATCAACACATTTGAAACATAAACAAAAATAATCTCGTTATTTTGTATATATTATAATTTTTTTTCGGTTCTGTAAAAATTTGTATGTATAAAACGGCAGTCTGGTGTTTAGACCTAATGTATTCCGTTTTAAGTGTGTTAAAGAAAAAATAATATTTTAGATATAATAACTACATAATATTTTTTTCTGGATATAAGTAGGCTATAATTTTTTTGTTTAGGTTTTCATTAAAATAAAATCGTTAATATTGTTTTATGTTTACTGGTCGTTGTTTAATTAGCAACAAAATAGTCACATTACAAAGTTTATAAATTAAAATATCCATTTGGACTTTATGTAATGAAATAATATTTAAAAATAACTAGAATATCAAATAAGTAAAGAATCTTTATGTTGTTGAAAATGTAATCACAATTGTTAGAGGTAAATATTTTCTAAAAACACTTAAAAATCCCAAACCCGCAAATAGAACATATCAATTATAGCCTGCATGTATCTAGAAAAGTTGTGAATGTCTTATTATTTGTGGTATTGAATGCATAACATAAACCTCCAAAATAAACAAACTGCCTACAAAAATTAACATACTAACAAATAATAGGATTAAAAATTGTCCGTCACTTATCTATAAAATATATATAAATTTAAAATGCTTAGGCCCGCACATTCACAGTTCCTCAAATTTTATTATTAGGCATTTACATTGGCTAGAAGATGCGATACGTTTTTTTTAACGATTGAAAAATGATTCTAGAAAATATGGCTTACATATATTAGTTTATGACTTATTTAGGGGGAGGGCATGCATTTGAGACGTTCGAAAGCACCCTTTTCTAAAGTTTCTCTATGGTCTGGATGAGCGATGTTGATTAAGGCGTGTGCTCTTTGCCTCAAGTTCTTTCCAAACAAATATGCGATTCCATACTCAGTAACCACATAGTGTACATGTGCACGGCTTGTTACAATACCAGCACCTGAAACAAGCGAGATTGAAAATTCAGTCAAATTTATTATTATAACAGTATTTTCTTTAACCTCTTATTTTCAGTAAATTTGAATAATTTAATAATAGTGTAAAAAACAATCAGCTTGATTTACCTGGTTTTGTCATCAAAGAAATTTTACTCTCTCCCTTATTTGTCACAGAAGGTAGCGCAATAATAGGTTTCCCCTTGCCATCAAAACCTTCAGCGGCACCACGGATAAAGTCCACTTGACCACCAAAACCAGAGTACATCCTTGTGCCAATGGAGTCAGCACAAACTTGACCAGTGATGTCCACCTCAATACCGGAATTGATAGCTGTCATCCTTGGCTGTTGGGAAATAATTTCTGAAATAATAAAATTATCAGATACCAAATCATTTATAAAAAAATTTGAGGTAAGTTTTTATAAAATAAGTAGTAATATTACAATAACTTATACTAAATAAATATAAATAATTTACTTACTGGTGTTGTTTACATAGTCGATGGCCAACATTTCAATGAATGGGTTGTTATCCACAAAGTCATAAAGCTTTTGGGTACCTATGAGGAAAGAACCGACAATTCGGCCTTTATGGATGCTCTTTCTGTTGTTTGTTACACAACCGTTTTCCACTAGATCAACAACACCACCGGCGAACATTTCAGAATGGATGCCCAAATCCTTATGGTTCGTTAGTTGGGCCAATACAGCATCCGGAATGTTACCAATACCTATTATATCATTATGATTAATAATTGCAAATAGAAGTAAATACAAATATTAAAAAAAACATTTTTTCAATAGAAATAGTTGGCTATGGCCTCATTCGATATATTATTTTTTCTCTTTAATCCAATATGACATAGTTACTTCTAAAAATAAGTGAGTTATAGTCATTTTAAATAATTTTTATTATAAATAAAAAAAATAGCCATAAAAAGGTAAAAGTAAAACAATTGAAGTTGTTTATAATCTCGGAAAATAATGACGGTAAACATTTTCTGAATATTTTTTATTAATCTGCATAAAATTATCTAAAACTTTGTCTTTTACAGTTTTATCTATCTGTTATAATAACCGAGGCACATTCATTTGAAAAAATTGACACTTTTTACTTTTTTCAAAATATCTAGTTACCCTTGACTTTTTTGAAAACTTTGAAAGTGGAATTTTATTCGTCTCGTAAATCTATACTTCTTTCCCCATTTAAACGTTTTTTTATCTCTTTATCTTTTTTACCAAAAGTTGACTAAAATTATTAGTTGAAAAATTAATTGATCACTTAC
Organism: Ontholestes murinus; assembly: GCA_963969525.1. Classification (NCBI taxonomy): domain Eukaryota; kingdom Metazoa; phylum Arthropoda; class Insecta; order Coleoptera; family Staphylinidae; genus Ontholestes; species Ontholestes murinus. The sequence goes on along the minus strand of OZ018395.1, from coordinate 32,081,469 downwards.
CCATTTGTAATGTGGCGCCATCTTCGACTAAATTTTCGGCGATGTGTTTTCCAATTTTGGTTTCGACCTCACTGGGTGGCTTACCACCATGTTGAGGTAGTGGAGCATCGGTCTTCACAGCGTAATCAAAGTGACTAATGTGGACAATGCCGTCGCCGAACGTTCTCGGCATCTGCTTGTTTACCTGAGCTATATACAAGTATTAAGCTTGATAAGTAGGATTGTAAGTACACATAGAGATTTCTTCCTTACCAATTAAAATTTTGGAATGCATCATAGCCGCTCTAATGCAATCGACACTTGTACCTAAACTGCAGTATCCGTGAGAGTCTGGAGGGGAAACCTGAACAATAAATATACAAAATCTCGTTAACAATAAATAATACATTAAAGATATCAAATTGTAAGAAATATTAGTATATACTATTAAATTATATATAGTTTATGTATGTTGCTATTTTTCATTTCTCTCTCTTGTTATCTTTATGAATCTGAAATATTAATATGTTCATGTTCAACAATTTGTATCATTTTTTTTTCTATCAGTAATTAGTAGTCAGTCGTAACTCTTTAAATAATTTTTATTAGTAATAAGAATAGATTTGATTGATATTTAATAAGAGCTATTTGGTTAACTTAAATAAAGCTTTTGTGTAGATAATATTCTTCAATATCAATATTCTTTGTTGTTATACATAAATATTATTTTTCTGTATGACATTGCCTCTTTAAAACTTCTCCTCTCTTTGTTGAGATACAATCTTCTTGATTATTAGCAGTATAACACATGGATCAATAAGTCCCGGGACTAACAATGAAAACAACATTTTTTTTGCAAAATTTTTTTTATTCATCTACATAATCACCTTTTAGGGTGATACAATCGTTCCACCGCTTTTCCAATTTTTCAATACCATGTTTAAAAAAATTAATATCTTTCGCTTCAAAATAAGCTTCTGTTTTAGCGATGACCTCCTCATTTGAGCCAAATCTTTTTCCCTGGAGCATTTTTTTAAGGTCAGCAAAAAGCCAGTAGTCACTGGGGGCTAAATCTGGCGAGTATGGGGGGTGGGGAAGCAGATCAAAGCCCAATTCGTCCAATTTTGCCATTGTTTTCATTGACTTGTGGCAGGGTGTATTGTCTTGGTGAAAAAGGATTTTTTTTCTCTGCATGTGCGGTCGTTTTTTTGCTATTTCCTTCTTCAAACGCACCAGCAAGTCAATATAATAGTCGCTGTTGATCGATTTACCTTTTTCGAGGTAATCAATAAAAATCACGCCATGCGTATCCCAAAAAACTGACGCCATGACTTTTCCAGCTGACTGCTGCGTTTTCGCACGCTTCGGACGGCTTTCGTCAGCTGTACGCCACTCAGATGACTGCCGCTTCGACTCTGGAGTGTAGTGATGTATCCATGTTTCGTCCATGGTCACGTAACGACGCAAGAAATCTTTTTTGTTACGAGCCAATAGCGATAAACAGCTTTCTGAATCATCGACTCGTTGCTGTTTTTGTTCCATCGAAAGCAATCGCGGCACCCACTTGGAAAAAACCTTTTTCATGCTCAATTTTTGATGAACGATAGCAAATACACTTCCATATGATATCTGTGTCATCTCAGCAATCTCACGGAGCTTCACTTTACGGTCTTTCATGATAATTTTTGTCACTTCACTCACATTTTCCGGTGTAGAGGCTTCCACAGGTCTACCCGAGCGTTCCGCGTCATTTGTGTCGGTACGACCACGTTTAAACTCGGTAAACCACCGACAAATCGTTGTTTTTGATGGAGAAGATTCCGGGTAACATTTTTCAATCCATTGTTTCGCTTGCACGGTGTTTTTACCCATTAAAAAACAATGTTTTATTAGAACACGAAACTCGGTTTTTTCCATTTTTTAAACTGACTACAAAATGACTTTACTATAACCTCGATAACTCAGCTGTTTCTGGTCCGATCGACTTAAAATTTTGACACGTTTCAAGCAAAGGTTAGTACTCTAGAAAGGCGTGGTTACTGGTTTACTACGAGCGCCATCTCTGGGTTAGTCCCGGGACTTATTGATCCATGTGTTATATTTAGTCTGTTTTTTATACTTCAAAATCTCTGAAATTTAAAAAAATGATTGTAAGGCACCAAATTATTTTAGGCATTGAATAGCTTATTGTTTCCAAAAGTAGTAGTAGTAATGATTGGTTAATTGAGCAAGTGGCCGCTCTTCCTTCTTATATGTGTATAATTAATCTTGTTGCTTTATAGAATTCCTTCTTCACTTTAAACTGCAATACAATTGATTGTCACTTTTCTTCTGCTGCAATTCTGTGTGCTATCTATCAGCATTTTTCCTTAATATTATATAAAATACATTCAATTCTATAATCAATAACCATACAATTCTTAAACATATTCATTGCAAGATTAACTAAAAACTAATAATAATTTTTATTCTATCCTATATTACTTCATACTTTTCATATTTTATCAACATAAATAATGTGAAAATATACAACAGTAATTCTTCTTTGAAATGTAATAATGAAATACATAATAATCTTCAATATATAATAATCTTCAAGTAACTTAAAAATATATTTCTTCTTTGAAATGTATTATTTGGATCTAGTTTATAGATATGTAAATAGTGTGTAGGAAAGATGTTGTGTATAATGGATGATATGCCAATAAAGGTCTTTTTTTTAATAAATATTTCATATCAATAAAAACTATTGCTTACTTACTTGAACTACAGCAATGTCAGGTTGGACGATTTTCTTGTAGAAGACTTGAGGTATTTCATGTAAAAATATGGGCACACAGTCACCTCTCCCTTCAGCAACGGCTTTCCTTACATTTCCACCCATGAAAAATGAATGGGATCTGAAATTTTAAAAGGTACCGTGAACTACTTACAGGATACATATATTAAAGACAAAATAAAGAATTTGATCTAAAATTAGACATATTAGCATTTGGATATTACTTACCCAATAAGTATGTAAATCTGTAGAGCTAGACATAGGCAGTGAACAATTTTACATGGCTTTAAGATTAAGAATTGAGATTGAATTTCAACACTATATCATAAATATTTCTGTGGTTAATTTGGAAAGATAGTATTTTACTTTCATTTTTTTCTTATACACTCAATATGATAGTATAATATCTTATTTTATTCCAAACTCACAGTGATGTTTTATTGAATGTTGAAAATATCAATTTGATTTTTCTAAAATTCAAATTCTAATTTCAAGTTATTTCATATCCCCCTGCCTCAATCATTTGAAGTAAAATATATTCTTGTAAAGCTACAATATTAATTAAATATTTTAATCTAATGCATGACAGCAAAATATTATTACATAAGAAACTACTTTCAAATATTTTAAAGCATAAACTTTATGCTTATCGATTACTTGGTTAAATATCAGGTAAATTAAATTAAAATTACTTGGTTTTACTTGTTTCACAATTTATTTCAATGATTTATTTGATGTTTTAATAACTGCCATAAAAATTATCATGTGATTGAAACTAGTACAACAAAGGTGTAAAATAAATTGTAAAGTAAAATGAAGTAATTTTAAGTCAATTTAACTTGTCCTTATATGATACTGAACCAATGGTTGGATAAGATAAGTTTGTAGTTTAAAACACAAAAGTAATACCAAGTGATTCTAACTTAATTTACTTTATTACATATTTTATATTTGACCTAAAAATTTTAAGTAACATTTAAAAAAATATTTTTACCTAAAAATTCCTTCGCATGAAGGATCACAGTAAGCGGCAGGTCCTTCTGTGTGCATGTGGCATACGGTGATGTTCTTCAAACTATTTGCTTTTCCGAATTCGGTCATAGCAGTGGCCAGTTCTATAGGCGTTGAAGCAGCACCACCGAGGAAGACAGTGTCACCTGCAAAAAACAATAGTTAAATTTGAAGACTAAATATTAACTTTCGGGAACATTACAAACCAAGATTTATAGATCCTTTATCAAAATAATAAATTGTGATGTGGCCATCATAGTACTTTCCCTATATTTTTCTTCAAAACTATGACGTTTACACAAAAATGTTATACTTAATATTTTGTTCAATTCTTAATTCTCTACAATTATTTGTTATATAAATTTTACGTAACTCCAATAGTTTATTAGCAATTGGCAAAAAATGTCAAAATTTTCAATTTTTATTTTTTTTCTCGAAAGTTAAGAATTTTATAAAAAATATATTTTAATAAAACTTGTTCAGTTTTTCATTTCCTTTAACTTTTGTTTGAAACGTTTTTTAAAATTTTACATATTTAGAAAAATATTACCAAACAACAAAAACACGCCTCGAGTAATCATCCACTTCCGGTCTATTAATGTTCACCAAAAGCTTTTCAGTTCCAGTTTTTAACGATAAAACCTTAAGTTTAAAGTTTCATCTCAATACTATGTTTCGTTTTTGAGCGACAGACAGACAGACAGACACACAGACACACAATTTTTTTCCCCAGAAATCAGTGCAATGGATTTAGGGAACCCCTAAACGGATTTTTCCACAAAAAATTTTTTTCAAAAAAATATCACGAAAACAATACTCCCCCTATATATACTATATAGGGAAAGTAAAAATTTAATAAAATCTGCTTTATAATTTAAAATTAAGAGCTTGTTTTTCAATTTAATGAAACATTAAAAAAAATTGTATTAAAACATTTTTTCTACATTGTATTAATCTAAGACCTCTACTCTGGATGTTAAAACTAGTTGGAATTTGGGATTAATACATTGATTATACTAGTAGTAAATAATTAAATAATAATAAACCACAGAAATTATAGTATTTGTGTTGTTGTCTATGTGTAAATGAGCTTGTTACTTTAAAGATCTCTATACTGGAGGTTAAAACTGGTAATAATTGGGACTTAAACGTTGATTCATATTTATTCAATTGTATTAATTTCAGAAAAAAAAAACTAGCAATTCTTAAAAATTCTACCGAAAACCTGTGGACATTATTAATAGAAACCTTCAGGAAGATTACAAGTTTAATAGATATTAAAATTCTATAGCTTAATAAGATTTTATGAAGAATCTTAATATATTTTCGATTATCAGTTTTAACTTTACATTAATTAATGTAGGCTTTAGTTTTAAAGAAATAGTACTTAAATATGAAGCAATATAAATATCAGAAATAAATTAATAATACTCAAAGATTTTTCTTCTAAATGTATATATTCGTCGTTGAACGGTATAGTAGTGTTTTGGCTATCGACCACGTGGTCTTCCAGCGGTGAGGTGTTTTTTTATCGCCTTCGTAACTATAAGGAGTCATTAATTATATCCCAATAACGCGAACACACATTACCAGTCACTCGTCCAATTATTGGCTCGGACTAACAATGATTTACGATCGCAATCTATATTTCGGCATTTATTGGGATTACTTTTAATACAATGAAGCACTCGAGGCGGTAATCGCGTCTGGTTCATTGTGGTTCCACCACTACTCCTAGACAGCTCGAGGCCCAATAAAACAGCTGATACAAGAGCGACGTCCCTGGATAACAAATATATTATATCCGCTAACAAGTGAGTAATCACAGACGCTGAAGTGAAAAAAAATATTGGTTCTAATTATAACAATTACATCAAAATTACGTAGCCAATAATTACACTTGGTTAATGAACAACTCACGAAGTTTGTTTATGTTTTGTTATGGTTATTTTGTGTATTGAAATGTTAATGGATTTGGCAAATACTCTTTTCCGTTCGTAATTAGAACCTGTGTGTTTATACCAATATTTATAGTGTACATTATCGAGTATATTAATTCAAATAAATAGTTTGTACACACAGTTATCACCTATTGTTGGTGTATTGATACTTTAATACCATTGTCACAAATGAATAGAAAAGTAAACTTGGGGTATAAAAGACGCAAACAAATTCAGCAACATTAAAAAAATAAATAAGGCAACATTTAATTTTTCAAATCAGTTGAGGTTGCATTTTCAATCGCTTCTTAAGGCATCGAAAAACATTGACCTCGTAATATATTTTTGATTTGCGGAAATAAAAATAATTAGTTGGGTTTGAAATCAGGACTGCCCTTGAAAAGTATCTTATTATTATTGTCTGGGAGAATGATACGTTTTCGGCGGTTGGTTTAAACAAATTGTTATATACCATTTGAAATTAATAGCCAGACATTGCACTGATAGCACATTTGCCACATGTTCGCCTTTTTGATAAAAAAAAAACAAGACTTCATTTGCTTCACTTCGAAGTGATTCTACGCAAACAACTTTTGTTGTTCTTGAGATCCAGTTGACTGCTCTTTACTTTCGGGCTCATGCGCATATATCCATGATTAGGTTATCATAGACATGCTTTGAAGCACCGCGCAATAGTATTTCTTGAGCATTTTTTTTTCGATCCATCAACATGAACCTTTTTGAACGATTCTTTATCAATGATATGATATGTGAGATCAAACCCGACCAAACATTTTTGACAGCCAAATACTCAAAGGATGATTAATTAAAAAGCACTAAAAACCTTTCTTCACAATTTTATTTAAATTAACAGATATATATTTCGGACACAAAGTGACCATTATCAATGTTTTAATACTAAAAATAATAATAATAAAATAATAAAACTAAAATACTTTTTTTTTAGTATTAAAACATTGATAATGGTCACTTTGTGTCCGAAATATATATCTGTTAATTTAAATAAAATTGTGAAGAAAGGTTTTTAGTGCTTTTTAATTAATCAAGTTTACCTTCACGTAACTCACAAAAATCAAACTACTCAAAGGATGCCTCATTGTTACGATAAGTCATATGATGGTCTTGAAATATCAGTTCACGCACAAGATCAACAACAACCGATTTTTGACGACCTTCACGAAATTCATCATTAAAAGAACTCCGGTCATGTTTGATTTTCGCACACCGTCGAAATATAACGATGTTTAGTGGTGATTTATCGAATGGGTACATTCAGGCACATTTATTTTTATATTGTAAGTGACCATCGAGTGTGTCCATATTATCTTTGTTTATACAGTGCGCGCCTTAAGTGTGGAACAAATTCAGTAAATGCGAAACAAAAACTTTTTGGATAAAATCCTCGAAGAGGCCGATTTTGTTTTATACAAACTCACATTTTTGAGGAAAAATCTATTTTCATATGTCATTTGTTTGTAAGTAATGACGTCATCAATTGTTTTTTCAAATGTCAACCCCCCCATTTTTTAAATTCATTTTAAGAGACCCTTTCATTGCCGAATTGACGGTATAAAAATGATGCCACTTAAAAAAAATGAATATGTACTTAAATAACAATTGAATGTTAAGAAACAGTAAATAAAATTTTCACAAAAAATAAACGAACTCGAAATTTCAACGCATATACTATACGTTTTGAGGTCCCATGAGACGATTCCGACCATTTTAACATATATATATATAGTCTGTTCGTTGGATCTTTCGTCGTACGTCACAAACTATCACTTCAAAAAACGACGAAAGTTTTAGAGTGCGTTCTTTTTCTAACGCATTTGGTTTACTTTATCAGACTGAATGTTTTTGCGATAATTTGTGACGTACGACGAAAGATCCAACGAACAGACTATAAGAACAATTTCATCAGTTCAAATCTGTGTGGAAAACACGTACACACACACAAATACACAAATGAAGGAAGGACTACATGTCGATAGCTAAAATACTAGTACTATGAATAAGTAAAGGAACAAAAATAAACAAATGTAAATAAATAAATATTCCATTTTTTTTTTCATTCAAGTTTAAAATGGATCAGGGTTAAATATTTTTTGCGGTCTTTAGGTTAACTGATAAGATTCTATTATGTTGTGAGTATTAAAACATTTATCTCATTACCTAAATAGCATGGTCGGAATGTAGACTGTTAAGCAATATAAAATAAATCTGTCGCGTTATAAATTGTACGGTACGTAAATAGAAATGACTATACTACATATTTTATTGTAATGAGAGTGGAATACTCCATAGTATCATTAAAGCAAGGGCAACTAGAAGAATGTCAATTTTGTTGCGATTAAAACCATTAACATGATTACCAAATTACTATTTTGAATGCGCCTATATTTTTTAAAATTTAAATTTTTCAAATATTTATTTTGAATAATATTTAAACAATATAGAAGGAAAAAATTAGTCTGAGTTAATCCGAATAATAACAAAATTTTGAATACGTTTCCAAATTTAGTAGTTATAGTGTGTAACAAGATCACCAATAATCCGTCGCTCAATTTTTATGAAAATTTCAGATATGTAAATAATCCACACTAAGAAATGATAAAAATTTTAACAAAAAATCATGGTCTAATTTCACTAATTAGTTGCTCCTCCACGATTTCTGGAGCACTCAGCAACTCGCCTAGACATACTAGAAATTAAATTGCTAATGTCAGCCTGAGGGATTGCATTCCAAGTTTCTTGAATTCGCATCCTAATATCAGGTAAACTGTGTGGGGTTGGCTGAAGATGGCCCAGTCTTCTGCCAATTCTGGAGAACGAGAAGGCCATGGAAGTAAATCAACATTAGCTAGTTCCAGAAATTCCATAGTAACCCTAGCTGCATGCGGCTTTGAATTATCCTGTTGGAAAATGGGGTTTTCCAACCTTCTCAGATAAGGCATTAATGTTGGTTCTAGAACTGTTTAATGTAGCGATTTGCGTTTAATGTTCCTGGAATGAACACAAGAAGACACTTACTTTCATAACCGATCGCCTCACATACCACCATTCCGCGTGTAAGAGCTGTATGGCGTTCCACTGCAAATTATAAATTTCCTCGTTCTACTCGGCGACGTCTAACTATTTTACGACCATCGTGGGCAAACAAACAAAATATCGATTCCTTAAAGATAATCTGCCTCCATTGATTGACGGATTGTGGTCTCTCATTGCACTATTTCAGACTACAACTCTTATGGCGAGAAGTTAAGGGCAAACAAAGAAAAGGACGCTACGACTTGAGACTAAATCGAATTCTTCGGTAAACTGATGAAACGGAGATTCCTTGGTTAGTTGAACTTCTCCAGATGTCTCCAATGGCTCTTGTTGAAAAGCGATCCCGGACAGCGACGAACCGAAGGGTTCTGTAGTGTTTCTAGGGCTCCCAGGTCGTAATCGCTGCCGTTATTCCTGTCCCTGGTCCATCTACGCCAACATCGAGATATTGTACTGACACTTCTGCCAATTCTGTTCTCTACCGCGTTCAAAATCGCTTAATTGTTGAAATACGCGACGCTGACGAACTCGGGGCATTTCTTGATTAAAATGGGGAATCAATTAACTAATTTACACAATAAAATTGTAATGTCACTGCTCAGTTAATTTAATAAAATAACAATAAATTTTTTTTCATTTTTTATACTCCAAGGTAATTTGATCAAAAAATTACCATGATTTTTTGTTGAAATTTTAATAATTTCTTAGTGTGGATTATTTACGTATTATCTGAAATTTTCATAAAAATTTATCGACGAATTCTTGATGTTCTTTTACTGCGACCAGTATATGTATGTTAGGTTATTACATGCATACATAAAGATTTAGTTGCCCAGTAAGAGGTGAAAACGTGATAAATAAAGAACGATTACTACACATCAAAAATTAATTGCCAAGAAAATCCACAAAAAACTCTTGGGAGGTAGGTAATCAAATCATTAACAGGCAGAATTTCACAATAAAAATGGAAGAATCATTATCTTACGACCCATATGAAATTTCAAACGTTTTCACAAATCACTTTGATTCGCTTCTAAAGGTACAATTATTTTACTATAAATACCCCTAATTTGCCAATAGAGAACAATATTAGTAACAGTAGTTTTATTTTAGTGAAAAGTGAACAGTAATCATCTTTGCAAACGGGTATATATCTAAGTAAAATAAAACATAACATTGGTTCAATATCAAACATTGTTGAAAATATTACAACGTCTATTTTTTTTTCTCGGAAGGTGTTCTGTTATCAATAAGATGCAGTTTGGATTTTTTTACAGAATACAATACAATACACCAAACCCTTATTTGGCATTTTCTCCATTTATAATATAACCACACATGACTTAAAACTATACTCTGCTACTTCTGTATTTTTCATCCCTTTTTTCCCTCCTTCCCGCCTCAGTCAGTCCAACCACCCAATCCTCTTCTACTCTTTTGCATTCATTTGCCAGATGACTCCACGTATACTTACCGTCCTCACACAGCGTTCACCTATCCATTTCTCCTTCCGTCCCGCATCTCTTCCTTACCAAGATCACCATTTCCTCTCTTCTGAAACGGTTATCCTCCAGGTACATTGGCCTCCTCCCATGTACCTGTCACTCCCTATAGCCCTCATTACATCCACTCTCCTCCATACATCCTTGTCTCTCTTGCCTCTCCATATCCTTTGCTTTCACATTCACCCCTTGCTCTATTTACTCATTCATCTGTCCACTCAAGTGTCCATGTTTTCCTTCCACATCTCATTAAAAAATCTCCCCTCGTCCAATACCTACAGTTTAATTTCATACTCGGTCAATCTTCTTATCGTTTCACTCCACATGCTCTCTCTATTCGTTTGCTGAAGCAGTATGTATTCAGACGTCGTTTTCTCCACCCCCAACACCTATTTCAGGAAATATCACTCTTCTATCTCCAACCTTTCATACCTCCTGACCTTCCATACATTCGCCCCATACATCAAGATCGGTATCATGCACGCATCCCATAGGTCATACGTCATTTTCGCTCATCACCCCCACGCTTTCCTCGCCTTCCTTTATACTCTCATTGCCTCCTGAACTCTTAAACATTAGCCCCAGATACTTGAACACTTTCATCCTCCCCAATACTCTAGATCTTTTACATTTCCCTCCCTTCCGTTATTGATAAACTTCATCCACTTCGTTTTTCTAATTTTTACCCATAAATCTCTCCTGTCCATGTATTTCTCAGATCTCACTAAAATCTCTTATTTTTCTTCCTACTCCCTCGCCATCAACACCATCTGTTCTATTCGCCAGCATCCAAACCTTAGTCCTCTCAATCACTACAATTTATTACTTCAACATAAGGTTAATTTAAGCCGACACCGAAAGGTAAAAAAAAGGTTAATTTGGAAAGTAGAAATATTATAGAAATCCTGGAGTATTCTCAAAGGTTTTAATTTTATTTTTTCAAGCTCTCCTGAGTTATATGCAAGTCTAAATTATCATCAATTTAAGATTTTTATTTAAATTTTCGTATATTAGGTGTATAAATGAATAATATATTTTGTTCAGCTAAGTAAATTAAATTATATTATCAAAGTATTAGCCGTTGTGTCCTAAAATTTTAAGCCATCTTTGTGGGAGTTATGAATTCTCTCTAAACACAATGTTAAATATTTGGAAACGATAAAGTTGTTAAGCCATTTTCGGATCTTAGCCAATTATTGGAAATGCATATCGCGTGTTGGAAAAAGACTCATTATGATGTCTTGTATTGGAAACAATGTATAGATGGCTTGACGCTGTCAAGTATATCAGTATACGGCCGTTTTTGTTCCAATTCTTGACTCAATCGAATTAATTGATGTTGGTAGCAATATTCTTGCCGAATCGACTTTGTTTTGCGACCTATGACTCTCTGCGTTTTCTAATATCATTCTAGTCGCCTATAAGATGGACTTTTGACGTTGACCATTGAACAAAGAACACGCTTTATCTCCTTGATTTTTGTCTGTTTCGATGAGTTTCTGTGGAATCCATTTTCCTTTTTTTTGGATCTTTCTTATCTCTTGTAGGCGTTTGGAAGTAAATTGCTGTATTTGTGCCGGTTTTTCAGCGAGCCTCTTTTCATTGTGGTAGCACAATCTAGGGCCTCCAGTGCGTTGTTTCATATCCCACCAAATGCAGAGAAGAATTTATCCAGGACTTTTGGCATTTTGGATTGCCATAGAGTACCCATTTTTACTCGCCTGTGACCATTTTCCACAAGAAAGACCTTCGACGCTGATCATTGAGCAGAGAAAGACATGCGCTCTCTCCTTGATTTTGGTTGGTTTCAATGTGTTTATGCGAAACCCATTTTCCTTCTTTCTCGATCTTTCTTATCTCTTGTAGGCTATGGCTGCGTTTGTGCGTTTTCACCGAGCATATTCTCATCGTTGCCACACTTTTTAAGGCCTCCAAAGCATGGTTAGTTTTTCTGATAGATATAGACGCTGTTAAAACGGTTAAAGTAAAATGCGGACACATTGAACGATAGAACACTTTTCTGGGACCGATTCACACGCTTTTGCAGTATGTCCTTGTTGAACTTCGTTTTCTGATATTCCATTTTCGACTGCATTGAACATAATACTGCTAAAGGTTATGTTAAGATTTCTGGCATACTAGTTACTTTTAATAATTTTTTAACACTATATAACAGCAAAAGAACGGGAAAGTATTTTGGATTATTCATTTGTACACCTAATGGCTTAGATTGGTATTCAAACTGTAATTTGAACCTTTGTAGAGTCTCCAATACTCTTGTAGTCTGTATGGAAATAAATTATTGATTAATTTATTTCGTATGTTTTTATAGTTATTGATAGAGATATGGATCTAAGCTAAAAGTTATTACTGCTTAAAAAATTATTTGTTTTTCTAATAAGGGTTATGTCTGTTTTACAGTTTTTTCGACTTTTTTAGAGTGTTGATAGTTATGTAATTGCTTAAAGGTGTATAAATAAGAAGAAATAAATGAATTCATCGAATTTTAGAAACACGTGAGTAGATTATTAATAATTTAATCACTAAATTACTGTAGTTTAAATATTCTGCAACGCAGGTTAAAATTTAAGAGAGTATTAAAATGTGTGAGATATTGGGCACAGAATTGGATCATTGGCGAATGCACGCTAAAAATAAGCGCTCTTGAGTTTAATCCATAATATATTTAGAATTCAGTGGTAAATTACGAATTTCAGATGAAATCAAATTCAGAAAGTCTATTTACAGCGTAACATGAACATCACAATGTATTTGTACTTTGATCAGAGCATATTTGGCGTTTCATAAATATCAATCAATCAACAGTAACGATTCTATTATTTACGTACTGCATTCTTTATAGTCGAAAAAATCTAATAGAGAACTTGACAATAATGGTAAGCTAGCCTTCACCGTTTATAAGTAAATAATTGTATACGGTGATATAAAGAATCGAAATTATGCTCTATTATATGATTGGAACACGGTCTCAAATAGGACAAGGTTATGCATTTGTTCAACAAAAAACATTACATTAATAGCAGAATATCATTTACCTTTACATAGACATGTAAATTCATTAGAGAGAGAAATATAGTCATATTTCTTTTCCCAAAAATTAAGACATACATATTTATTGTTCAAAATATAAATCTATAAATTAGGCGGTATACTGAACTATTTTTTATAATTACGTAACTACATAGGCAATATAATTAATTTAACTAAATTATTATTAGATTGTCGCTAATAGTGTTCTTAAATTAACGTCTATTAAAAATGCTTAATTATATTAATATAACGCTTAAAATATATTTAATTAATTAAAATATTGATTAATAATTACCATATTTATTACTGATTACATACAAATATTGAAATGTTCATAGTTTCTATAATACATAACCTTGACAATTACTCATTTTAAGAACTCATTATTCACGTGATTCCATTCGAAAAATAAAAATGTGACAAGTTGAAAGGCCAACTACAGGCGCCTTCGTGCCCTTGAGGTCTCTGATACGTATCCAAAGTATCAATGGATACGTATTTATAAAACAACTGCAACCGGTGCCAAAAATTAGACAAATTTTTGAAAAGTTTCACGCGTGCAAATGTTCCCCAAAATCAATATGCGATTTTCTATTTTTACAATTGTTTGGACACAGTTGACGTCATTTGCTTCCCCTGTGGCACTAAGAATAGGCGCCCGAAATATATTTCAAGATACGCGTGATCTAAACGTGGGAATTGTGCAATAAAGAGTATTCGTGCTGTTTTTAGAACAGAAAAAATATATACAAGGAGTGAATATCGGTACATTGTTTTGACTTTTATAGATATGTTAATCGGGACCTGTTACCAAGGCCAGATTTCTCAACATGACTGTCGTCCGTGTACTCATTCATTTACTATTTTTTTAAATAGAACTTGGTTTCTATGAAAAATGTAATACTCATTTTAATAGCAATAATTAAAATTATCTTCATATCATAATTAAGTACTCGGCAATATAATAAAGAATTTAGTCCACTTATTTAATTTCACACTAAATAAATTAAACCCATTAAAATATCGTGTAATAGATATTAATTTATTTTATGCCTTATGCTCGATTAGATAAATTAAATAATTATATGTTGCTTGAGAAATTATTAATGATTAAATTAAGTTTATAAAATAACACAAAGTGGTCATTATCAATGGTTTAATATCATAATTAAGTTTATCTTCACATAACTCATCCAATTAAATTCTGCTTTAGCATCTATTGCAAAGGTAAGCAAATTTTATATAAAAAAAATGAAATAGAATAAATTGAAAAAAGTTCTATTATACAAGGTGTCCCAAAAGAAAGCTAACCAAAAGTGGACCAATTAAAAAAATAAGCTATCTAAAATGTGTTTATTGATTGTTAAACTATAGAATTTGGGAATTTATTTCTTACATTTCTTAAGACGGCTCGGCAAGTACACTCTATGATGGCTGCTTTGATTATAGTTAGGAAAGTTTGTAATTCAGGCTCCAAGGAGTTGTCTAATACCACCAAATAACGTTTAGAATTAGGTGTAACTGCACGTCATCTTTCATCTTCAAAAAAGTAAGAGCCGATAATTCCTCGCAGACCATACGGTCACTTTAGGCCAGGGATCTCCAACCTGCCCAGCCTTAGGGCCATACTGTTTACTCCAGTAAGATCCAAGGGCCAAAACTGTTTTAATTATTCTGCCATTATCAAAGCAGAGGTACCTGATCCTTGTGATTTGGAATTACCGCACTCCTGTAGCAGTAGTTCTATTTATTTATATTTATTTTAAGATGAAAATGAAGCTCATCCGAAAACAAGATGTTAGTAAACGTTGAAATGCGCTCAATTGCCTAATTTCCGAAGTCAAGCTTTTGACTGACATCTTGGAGCTTTTATTCTTATACTAATTGAATTTTATAGTGGTACAGCTATACAGCTTGTTGTTGTGTATTTAATTCTGTGTAATGATGATCAAGGCACATTTAAAGTGCTTGGGCGCCTCTGAATGAAAGGTTGGAATCGTTACGAACAAACTGGTTAACACTATCCATGTTCTCTGCAGTTCTTAATGATCTTAGTCGATCGGTTTTTGTTCTCAATGTTGTACCGGTTTCTTCAAATTTCCTCAGGCATTTCCGAATGAGAGGTGTAATCGGCGAATCAACTTTCGAAAAATTCGCATGTGTCTCGCGCGATCCGCTCCTGAGAAACGCTATATAGCGACTAAAATCCCAAGAACTAAACTACCGATTAATATATCCTCAGCGCCCCGCGGATTCGTTGCGTTCGCACAGGAAGCTAAGGATATATAAACTTTTTTGGGACACCTTGGATCAGTAATGTAGTTGTTATTTAAATGATCCTATATGTGCGACTTGCATATCACTCAAAATTTTCTGATCACAATGGAAATATTTTTAAAGAAATTAATTTTTCTACTCCCATAGTAGTACGTAGGCAATAACGCAATCGTTTGTTGATTAGTAAGTAGCATTATGATACATGCACGTAATGAAGAAAAAACTAGCACGTAATATATTACGTAACTATTATTATTCAAATCAAGTAGCCTAGACAAATTTGACATTTATCGTTGTTGAATACATATTACATTGACGTTATTTTGGTTTAATTATTGTTAATAATTCATTTATTCATTGTTAAAATGAGTGAAAGTGACTCCACAGAAGAAATTGTTGGAACTCCTCCAGAAATTAGGCAACTAGCAGAACATACCGCAGCGGATCTTCTCCCGGAAAAATCCAAAGAGCGTTATGAGTGGTTTACCGTAAATTCATGAATAGTGTTCAGTATTCGGAAAATGTGTTATTAGCCTATTTTGGGGAAATAAGTAAGAAATACAAACCCTCATCTCTTTGGGCCATGTATTTGATGCTGCGAAGTGTTTTAATAGTAAACATAACCTCAATATTGCAAAGTATTCCAAATTATAATGAATGGGAGTAGAAAAAGTACTCGTGGAATTACTGCACTCGCCTAACGGCTCGTGCGCAACTTTTTCACTCGTACGTAATATATGACTTACAACTCTCGTTATGTAATATACTATAAATTACAATTCAGTGTAAGTGTGGATTTACTCGTACTAACTGTAGCACATATTTTCTTCATATAATTAGCTAGGTGAATATGTAAGAAATTAAATTTTGCTAACATGTGTATTATTTCTTAGGAGGAATAAAATACATGTTTTTGAAAATATCATAATTAAGAGCCAGTATATGTTTCTATAAGCTCTCTTTAAGAATCACTTGCGAAAAAAGCAATCACAAGATTCTCAAAGGCTTAACTTTCTAGTCTACTACTTTTACTACTTAAGATTTTTTCCAAGACGTGTTTATAAAGAACCCATTACAGGATTATTTTATATCATTAAAATGGCGGTCAGTATATGTTTGCAACTCTTGCCATTAAACATCAGAAAGTATTTGCAGGACAAGATTGTCAAGCGGAAAGGTATGGCTAATCTACCAAACCAATAAAATCAATAAAATGTGAAAGGGCTTAAAACTGAATAAAGTGACTTGTTGTTAAATGGTCTCTGAGGAGCTAAAAATTATTAAATAGTAAATAAAAAAACTTTCAATGTTTTAAATGCTTCGAAAGTATATACATTTATAAATAGTGGTATTAAAATGTCTAAAGTATTTTTATTTACTCTTTAAAAAGTTTTGTTAATATTTACGGTATATATCATACAGACTCTAATTTGATAATTTTAAACTTAGTGGTGTAATATTCAAATCGACCGGTTGGTTTTTCCGCCGAGTTATTAGTGAGTGTGTGTGTAAATGAGTTACTTTAAAGGATCGCCCCTGTCATTCTAAACCACTATTAATTGTATCCCAATGGTGAATGGTACCAATCACCCATTCAACTGCTGAGCCGAAGAGTGCAGCAACGTTAGCTGCACTCTCGCGAACCACAGGCATGTATTTAAAATATTTTCAATTAATACTATTTTTAGTGTAAGGGTATAACTAATATATTCTGAAATACGAGTATGTATAAATACTGTCAGAAATTTGTGAAGCGAAGCCATAGTTTTTGATAACTTTACTGGATTGTCTCCAGTTAACATTAGAAATCCTTAAGTGCAAAAATTACGCGTGTGACAAATATGCGCCTAATGGTATTTCTCAATATTACAATATTTTTAATTGTCAGATACTAGTAGCTAGTATATTCATTTAATCTATTTAAAATATAATCCTACCTTTATACTTTCAAAAGAATACAAAAGATTGATGACATGTTAGCCAAGATTTTCGAGAAATGAATTTTGGCTCCTCCACTACTCTCATCCAAAATTGGACCAACCTCAATGAAATGTTTTTTCTTTCGTTTTCTAATGAGCCGTGTGATGCCAGTTATTCATTACATGATATATATATATATATATATATATATATATATATATATATATATATATATATATATATATTGTAAATTACATAAGCAATAATTTATATATTTGCATTTATTACTACAAAAATAATATTAAAAAATAAAAAGTTTCATATATATATTCTAATTTCTTCAAATATGCTATTCATAAGCAAATGTTTTGTAAATGTTTTATCTAAATCAAATAGTTGGTATGAGAAATATTTTAACCGAAATAAATATTTATTATCATCAATAAAATCAACATTATATGTAACGTAATAAGTTCAAAGTACAATTTATTTTTTATCAGGAAATGCGAAGTAATGATTTTGACTGGCCTATTTCCGTATGGTTATGATGCTTTTTAAAACAATCTAATTCAAAAATCTGATTTCGGAAGGATTAATTTAGTATGCTCAAAAAAATCGATGGTAGCAAATAAGTTATGAAAATTTAATGCGGTATTCTATTTCATTGCACTAATTTATATGGTTTTGCACAATGTTTTGCACCAAAATAATACAATTAACATATAAAGTTTTTATATTTATTCATTTATGGAAACACCTTTATTAAGAGAAGATTTAAATTAATATTTATAATAAATCAAACTACAATAAATAATTAATTAGTAAAATAAATATAATGAAATGTGATAATAAATATAATGAAATATAATATATAAAATATATTTCATTATATTTATTATCACATTTCATTATATTTATTTTAGTAAGTGTTTTTATTTGTATTTAAAATCAATTTTATAATAAAAAATTAATTAGTACATTTTAGACCATTTTGTCCAAGATAAGGTGGTTTAATGAAGGAAGAATGAATTTAATTTAAATAAACAAATAACATCATTTAATTTTATATGACATAATCTTCATTGCGTGAACATCGCAAAATGTCGTTGCGTAACTCATCCCATACTTGGTTGGATGAAAATTAAGAAAAATTGAGGTTTGTGGAGGAAGGCCCACGTGGAATATAAAAGTCTATTTTTTAATATAAGGTTTTTAATCGGCTAACGAACTTTAGGACCTTCAACGCTTTGTTGCTAATGTTTGGTGAAAATAAGTGTGGATGTAAAGATCAGTTTATGTAAATAGGTAATTGTGGAGGCCTCTACTTTATGATACATTATTATTTTTGTATATAAATGATTGATATTAAACAAGATATTTACAATCATTTATATAAATCAGTTTATGCATCAATCGATAATTATTATATAATCAAAGTTACTAACAGACCCACGGCAAAAGAGATATTAATTTAATTCATTTCAAGCTAATTTCTTTACATCATAAAGCAATACCAATTATGATCATCTTAAAACGCCTTCTTATCACTTGTAGATCTAGTACTACCAAATATCTTAATATAGAGAAGAAAATCGATAGTTATCAGATTCGGCCCGATGTTAATGAAAAGAATAAATAAAATTGGACCAGTGTGAACCCTGTGGTATCGCTGATGATTCCTGAATATATTTTCCCAACACATACACGTTTAGTCCTATTGCTCAAGTAACTAGAAAGCCTTCTTTTAATTACACTCCAATTAATTTCAACGTATTTAACAATATATAATGTTGTACTCTAGCGACAATGCATACGACAGAAACGATTGATATAGCAATATATTGGTTACCGTTGACATAAACCCATTTTGCTATTCGATAACCGTCTGAGGGCGCGACCATCTAAGCAGCTGAGTGATCAACAAACTTAATAATTTGGGCAGAATGGACTGAATGAATTCTTAAATCTATTATGATTTAGCTATCCTTCCAACAGTGTGGAAATATACCTGACTTTAGTAAGCAGGAAAACATAGTATAGATTGAACTCAGCGTGTAGAAGTACCTCTTTAAAAACCGTCAGGTTCAGCACTACAAGAATCAGGAGAGATGATAAACCGTTAGAACCATCAGTAGGTGAGACATTGAATTTATTCAAATCAGTAGACTTAGTAGTGCTGAAGTTAGACAAAGTTTTAGAAATCCTCAACAAAATATGAAGCAAACAAGTCAACACTACGATCTATTGAATCATTATTATATTTGTTTTGAATACCCGTTAGTTTGTGACACAAATTTACTTGTTTCTATTAATACTCTATTCAATTTCATTAGTATATTTGTTATACAATATAGAAATTAAATGTGTGCATAATCAACGAAGTCGACTGTACACATCATAACCATATCTTGATCAGCTATTCTTGTTTTGTATGTGCATCCTTTTTAGATTAATTTAAAAGTCACTATAAAATACCATTGTATCCTAAAGGTGAATAGTACCGGTCACCCATCCAACCGTTGACCCGAATTAACGTTGCTGCACTCTTGCTAACGTTACTTAACTTAACTAAGACGAACAAACATAATAAACAATGTTATTAACGTTAATGACATTATCATCAATAGAATCGCTAGAAAATAATTGATCCCATTTTATACCCGCTAGAACATCCATCGGCGTTAATGGTATATTTATGATATAAGACGTGTGATGAAGGCTTGTGTTGCACAGAGTATTACTAGATTGATCAACCATGATATCCATAACATTAGAGAACACTAAATCCAAGAACACAACCCTAGCAATTGGAACTTTACCTGATGTAAGTGTTAAAAATTTAATATGTTTAACAATACCACAGCAGGATAACTGCGATTGTTTGCATGCAATACATTATCTCCAGTGTTCAACCACATTTGCAAGATTATAATCGTCACAGAATAGTCATACGTTAAGTGTGCACTACAGATAGTTTCTATTTCCGTGGCATGGTAGTACTTAGAAATGTTAAATGCGAGTGAAATGTATGTTAAACCAAATACAATTTGTTGTTAGCAGATGTTTAATGTAATATAATGCCACTTTTTAATTATTTCCAACAATAAACTAACACTGCTCCAACTTTTATTTTTGTATGTTCCGAGGAAAACTAACGACCCTACCAAACCTCAACCAAAACGATGACGTCATATGCGCACAAATAATCACTAGATATAAATGCTTTCATTTGCCCTTAAGGCCACCAACTTTCGCGGAAACTCATTGCTATATCTAATTGTCAGCTTAATTTCACCTTCTTGTTTTCGTTTTACTTACTCCTCACGTATGTGTCTTAGGTGATTCAAGTCAAGCCAAGTCATTATTAAAACGAACATGGCCGTATCTGCGGTCCTAGTAACTTTAAAAACGACCTTTTATCTCGGAGAATATAAGTTTAATTGGATGTGGTCTATTTCCAGGCTTATCTAGACACATAACTTTCGAGGGCGCGTGCTAATTCATTTTAGGATCGATTATTTTTTTATTATGAAAGTGTCTGCCTCAATCCTTTCGCCTAAGGATCCGGGCGACATTAAAAACAAGAACATTTCGCGATCTGATTTGCTTTCCGATATCCGCTTAAGTAAGTATTTATTTATAGCAGCTTTAACAATTAAAAATTTAATAACGTTTAAGCTCTATTTTAGTTGGTATTTATCGTACAAGAAATTTATTTTGTAGCTGTTGAAATGGAAATAAGTACTGTACACCTGATAACGATGGCCCACAAACAACATTGATGGCGTAGAAGAGCAACCCCACATTATAAAATGACATCCATAGGAAAGAATAGGTTAGTGCATAAATTTATGCATTAAGAAATTTAACTCGTTCACTGAATTGATTCAATTTCTTCTTCATCCCCATCTTTACCGTACACAGCACATAACTTTTGATGCGCTTACGTTCCTTCCTTTTCTTTTCTGAAGTAAAACAGTAAAACAGAGCGATATTCCTCGGTTTGTTTTTCCATCTTTCAACCACTGCTTTTCGACGACTACTGATTTAATTCACTTATTTTTTCTTAAATAACAATTGAAGTGTCTCCTACCTAAACTATTGTTATTGTACTGATTTATACAATTAGTTCCTTTCACATTTATCATTATTTTGTATATTTTTTATGCTTTACAATATTGTCTGTAATTTCATATCGGCAGAGCAATTTTATTACAACATTCTGTTCTTGAAAATAAATTGTTTTTATAATTTTTGGTATAGATTTTATAAATTTTTCGTCTTACTAGACGTATCATATGAAATAACATGTCACTTTTGGCAAACCTTAAGCTATTCATATTTCCGTGGCAACAAAAACGCGGCTGTTACGAACATCCTACTTATTTTTAACAGCCCGCTCATAATCAGCAAATTATTTATTTATTTATTAACCCAACAGCCACTGGGGTCGATTACAGAGTGATATTAACAATTAAAACTAAATTTATACAAATAAAATAATTAGAGTAACAAAAACAAAAGATACATTGATCAGCGGTACACATTTGCAAAATAAGACATACTTAAAATACTTACAAAAGAAAATACTTAAAAATACTGAAACTGATTATACAAGTAGACAGGAGAGTTAAGGCAATGGTTGGTGCTGGGTACGTAATAAGTAAAAGTGTTAGCATGTCGGGATGAGGATCTAGGTACATTAAAATTTAGCTGTGATAAGAAAGTAGGGTTTTGTTATGAATTAACTTGTATAAGAAACATAAGCCATACAAGATGAGCTTATTTTGCAGAGATAGAAAGTTAAATTCTTTTAGTAAATTTTGATATGGACACATTTGCACATTTTCAAGCATATTAATATATTTAGAATAGCAAGGCGACCAAACCACTGAACAGTAACACAACTTACTTAGTACAAACATATTAAATCATTTAATGAGTACATTAATGTTCTTGAAAGGTTTACAGTTACGAACTATAAAGCTTAAGAGTCTATAAAAATCAGCAGAAAGTTTAGCTACGTGCAAGTTGAATGTAAGTTTACTGTCAAAGGTAAAACCAAATCAGATGTTCCGTTAGATCTGTCAAGCCGTATGTCTCCTATGAAGTAATCAAATTTAATACCGTTCTGTTTGCGTGTAATAGTATATTACATAACGAGAGTTGTAAGTCATATATTACGTACGAGTGGAAAAAGTTGCGCACGAGCCGTCAGGCGAGTGCAGTAATTCCACGAGTACGTAAGTGACTTACAACTCGAGTTGTGTACTATACTTTTTCTACTCCCATTCATTATAATTTGGAATACTTTGCAATATTGAGGTTATGTTTACTATTAAAACTCTTCGCAGCATCGAATACATGGCCCAAAGAGATGAAGGTTTGTATTTCTTACTTATTTCCCCAAAATAGGCTAATAACACATTTTCCGAATAAGACTGAACACTATTCATACGCTAATCCATGAATTTACCGTAAACCACTTCATAGCGCTCTTTGGATTTTTCCGGGATAAGATCCGCTGCGGTATGTTCTGCTAGTTGCCTAATTTCTGGTGGAGCTCCAACAATTTCTTCTGTGGAGTCACTTTCACTCATTTTAACAATGAATAAATGAATTAATACTAATTAAACCAAAATAACGTCAATGTCAACAACGATAAATGTCAAATTCATTTGTCTAGGCTACTTGATTTGAGTTTCGTAATAATAAGGGTTACGTAATATATTACGTGCTAGTTTTTTCTTCATTACGTGCATGTATCATAATGCCATGGTTACTAATCAACAAACTATTGCGTTATTGCCTACTTACTACTATGGGAGTAGAAAAAGAATGTAACTGAACATTTGCCAATGCTTATTTCTAACTTATTATCTAGACACCAAGTAACCATAGCATCCAGGCTATGCTGCACGTCTAAACAGTCTTCAGTAGAGCCAATAACGTTTAAGATCTTCAAGTCATCCGCAAATAAGAAGGTACCACAATTAAGTGCAGAGCAAACATTATTAAAAAACAATAGGAATAATAATTGTCCCAGGTTAGACCCTTGGGGAACACCACTAGAAGCTATGTACGTGCGCGACCGAACACCATTAACTTCTACAACTTGCCGCTGATTATGTAAGTATGGGCGAATCACCTTCACAACACTAGCACTCAAGTGGTAGTCCATGAGCCGAGATATTAAAAGGGCATGTTCCAGCTTATCGAAGGCTTTAACAAGATCAGTATAGATGACATCAACTTGTTTCCCTTCATCCATGGCTTTAGAAATAATATGTGTAAAATTGGTTAAGTTGGTAGTCGTAGAGCGCTTCCTCATAAAACCATGTTTATCTTTATGGAGAGACGTACTGACGTTGTTATAAAAATAGTTGCTGAGAAGTGATTCAAATACTTTGGACAAGTTGCTCAATTGGTCGATAATTTTCGATTGCAGTTTTAATTCCCTTTTTGAAGACCGGACAGATACGCGACTCTTTCCATGCATCGGGAAAAATACCGCTACGTAATATAAGATTAAATATAAAAAAAGGACCACATAACAAGTTTGCAGCATCCTTCAATATCAGGCTGGGGACTAAGCCAATGCCCATAGTTAAATTAGGTTTGAGGCCACCAAGTTCTTTCTTCACATCTGATACACAAAACTTGACATTGGCTAGAAGACTGAGTTTATTCACATTCACATTGACAGATAATGAGTCTGGAGCAAACGATTTACTAAAATAATTAGCAAAACCATCAACTACGTTATTACACTTGGATAACTCTGTGTCATCTAGTGTCATGACACCTGGAATGCGAGTCGAGGCCTTTTTATGGTTAACATATTGCCAGAGAAGTTGTAGAGAGGTACTGAGGTTCTTCTCAACCTGAGCAGTGTATTTTAAATGAGCAAGAGCTATGTCATTATTGCAGGATCATCGTAGGTCTTGAAAAACACATTTATCACTCTCCTTCCGAGATATTTTTTACGAGCTCTGTCCTTCTTTGCAAGTTTAATTTTAATTGAGCGGCTAAACCTATATTAATTAATACAATATTATCAATTTGAAAAGTGTTCGAGTTTTATGAAATTAAATAAATTTATTTAACTACAGGAAATTGAACGAAATAACAATATAAATTATATAGTCTACTTAAAGTTAAAAATTTGTTATGGTGCAATTGGGGAAGCTCACACTTTCAATATGATTTTCTTGCTGACATCTTTTAAATAAATTTCCTTCATTTTGGTACCTGTCCCTCAACTTTTCTAGTACTAATTTACAATTTGCTTGTTTAGTTTGTTTGGATAATTAAATAAAAAAGTACACATTCAATTCATTATATAAAAGTCGTGAAAAATGCACAAACATAAAATCATTATTTGTATTTGGGGAAAATCTTATTTAATTTAACTGTTTCTAATGAAATAAATATTCCAATCTACTCAAGGCAATCTAGTAGATTGTATTAATCTATTGGGAATATTTCTGTAACTGGTTACAAAAGTATAAATAAATGTAAATATTCAAATATAAAGCATATTAATTTACGTATAAAAATGCATATGTATTTTGTATATATAATCGGTATGCATAGGCATGCACAGAACTAGCCTGTTTAGCATATTGTCCTTCATCGTTAGTTAACAAAAGTAACGTGAGAAGATGTTATTTAGCGCTGAGGTTCATGCCGTTTTATTTTATGAACAAATAAACTGGAACAACTTGATGTTTCAGTATTCAAAAATACTAAGCACATCTCTTTCATAAAAGTAACTTAATTAATTTTGATATTTTCGATATATAATTGGCTGTTATATTTATATTAATTATATTTTTCTAAACACCGTATACTATA
Source organism: Ontholestes murinus (assembly GCA_963969525.1). Lineage (NCBI taxonomy): Eukaryota > Metazoa > Arthropoda > Insecta > Coleoptera > Staphylinidae > Ontholestes > Ontholestes murinus. Next base: position 32,056,081 of record OZ018395.1, on the reverse strand, counting down.
AATGGGACCTTCAAGCCTAGCCTTTATTATTATGCCGGGTGGTACGTCGACAAATGCACCATAAGAAATTCAATGAATTTTTTTAAACCTGCGATTATTTTCTCCCCATGTCCTTTTAGCAAAAAAAAAACACAAGAGGGCAATTTTGTAGATATTAAAAGAATACATTTAAATCACCTATTCATAGTATATCACAATTATTTTAAAGCGAGATATTTAAAATTATAAACAAATAATTTCGGCGTATTTTTTATAATTTAAAATGCATAGCCATAGAATGTCAAATGGTACCACAGCGTCGAACTAGGAGAAATTTAATAATATAAATAAAATAATTAACACAAAATTAATTTAATTACCTTTAAATTAAAACAATATTAACAAAAATTATAATACATTTTTAGGTAAATCTCCAAGCATTCCAATATTCTAACCGATAATAAAAATCAGCCTTACATTGACATTCCATGGTTACGAATTTTAAATAACAAATAGGCCGAAATTATATTTTTATAATTTTTAATATCTCGTTTTAAAATTATTGTGATGTGCTATGAATAGGTGATTTTATTGTATCTTTTAATATCTACAAAATTTCTCCCTTGTGTTTTTTTGCTAAAATGTCCTGGGAAGAATATAATTACACATTTATAAAAATACATTGAATTTCCTATGGTGCGTTTGTCGACACACCACTCGGTATACCATAGTAGTATATGCATTTATTATGATAATTATTTAGTATTCATGTGTAGACTTTGCATCTTCTTAAAAAAGAAAAATAAAATAAATTAGCAAATAAGATTCAAAACGCCAACATATATGAAATTTTTACACTTTAACACTGAGTTCAAGAGATAAAACTTGCTATATTGACATCAAGAAAGAGAGAGAGAGAGATAATAACATCTTATTTACAGAAGTCTAATAGAGATTAGGATGATACAGGCATATGCTTTCCTTTGATTGACGACTATCAACTCGCGGTATTTCAATCTGGATTTGAATTAATTATGATTTCGGGGCATTTCAATAGCTACACATTTGCGATTTTTATTATTTTTACTTGTTACTGTCGTAATAATTTTGTTGAAAGTTAATGAACTTATCCAATACATTCTTTATACATTTTATTATATTAGGTGTACAAATGAATAATTCATTTTTTTCAGTTACATTCAAGGTAAAAGAAAGTAAATTCAATTGTTCAAAGTATTCACCGTTGCGTTATATAATTTTAAGCCATCTTTCAGGCAGATGATGAATTCCATCTTCATTATGATGTCTTTTGTATTGGAAGCAATGTGTGGTTTGGCGTTGTCATGTAACCATTTCATTGGACATTTTCCTTTGTCAGTTTACGGTCTTTCTTTTTTTCTATTCCTGAATCAAGTGGATTAATTGACATATCCTTCCAAATACAGAAAAGAACTTTCTTTCCGAAGTGATTGGTTTTTGCGACAGATTGTAATTTAACCATAACATTCTGCATTTCTGATTTCATAGAGTATTCATTTCCCATCGCCGGTAACGATTTTCTCGAACAGAGAAAGGCACGCTGTCATTGGTTGATATTTGTTGGTTTCAGTGAGTTTATGCGAAAATCTTTTCCTTCATTCTGAATCTTTTCCATCTCATGTAGGTACACTGCGGAGGATAAAACTAGGGTGAATCCGTTAATTGTAGTTATTTTAGAAATCATTAATTTTTTACGTGTTTTTCGGTTATTACAGTCTACTGATTGCTTGAATAAAAAAAATAATTTTTTGTTGTTCACGGTTTATTGAAAGTAATGAAAATGAACAATTTTAATTCGATATATGAAAAGTCAAGAGGGACTCTTGACAAAAATTCTGTGGGAACATAGAAAGTAAACCCACCAGCTCCCGTCTACTCAAGACGCTCAGCATAGATCATGCTGGAAACATCGGCTCACTGCAGACCAAAAATGAAAAGTACACAGAGTCGACAGAAGAAACCCTGCAAGTATTACTGCAGACGCATCTCCCGGGTTCTGCAATATTTGACAATCCTTTTTCCGAGGACCCGAGCGAGCCCAATACAGTGGCTCCAAAACGGGACTGGGTAACAGCGAAAACTATAATCAAACCAGATGACGTTGAGTGGGGAATTAACACGTTCAAACCATTCAAATCACCAGGTCCTGACAGAATATATTCTGTCATGTTACAAAAGGGGATATCAACGCTTAGGAAACCACTATGTGATACCCTCAGAGCAAGCCTTAAGCTTTCATACATCCCAAGCAGTTGGCGGGGACTGTAAAAGTGGTATTCATACCTAAGCCAGGCCGTGATTCATATGCCCAGGCTAAATCTTACCGATCAGCTTGTAATCATTTATTCTAAAACTACTAGATAAAACTAGTAGCCAGGCACATACGGAAAGGATTTTTAAAGGACTCACCACTACATCGTCAACAATACGCCTACCAAGCTGGAAAGTCATGCGAACTAGCAATCCACTAGTGAGCAGATGCGAAAAGGCCCTACAATGCAAAAACGTTGCGTTAGGGGCCATTCTGGGCATTGAAGGAGTGTTTGACAACACAACCATCAACTTCAGAGCAACAGCAATGGAGAAAAGAGGGATTAACCTGCAAGTCCCACAATGGGAAAACAAGATGCTCAGAAGCAGGACTGTAATAACTACCCTATATGGAAAAGAGTAGAAGCAAAAAGGTGTTCTCTTGCCGCTCCTGTGGCGGAAAGGCCCTACAATGCAAAAACGTTGCGTTAGGGGCCATTCTGGGCATTGAAGGAGTGTTTGACAACACAACCTTCAACTTCAGAGCAACAGCAATGGAGAAAAGAGGGATTAACCTGCAAGTCCGACAATGGGAAAACAAGATGCTCAGAAGCAGGACTGTAATAACTACCCTATATGGAAAAGAGTAGAAGCAAAAAGGTGTTCTCTTGCCGCTCCTGTGGCGTCTCGTTATGAAGGACCTTCAGCTACTACTCGAAAGCCAGGACATATATGCACTAGGGTATGCAGATGACCTGGCCATTCTAGTAAGCGGAAAGTTTGGGCCAACTGTATCAAACTTGATGCAGAAAGCACTAAATACCCTAGAAAGATGGTGCAGAAAGGGTTAACTGTAAACCCGGTCAAAACGGCGATCGTCCCCTTCACTAGGAGACGAAAAACTGATGATAAAAGTCCTTTCGTTGTAGAAAATTCACTAATAATTAGAAAAAAACAAGAAACAAGTCACTTTTGAAACAACTACTTCTCTAGCTAATACTTCGACAGACATTGAATGATACAAAAGTAATTTGCGTGTTACAAAATAGCAAGGCTATCAAAGCAACACTAGTTTGAACGTATTTCTTTCTGTAAAATGAATTAAAAATGATTGAATGTACGTTAAATAGTTTATGAGTCACTATACTATGGTAATTATTTCCGTAGAATTCAGTAAACAATCTCAGGTATAAATAAGACCTTCAGTCGATTATATTTCATTATTGTGTCAGTTGCCGTACATGCCTGAGTAAGTTATTTATGTTTCATTGTATTTATTATTATATTTCATTATATTTATTTTAGTAAATGTTTTTATTTGTATTTAAAATCAATTTTATAATAAAGCTGTACTGAAGAGAACGAAAGTTCGAAACACGTGTCTGCAGATGGTTATAAAATTGAGTATTAAATTATTTAATTGCTTTTGCTAATTTATTTTTAATTACATCAACCTAACTTCATTTCTTATTCCAAATTTACCATACTATAGTCACTCATAAACTATTTAACGTACATTCAATCATTTTAGTTCATTTTACAGAAAGAAATACATCCAAACTAGTTTTGCTTTGACAGCCTTGCTATTTTGTAACACGCAAATTACTTTTGTATCATTCAATGTCTGTCGAAGTATTAGCTAGAGAAGTAGTTGTTTCAAAAGTGATTTATTTCTTGTAGTCTTAATAAGACTCATTTGTTGTAGACTTTACGAAATATTTTCAAGTTTTTCTAATTATTAGAAAAACTGACATAAAAAACTACGTATGTATGAAATGAAAGTCCCAATCAAAAATGAAGTAAAATATTTAGGGGTTAGGGGTATGCAACCAGAAAAATTGTAGAACTAAGACCCAGTATGTCCAAATGGCTATACACTGTGGTTATAAGACCTACATGACATACGCGACGCTCGTTTGGGGAGAAAAGACCCAAACCAAAAGCGCATCAGTAAAACTTGAAAGAGTGCAAAGGCAGGCGTGTCTGTTGATCACTGGGGTAATGATGATAACGCCCACGGTAGCAATGGAATATATTATTGCTACTACGACTACATCTATTTGTTATGATGGAAGCTAGACATGCAGCTTATAAGATGCACATAAATAGACACACTTTAATGTGGGGCCGACAAGATCAGCAACATTTAAAAAACTACAGGAAGAAGAAGCCCTAAAAACGAGGTCCGATTTCACTAAAATCATAGACCCATCCCGTAGATTCAAAATAATCATACCACAGCGGAGTGAATGGACGAATGGAACTAGTAAAGGAACCATCTGGTACACAGACGGGACCAAAAATACTAAAGGAACCGGGGCTGGAGTCGGGACCAAACAAAATACCGATAACCATTATGACAGACAGCCAGGCAGCCATAAGCGCTAGCCTCGTCGATAGTGTTGTCCAGGCTGGTCATGACCTGCATAAACAGACTAGACGCACTGGCGACAGCAAGGAAAACACTGCTAGTATAGATACCCAAAGACCAAAGAATTATTAGACACAAGAAGCAGCGGGTGAATTCATAGGACTTGAACCCGCTTTCGGTATACCCCATGAAATGAATAATCCGACGCAAGCTAGCAGAGAAGCAGAAAAAGGCATGGCATAACCAAATCAGAATGAGGCAATGAGACTATTCCTAGATGGTACGGTATCTGAAAGCAGATTGAAACTTAGAAAAATCACAGGACTAGTCACTAGGCACTGTGACCTGAATAAGCACAAACATAGGATGGGAATTGAGAAAAGCCCCCTATGCTGTGGGTGTTTGGAAGAAGAGTTAACTTCCCAACACCTACTGTGTACTTGCGAAGCATATAAACGAGAACGCACGTTGAAATTAGGGAAGACTATGCTTCCTGTAGAACAGCTAAAGAGCATCCCCTGGCAGAAACTCCTGGACTTAAAAGACTCAGGAGTACACAGTGAGTACAACATCCAGAGGCGCACAAAAGGAGACCCCAGGCACTAAGCGACACCACCTCATGAGGAAAAACTAAGTAATGCAAATGAACATGTTTACTTTGATATGCTTTTTTTGAAACAAACGCAAGTTTAAGGACAGCATAGTTATTGTTTCCGTGGTGTCATCTGTCAGGTGCAAATTGTTTGTGTATTGTTGTCGTTGTTAGTGTTTTGGAATGAGCATAAATCCTATTGCTACGGCACGAATTGTGGCAGCTTTAGAAGACGCCCGCGGCTAGCGCCAAACTGCGAAAAAAAGACTCTCGAGTGTGCAACGGCGTTACGAAGAGACTGGTCTGCTCTCGACCTGGCTTAGGACGAGGCAAGACTACAACAGCTTTCTCTTTTCTAGTGCATTGAGAAAGCGAACGGTCACGGCAGTTTCCCTTCGAAATCACCTGCAAGAAGTGAGAAATGTAAAAATAAGTGAGTGGACAGATAGGAGGCGACTTCATGCTGCTGGATTATCTTCTCGAACTAGAGCTACTGGACCTCCGGTTTCCCGTAAAAACCAGATTGCGAGGTTGAATTTTGCACAAACACACTTGGCTTGGACAACAGCGGATTGGAGTCGCGCATTATTTCCCGATGAATCGCGATTTTGTCTTACGGGCTCAGATAGGCGTGTAAGAGTGTGGCGACGACAAGGCGAGAGATATGCTGTATTGCCGAGCGACTTCCATTTGGTGGAGGATCAGCTATGGCATGGGGAGGCATATCTTTTGACACTCGCACGGAGTTAGTCTTTATCGAGAATGGGACGTTGACTGCGCATAGGTATCTGACAGAGGTTCTAGAACACCATGTTTTACCGTTCAGGGTTATTCTTTGAGACGACCGCCATTTATGCATGATAACGCACGAATCCACACTGCTTGGAGAGTTACTGAGTATCTTCATTCGATTTGTTTGGCCTGCTCGCAGTCTAGATTTAAATCCGATTGAGCATGTTTGGGATGAGATGGAAATACATTTACGTAGACATGTGCCGGCCCCCAGGAATTCTAGAGAGCCTCGCGACATACTGGTGCTGGAATGGGACAATCTTCTACAAAATGTGATCCAAACTTTTCTCCAGAGCATGCCTCATCTATTGCAAGCTGTTATCACTGCCAGAGGAGGGAATACTCTCTACTGAAGGACTTAAACTTTCTTTTGTTTCCAAAAAGCATATTAAGGTAAAAAACCCGTAAAAAACTAAAAATTTCTAAAATAACTTCAAATAACGGATTGATCCTAGTTTTATACTCGGCATTGCATTTATAAATCAATTGCTGTGTTACTCCCAGCTGTTCTGCTAGCTCTTTCTGTGCTTGTGTCGAATTTACACCGAGCATCTTCTCTAACTCATCGCTGAGGCACTTTCTAGGGCCTCTAGGGCGTTGTATGTCAAAAATCACTTTAAATAAATAAATAAAATAAAAAATGCGCACACATCGTAGATACAACACCTTCGCTGAGATAGTAGCAAATGTACACACTGTTGTAACATTTTATTTTTATCCTTGCTTGAATTCGTAAAGAATGCAGTGTCGAATATAAAGGTTATGTTAGGTTTTTCGGCATACCAACTGTCATTTTTAATCACTATATGCCAACACTAACAACAAAATAATGGAAGATCAATCGATTTTTAATTTACTTTCCCTACGGCTTAAAATAATTTAGATTATCCTTTTATACACCTAATCCTATAATCATATGTAAATAAACATATTCTGAAATTACTGTGGAAACATATAAAAAAAGTAGTATTTTTAATTATATTGAGCAATAAAAATTTAAAGGTTCTTCTCAATATTTTGTTTGACCTTGAATTAACTAATCACATTAACAATTACGATTCAAAACAAATAACGAAAACACTGATGCGAATAACTTTGTTTTATTAGTTTTCGTCATTTGTTTTAAATCGCCATTGTAAACAAAATTCGCAAATAATTGAATAAAAACAATAACACAATTATCAAAAGATATCTAAACAAAATTTTGAAATTATATCGAATTAATTATAGTTATTTATCTACGATCGTACAGAAAGTAGACGCTTTTTGCATGATTTTTCATTGTAAAAGTGGCTTTTTAAAGCACTAGTGTTTTTTTACGTTTTTATTGCACGCTAATGTCAAACTGTTTTTATTGCACAGAAATGTCAAATTTGACAGATGAATATATTATAGCATAAATTTTCGACGAAAAACTGAATTTTTTATTAATTGATACAAATAACTAATAAACTATAAATAAAATATATAATACATACGAAATGGCAGATTTAAGAACTCTGAAGATTTCATTTAATGCAAGTCGAAGCGATTACAATAAATCGAACATTTTTTCCATAAATAATAATGGCCGCCGACATTTGTGCAACTTGTTTACTGGTTGCTAAGTAACGCTTCCATTAGTGCACTGCGGGTAAAATATGATTTCGTTAATTGAATTATTGAAATGACATTAAAATATTACTCATAAGAATATATTCTTTGAAATCCTTTACGATCGAAGATAAAATTTTGTAAGGCACACGTGTAAAAAGTTTCTTTATTGCACTCCTGGCTTTAAAAAAACTCGCTCGTTCCTCGCTCGTGTTTTTAAACGCCAGTTCGTGCAATAAAGCATCACTTTTTACACTTGTACCTTAATAGTTATTTAAGTGTAAAAAGTGATGCTTTATTGCACGAACTGGCGTTTAAAAACACGAGCGAGGAACGAGCGAGTTTTTTTAAAGCCAGGAGTGCAATAAAGAAACTTTTTACACGTGTGCCTTACAAAATTTTATCTTCGATCGTAAAGGATTTCAAAGGATATATTCTTATGAGTAATATTTTAATGTCATTTCAATAATTCAATTAATGAAAACATATTTTACCCGCACTACACTAATGAAAGCGTTACTTAGCAACCAGTAAACAAGTTGCACAAATGTCGGCCGCCATTATTATTTATGGAAAAAATGTTCGCTTTATTGTAATCGCTTCGACTGGCATTAAATGAAATCTTGAGAGTTCTTAAATCTGCCATTTGGTTTGTATTATATATTTTATTTATAGTTTATTAGTTATTTGTATCAATTAATACAAAATTAAGTTTTTCGTTTTCGATATATATTCATCTGTCAAATTTGACAATTCTGTGCAATAAAAACAGTTTGACATTACCATGCAATAAAAACGTAAAAAAGCAATAGTGCTTTAAAAAGCCACTTTCACAATGAAAAATGATGCAAAAAGCGTCTACTTTCTGTACGATCGTAGATAAAGGTAATATGTTTGTTTTTTCTCTTTAATTTTACATGAAAATTGGCTAAATTTTAATTCGTATGAATATTTAAATTGTTGAGCTTTTTTACATAAATGTAATATAACGAAATATACACAATTCTTACATAACCTTACAAAACAACACATAAGCGAAATGTTTCATCAAAAATCATATAATTTCCAAGGAAAATTACCTATAGCTTTTTTACAATGTTTAATTTAATTTTTTTTAATATGAATTAAAATTTGTTGTAATATTTCGTTTGTTAAATAAATATATAAATTGCTAATTGATACCGTTTGCAAATGACTTTCGGCGTCACTAATCTCAACCATTCTTCAATAATATATCGCGTATTTTAGATACGTGGCTGTCATAAATATCTAAATGAAAAAACAGCATTTTCATGGATTTACTGCTGACCTCGCAATTTAAGAGGGAAATTGTTATGTAAAGAAATGCTCATGCTCGCAAGCCCAAGTAATGCAATTTACGAACACCATTTATATACGCCAATATGGTACTACTAGTGTAGATTAGAGAATGTAGAATTTTATAAACAAATTATATTATGTTTAATTGTTGAGGAGTTTTGAAGAATGAATATAATGACAAAGTCTTCTTAATTATATCATAATTTTAAATTATATAAACAATCTAATTTCCAGCGTTATTTAATCATATTAATATATTTTGCACTGTTTATAAAGAAATCAACCGTCACTGATTTTATCATTATATCAATGTGTACAAATTTAGCACGAAGTGAATAGCTCAAAATGTATCTTATTGTAATAAACAAATAAACAATGCAATAATTCTTAACGAGCATGACTTTTAACAAACACGGTATGATTACTCGATGTCATATAGCAATTACGTGTTCAGTCTCGTGATCTTATCATTTGCGACTGTAAACGGATCTTTGCATTATTAATCAGTTCCATGAATATGCCCAGTTTGACTTTAGACCCGCGATCAATTACGCAACGTTGTTTACAAACATGATTAAAATTAGGTGGTGGATAACCTCAATAAATTGACGTAACAGGAGACTGGTTTATTTACCTGATTTGAGGCACTCGAACGCCTTGTCGGCGGTCACCCATTTCGGCTCCTTGCTAGGGATCGGCTGCGCGGGTTCATTTACGTACGTGTAGTACGTCCGGCACGCGGACGCCTTTGAAAGGGTCGACACGACATTATTAAATTTGGAAATGGTTTTCGCGACTAAGGCCATTTCGGTGTGCACGGTGTAATTTTTGATACGATTTAAAAGGAGAGTAGGTACGTTTCCGACGGCGCGGATCTATTCTCCACTCAACGCACGGACTGCCGCTAGTCTGTCCACAGATCCCCACGCAAACACTTGATAACGTGATTTCACTGGTTGCTACCGCCGTCCTTTTTCAGCACAATAAATGATAAACAACATAACAAATACGCCATCTGCTAATTTACTAACCAAGCCTGTTTGTATGACAATAGAATTCTGTATTAGCAGTCCGAATATTTTAACGATTAGCAGTGCTGTATATAATGTTGCCTATGTGAAAATATTACTAACGCGACACCTAGGTAACTATATGTAAAACATAATTTTTACAGTATAGAAGAATTCTATCAGAAGTTTTGGACCTGTAGATAGCATCGACAGGGAGTTGATTGTAAGTTAGATTGAAAGGAAATGATTATGGGTGTTTTAAGAATATTTTTATATGGTATATCTTAAAATATATATTGTTTTTGAAACAAATGATTGAAATGTTTATATTTATGTCTTATTTCTTTAATGCAGTAAAGTAATTTTAGTAGTTACCTTGTTTACCTTTAATGGAATAGTTTGACCTCTGCTGTAGAGATGTATTTAGTTATTCTATCGATGTTAAGGTGACGCCTCTCATGTTCCTATATTTTAATGTAGGATTTCAATTATATAGATAGGCAAACAGATGTGCACTACAATGCCAATAATTTGACTAAAATTAATTTCAAAAGAACATTTTTATTTGTACAACCACCATAAAAGTAATTTATTTTAAATACGTAAAAAAATTATTTATTTTTAAAATTTAAAATAAACAATGACATATTTCTTTTCTGTTAACAGCGTTAGAAGTTATAACGGTATCTTATGAATATTATAATTGAAAAGCTTATTAAGTTAATTGAAGGGTCAATTGTTAAAATTACTGACCTAATAATTTTCCTGTTACTTCATGATATATAATAATGAGTAATATTAAAATGTATTGGAAGTCCTTTAGGTCGTTGTACAAATTAAACTAATAAGTTAAAAATACGAAAACATTTCGTAAATCTACATTAATGAGTCTTACTAAGACTACAAAACAAATCATTTATTGAAACAACTACTTCTCTGGCTAGTTCTCGACAGATAACTACTTCTCGACAGATATTTAATTATACAAAAGTAATTTGCGTGTTACAAATAGCAAAGCTATCAAAGCAATGATAGTTGGAGTTTACTTGTTTCTGTCAAATAAACTTAAAAAATCAATGAAATATACGTTAAATAGTTTGTGAGTGAATGTGCTGCGAGAAAATATTAAAGTAAATTAATTTATGCCGTTTAATTATTATAATCTAGCAAAAGTAATTAAATAATCTAACAATCAAGTTTATAAACATCTGCAATCTCTCGATATCATCACTACAGTTTATAAAATGTATTTTAAATACAACTAAAAACCATTACTGAAATAAATACAATGAAAAGTAAAAACTTACTCTGACATGTAAATGAGTAAAATAACAATATCTGAAAAAATCTAACTGCTTGTTAAAGAAGAAACAATAAAAAACTACCAAAAGTAAGAATTTAAAAAAAATATGAGAAAAAAAAACATTCATGAAAAACATTCAGAAGCTATCAAAAATAAGATTGTTATAATATCTATGAAAATATAAACATATTTAACAAATAATACTTTTAAAAATAAATCTGTTTCAATTGCTAAATTCAATTGTATTAGAACAATTAAAACAATTTTACATTGTAAAAAACAGTTGCCAAAAAATCATGCTATTGTCTAAATAATTATCATTAACAAATAACAATAATGAATACAATTGCCAAAAATAGACAAAAATATAAGTTTCAACAGTTCTCTTTGTCAAAACCAACATTAGAAATAAACATTTATATGAAATTCAAAATGCAAAAACATGAATTTGTTAAATTAAGATTGTTTTAATTGCTTCAAATTCTTTCTGGGCGCTTTTAATTACACTGCCGAGCATAAAATTCAAGGTCAATCCATTATTTGAAGTTATTTTAGAAATTTGTAGTTTTTTTTAAGTTCGGTTGTAACAGTATACTAACTGATTTCTTGAATAAAAAATAACTTTTTGTTGTTCAAAGTTTATGGAAAGTAATAAAAATGAAAATATTAATTTAATATGCTAAGTAATAAAAATGAACAAGTTTACTTTTATACCCTTTTTTGATACAAAAGCAAGTTTAAGGACAGCATAGTTGTTGTTTCTATGGTGTCATCCGTTAATTGCAAATTGTTAATGTATTGTTGTCATTGTTAGTGTTTTGCAATGAGCATAAATCCTGTTGTTGCGGCACGAATTGTGGCGGCGCGAAACTGCAAGAAAAGTTGGTGTCGTGTGTGCAATGAGTATGGCGGCGGTACGAAGCGACTAGTCTGCTCATTCGAAGATCTGGTTCAGGGCAAGGCAAGACTACAACTGTTAGAGATGACCGCTTTCTTGTTTCTAGTGCTTTGGGAAACCGAACGGCCATGGCAGTTTCCCTTCGAAAGCATCTGCAAGAAGTGAGAAATGTAAACATAAGTGAGTGGACAGTTAGGAGGAGCCTTCATGCTGTTGGATTATCTTCTCGAACTAGAGCTACTGGACCGCCGCTTTCCCGTGAACATCGTATTGTGAGGTTAAATTTTGCACGAGAACACTTGACTTGGACAATTCCGGATTGAAGTCGCTTATTGTTTTCCGATGAATCGCGATTTTATCGTACGGGCTCAGATAGGCGTGTAATAGTGTGGCGACGGCAAGGCGAGAGATATGCTTAAGCGTATATTACCGAGCGACTTCCATTTGGTGGAGGATCAATTATGATATGAAGAGGCATATCTTTTGACACTCACACGGAGTTAGTCTTTATTGAGAATGTAACGTTGACTGCGCATAGGTATCTGACAGAGGTTCTAGAAGACCAGGTTTTACCGTTCATGATGTTTCTTGTGATTCATGTGATCCAAAATCTGATCTAGAGCATGCCTCGTCGATTGCAAGCTTCGCAAGCTGTTATCACTGCCAGAGAAGGGAATACTCGCTATTGAAGTCCTTGAACTCTCTCTTGTTTAAAAAAGAACATATCGAAGTAAGTGATAAATAAAATAATTCGGTACACAATTTAATGTCGATGCACTGCGACAATTCTTTCGCCAAACAGTGGCTTCATCAGGCAGATGATAAAAATATTTTTATCACTATGTGGCGAACCAATTGTTGCAGTGCATCGACATTAAATTGTGTAAATTCTCAAAACCGAAATGTTTTATTTATCACCTATATAATGGAATTTCACCAAGTAACAGCCTCTTCAATCCAATATCAAAGTAAACTTGTTCATTTTCATTACTTAGCATATAAAATTAAAATTGTTCATTTTCATTACTTTCAATAAACTTTAAACAACCAAATATTATTTTTTTATTCAAGCAATCTGTTAGTAACCTGTTACAACCGAAAAAAACACGTAAAAAACTAAACACTTCTAAAATAACTTCAAATAACGGATTGACCCTAATTTTATGCACGTCAGTGTAATTGTGTTCTTGAGAAATTATTATATATTTTATTTTACATTTATTTGATTTATTAAAAATTCTCAAATAGAAATAAAATTAATGAAATAATGATATTTTATTAAAAATGAATCGATTGAAAACTGCCTAAAGGAAGAATCTAAAAAACTATGATTAAAAAACAGATTTAAATTATTAAAACGATTTAGAAAGTATAAAAAATAAGATTGTTACTCTTCAAAATGTGAACATATTTAACACTTGAAATTTAACTGATTCAATTAGTAAAAAATGTATTAAAACAATTTAAAGTTGTAAAACATAAAACATTGAAAAATCCCTTCTAAAAGAAAAAAAATGTAGAATCCATACCCGACTACCAATTTGGCTTCATCCCCCAAAAATCCACTACACTTACCCTTACCATCCTAACTACATGTAGTTTTTCTTTACATAAAAAAGGCGTTAGGCTTGATGTGGTATCGAGGTTTGCTTTATAAATGTTTTCTCTAAAAAATCCCCAAACACCTTCATAAATTTCTTAATAATTGATTTTATCTGAAGGATCCTCACTTTCTGTTTCATCCCGATCCAACACACTTCGATTCAATTATATATCTTCTTTTATTTGCGGATAACACCGCACTAATCGCGTATGGACCTACCTTTTCTGCTGCCATCAAATCTCTACAAATCGCATTAAACTACAAAGCTGGTTCCAAAAATAACGAATTGAATTAAATCCTACAAAATCTTTATTCCCTTTCACAAAAGTACCCCATCTTTCCCCAAAATTAAAATCCATCAAATCCTATTTGACGACAAATTATCCTTCAAATCGCATACCCTATCCATTATAGCCAATGTCAAAACCGGAACCAGGCATTCAGCAAAAAAATAACAAAGGCATTCAAGCAAAAACCGCAGCCAACAAATCGATTTTCTCAATCGTTTTCACCCAATGCTGTAATCAAACTCTGTATCATACCCAAGTGGCAAAAAGATCCGCACTCCTAACCCCTACTAAAATAAGGCACCCAAATAATCCCCTTCACAACCTATTCAATTGACTACTTTATGAATCCACTCAAATAATTCCTATTACCCAACGTGCCGTAGTATAAAATTTGCTACAAAACATTTCCACCTAACCCTCCTAAATCAATACTACGATATATTGCCCATTCCCTCAAAGATGGCGCCGACACCAATAAGTCTGTATCTGATGAAGTGTTTTGTAATCAGTGCTCTGTGGCAGTGAAGAAATGTGTTTCTTGTGCAATATGTGAGACGAACTATCACGCAAACTGTGTTATTAAAATCTATGGAATGTGCGTAACCGAATTGTTGTAGTGGAAGAATCTCAAATTCTACCGTCATCGGAATAGTTGAGCAGTCGTCTACATCACCCATAGACTTCAAATTAGATGCAAATGTCTACTTAAAGAAGTTTATCAAACACTTTCAAGCAGCTAACGCCGAGTTAGACATATTACAAGGTACCGTACAAAAGGTTAGTGATGATATTTTTGCCGCCAAGCCGCAAGATCATAGAGTTGATCTGGAACCGACTGTTCAACCGCCGAGTAATATATGCAACCCAATACCATGCGTCGATGATATCAAATCCGCTGATAAACGAACTAAAATCCAATCCGTCCAGAAACACAACCTAACTGGACCGTAGTCCGTCATAGAAAGGTTCAGCACAGAAATAGAATTGTCGGTAAAAATGATACTCAGTCGAGTTTAAAAGGTATTCAAAAACGAGCTCACTTACATTTATATAGAGCTTACTCTGATACTAAAACTGAAGACATCGAATCACCCCAATTTGATATTTCTGCTATCGAGTGTAAAAATTAATATAATCGCATTAACTGAGCACTTGCTCACATCCTCTGAAGCAAATGCTTAATAGTTAATGATTTTAATATATGATTTTGTTATAGCAGACAGACGTATAATAATCGTAGAACCCTTGTAATGGCCAGGAAAGGTTTTGACTAGTCCCAATTAAGTTTACTCTCAGAATTCAATTCAATTATTATTATAGTTATATATAGGCCTCCAAGTGGGAATTATAGAGACATTTTAGGTAAAATATTATATCACATTAGAGAATGTTTGCATCCAATATATGTATGTGGCGATTTCAATAACAACGATAGAAGAACAGAACAACTATCCAATCTGTTCTCTAGCTATGGTTTACATAAACTTACAACTCAAACTGTATTGATAACATATTCTCAAATATACTAGATGAATCAACCAGCAGTACTGCGTTAGTAAATATAGGTGTATCTGACCATCTTTTTTTTTTTTTTTTTTTTTTTTTGTGCCTGGGAGGTGGAAAATCTTTTAAAGACTGAGTGTGGGAGTCCCCAGAACTATACTGGTATACCCACTAAAAACCACCTCCCCAAGTCGACCCTGACACCCCGCGGAACCGCCGTCTGGCATTACTTCACGGGGTGTAGGGTGTCGTCTACGTCGATGATGTGTGCGTGTGTATGATGAGTGTGTGTGTGTGTGTGTGTGTGTGCCACCCCGCGGAACCGCCATCAGGCATACATCACGGGGTGTCAGTGTCGTTGTGTGTGTGTGTGTGTGTGTGTCACCCCGCGGAACCGCCAACAGGCATAACATCACGGGGTGTCAGTGTCGTTGTGTTTGTGTGTGTGTGTATGAGATGTGCGTGTGTGTGCAATGAACGGCTCGGGTACGTGGGGTCGCTACTCCCAAATGGCTGTGCACGTCAACCACCCCTGCGGGATGTATCTGACCATCTAGGAATATGCAATCCAATCACACACACAGTGAAATATAATAAGAAAATGGTGCGTCCAATTACACAATCAGGTGAAATTGACTTTTTCAATATTAAGCATGGGTATGAGTGGTTGGATGTATTGAGCAATTCATTAGATATAAATACCGCATGGGAAATTTTAATCAGTAAAATTAAAAGTGCTTTTAATGTCTCGTTTCCAAAATGAAGTAAAATTGTTACCAAAAATAAATCTAAACTCTATCTGTTAATTGGTTTGGTCCTAAACTGAAAAATATGAGAAACAAATTACATTTACCTAGGGATATTTACCATATTTACAAAACAGAAACAACCAAAATGGATAATATTAACTATATTCCATTTAATTTAATTATATATTAAAACGGTATAAAATATGTAGAAGAGACGAACAAAAGAAAGTAAATGAACATTATTTAACATCATCATCCAACCTAACCAGAGCAATTTGGAATATTAAAAACCCAAAATGCAAAGGAAAAATAATAAAACTGATACTGTGGATGTATCAGCTAATGACTTTAATGAGTTTTTCTTTTCAAATGTAGCCCAAACTGTTATTGAGTCAATTCCTGATTGCGACCAGGATCTTGTTCGATTGATGATGAGATCTAATATTGAAAATAATCCCTATTTCGAGTTTCGAGAAGTATCTATTTTGAAAGTAAGAGATACAATATTGAAACTAAAGAAAACATCAAATAAGGATTTATATGACTTAACATTGAAATTATTACAATCGTAAAATGTGTACCAATTTTAAAAAAGGGCGATAAAAACGAAAGAAAACATCAAATAAGGATTTATATGATTTAAACATTGAAATTATTACAATCGCAAAATGTGTACCAATTTTAAAACAGGGCGATAAAAATCCCCATTTCAATACTTTCAATTAAGTCATATATTGTACTTATTTTTCATTTTTCAAGTAAAGTAATAAAGATACAAACAGTTTAATTTGTTTAATTATTGACAAGTTATTCAAAAACATTTTTAAAGCACTTTTTATTGCTTCTAATTCTTTTTCGGCGTTTTAATTGACTGTGTTTTAGAGAAATTATTCTTTTTTTTAAAATAATTAGGTAATTAATTATTATATTTTTTGTAACAGATTACTTCCTTTTTTAAAAGTTATTTTAGTTAATAACAATATGATATTAATAACTTATAAGTTTTAAAATTAAAGCAATTGCTATTTTTTTAATTTTTTAAATATTAATACATTATGAATATTTTAATTATTAATATAATATGAAATATCAAACTATAGAATCATAAATTAATTATGATTGTGATTCAAAATTTAAAAATATATACGTTCTGGATTTTTTAAGGTGAATTTTCCAAATAAAAGCTGAATAGGTTTTATTAATACAAATTTTGTCTTTTTCATATTGTTAAAAAACTACATTTGTTATATCAGATATTTGTTAAGAATAACAAATTGGGCAACTTATAATAAATAATCTTTCTGCAGAAGCCACATGGTCAACAACTGTAGAGGAAGTGCTATACTTGCTCCATCATTTTTTAGTGATACTCGAGTGTAGTAAATAAGGGTAATCTATTCTCGGAAATGGATGCTTTTATTACATGAATGCTTAGTTGTTGTGCTAAAACTGGATAATCTAGAGCATGGTATGAGGACACGTTTTCACGAATTTGAATAATTTACATCTGAAAAGTAAACAATAGTATCAAATTTTAACAACGCAAATATCATATCTTATTAAATTAGATAACAAATATTTATAAGTTGTAACATTAGTATAATTATTAATAAAAATTGTATTTTTACGGTACACTTATTCTATTACTGGTGGAGTTTTACCAATGTTGTGATACTGATTTTCTAAGATATAATTGCGAAATTTCCATAATTGTTAATTACGCTCACTGGTTACTAAATTAGTTACTGAATGATATAATAACCAATTTATATGATGTTATGTTCTAATTAGAGGTAAGGTTGAAGTGATTTATACTTAAATATTCTATCATTTTCAAAATCATATTAGTTTCAGTGAATTTGGATTTGATTTGTTGATGTATCCATTTAATCTAATGAACCAAATGATTTGCTGAAAAGAAATTGTTTGGTTTATTTTTAAAACTTAGTAGTAGTAGTGTTAGGCTATTGACCACGTGGTCCTTCCGCCATGTGTTATTTGTGTATTTGTGTGTGTGTAAATGAGCTTGTTACTTTAAAGGATCGCCCCCGTCACTCTAAAGAACCATTAATTGTATCCCAATCGTGAAATTTAAAACTTATTTGTTGCAATTGGTAAGTTTTTATAGTAAACTAAATAAGGATGTTTATATTCAGTCAAAAATAATAGTTTTCAAATAAGTTTCAAAGTATGTAATCCAAATAATCATAAGCAAGCAATTTAGTATTTGAATTTTTGAGAACATCCTTGACACTAGATTGTATTGTAATCTATTGGATGAACTGGTGCATAGATTAGTGTTTACTGTAAACAGTGTGTGCTGGCAGTCTTTTAAAATAAATTTCATTAAAGGGGATCCGATATTAGACTGTAGTCTAATATCGACGTAATAGTTTTTTTTTTATGGAATCTTTTTTCTATCATATTTCACGTTTCCTTTATAATACCTTTTTGTAGTCATTGCCTTTTTATTATTTTTTTCCATTTCTTTCATTTTCCTATAGGTCAGAATATGCCCGAGTTTACACGAAAGTTTCAATTTAGAAAGAACGCGTTTTGGTGATTTGCAAAATTGATAGAATTATTTTCACTAGTCTCTGCGATTATATTCAAAAGCTTTCGTATTTAAAAAAAAATATTACTCATTTCAATAAGTTGAAAACGTTTGACGAACTTGTTATGAGACTCTGGTTAGGGCTAGTTTTGTGGAAGCCAGTGCTACACACACGCATAAGATGTGCTCGGCCGTTTCCTTTACCAATCCACATAGTCTACAAGTGGTGTTGTCCACTTTACCTATTAGATATTGTGTAGATGGTACTTTACTAGGCAATGTCCAGTAAGGTGACTTGTGGCCAATCTTATCTCGCTTTTAGTTAGGCACAAGCGTTGTTTAGCTCTGTTTGGCTAGAGGTTTATACACATTTTAAATTGGCGTTTACCTGGAGTGTATATTAAGTGTCCTATTTTGTTTTTGATAGCCCGAATTTAAGCTTTAGTCATGTTCGTTGCCTATTATATTCGTGTGACCTGATGCCCAAATTAGAGTGAGCTTGTTGCCCTTGACCAATTGTTTCAGGGCTTGTTTACAGTTCCAAGAAATTTTGGATAAATGTAAATGATAATGTATTTAGACATGTATATGCCTACGGCGAAGCCCTTTTTTATTTCTGATGCATATATATATATAACTGTTAGCTGGAGTTTTTACATTATTATGTAAAACATTAGTGCAGTAATGCTCATAGAGATTTATTACTCTCAATATTAATTATTACCATATATTTAATTGGCTTACAATAAGTATATTGAATCTTCCGAACAAAACATTGCTTCTGACCCTACTAAATTTTGGAGATTTCTTAGTGATAGAAGAAAAATTGACCAGGTACCATCAGTGATGACGTGGCAGGGGATGTCTCTTGATCAAGGTCCTAAGATTGCTCAAGCTTTTGCCGATCATTTTAATACTAATTACAGCAAGGCGTACAATCCATCGAAAGATGTACAATTAGATTGTATGGGAAACTTATTAATAGGCGAAAACATGGTACTCAAAGAATTACAAAGATCCAAGGCCAAATTCACCATGGGAGCAGATAATATACCTGAGTTTTTTGTGAAGGATACCGCTATCATTCTTGCTAAACAACTTTCTCATATTTTTAATATTATATTATATTGCGAACTGGTGTTTTTCCTTCGTGTGAGAAGATGGTAAAAGTTATCCTGATTTTCAAGAAAGATGATAAATCTGACATTACTAACTACCGACCAATTTGTTTACTATGTAATTTTTCTAAGGTTTTCGAGCGGATTTTAGCTACTTATATCTATGCTTCAGTAAAACTTAAAATATCAGCCAATCAACATGGATTTTAACCTAAACGATCTGCATTAACTAATCTAATGTGCAATACACAATTTATATCTTCTAACACGAACAAAAGATACCAAACTGACGTAGTTTATATTGATTTTTCTAAGGCCTTTGACGGAATGTCACATGATATGTTGATTAGAAAGCTTCAGTCATTTGAGATACCTCACAATATTGTCACAGTTATAAAGTCGTATCTAAAGGACTGACCACAATATGTAGTTATTAAAGGTGACACGTCGAAGAGCTATATTGCTAGAAGTGGGGTTCCACAAGGGTCAAATCTGGGTCCTCTGTTGTTCGTACTATTTACTACTAACGTAGCCAGTTGATTGTAACCTATTAATATACGCTAACGGTATAAAAATTTATAAAACTATTTAATCTGTTGACTGCATTGCTTTGCAACTTAATTTAGATAAAGTAAATCAATGGTGCATTGATAATGAACTTCCTCTTAACCCTGATAAATGTTCTGTGGTAACCTACTCTAGGAACTTTTTCTCCTGTAAAATTTTACTATATGGTAAGTGATATATTTCTTAATCGCTAATGTCTCATTATTGATTTGCGGGTGTTTTTGATGAAAAGTTAACATTTAATAGCCATATTAATAACACAATCAAAAACTGTAACAAACAACTTAAAACATCAAAATACTTTAGTCTTAATGTTTAAATCGCTATTATTGTGCAAAATTGTTTTTACACCACCCAATATTATATCCAACATGTTGAGTCTATCCAAAAATTTTGTACGTTTTGTTATATATTTGTGTATATTCATATGTATCTTTGTTTTTTGGAAAGGAAGTTAAAGATTAATAAACAATAAACAATAAACAACAAGATTTTTGAAATTTGTATATTAATTATTATATAAAGATTTACTTGAGGAATATAGTTTCTCTTGTATAGTAATTAATTATTTTTTTAATTACCAAAGTAGCTTAATTTTTATCTTTTTATTTTTATCTTTCTCTCACTCAAATATTTAGTTTTGCATTTCTTGTGAATATTCCTTTTGAAAGACTTATGTAATATCTGTTGGGAATAAATGTTTATTATTATTATTATTATTATCATGTTTGTCATGGATAGAAGACTATGGACGAGGCTGGAATATCATCATAGGTGAACTCAGCCCATTTTATGTGCGGTTAAAATTCATTTGAAGTTATATATGTATAATATATAAAATTTAGACCATTTTTGTTAGCACTTTGAATAAAGCTAATAAACATTAAACATATTGTACAGCTAATGTGTCATTGGGTATCAGTCCGCAAGATCCGCCAAAGATCCTGCGGTATATCCATAGTGCCGTTGTAGCTTTGCAGATTGTTTCTTCTAGATGGGCGCTCCAATTAAGTTTCCCATCTAGTATTACATCTAGATATTTGACCTGATCGTAAAGCATAATTTCTTGTCCTTTTACTTTGGGATCTTTGATATTCAGGTTCCTTGGATTAGTAAACACCTCAGTTTTGCCAGGATTGACATTGAAGCCTTCCCTCAGACACCATTTTACTATGGTATTGAGGGCGTCTTGGGTTAGGGAGGATATGATGTTGTCATATTTACCCCTTATGCTTATGCCTCATTGCTTTGTCTTCAGCATACCCAAGGTCGCCTTACGATTACCCTTTTTGATTCGTTCCCTATAACTGCGGTGATTTTACGGTGTTCAAGTACGGCCTTGATCTAGCTTATTGTGGGTATGTACCCTTCTTGATTGCTCCATTTTCCACGGTTTTTCAATGTCTACGAAAATACCAAATGCAATCTCCTTGTGCTGAAGTAATGTGCACCCACGGTGGATTTACCAGGTCTATAATTTATTAAATATATAAAAAAACATAATGATAACAAATTTATATACATTTTATATTGTAATATATAGTAACATAAAATATAAACTATAATTAAATTATATACGTAATACTTTTTTATAGGTACATACGTATAGTTAAATTGCAAATCATTACGTATTGGTAAATTAAACTAGATATCCTTCCTAACTAACTCATAGAGACAACTAATCCTAAATATCACATTACTTTACTTGTTTTCAGTTTTTTTGTTGTTTTTTTTCAAACAGAGGTAAGGGATTAGCTAGGGCACTGCTACTTATTTCGTTTGACTATAATTTTCTCCATTAAGAAAAATGAGGTAAGACTAATTCGGCGGTACGACTTAGTCTAATCGTGTGGCCTTTATTTCCCGTTTTTTGGGATAAATATCACCCTAGCTTCTTACAATTCCTTTGTAATATAGCCTAGCGTAAAGCTGGCTTTGTAAATTGCCTCTAGGTAGGGGACTATTATATCTAGCCTCTGCTGCAGGGAAAGTACCATCTGGGCCTGATGCTTTGAAGAGTTGTAAGTTACTAACCGCTCATTCATTTTTTTCTTTGGCAATGAATTTAACAGCCTTGATTTTTCTTTCTATATATATAGGATACAAAGTATTTAGATTTCAACTTGTTTACTTTCCCTCTATACGTATATATAGGGGAAGTATTGTTTTCTTGATTTTTTTTGGATTTTTTTTTGCGGAAATGTTCGTTTAGGGGTCTCCTGAAAGAACTTATTGAAATGAAACTTTAAACTGAAGGTGTTATCGTTCAAAACTGGAACTGAAAAGCTTTTGGTGAACATTCATAGACCGGAAGTAGATGTTTACTCGAGGCCGTTTTTTGTTTTTTTGTGATATTTTTCTAAATATGCAAAATTTTAAAAAACGGTTCAAACAAAAGTTAAAGGGAATAAAAAACTGAACAAGTTTTATTAAAATATTTTTTTTAAATTCTTAGCTTCCGAGCAAAATATTAAACATTGAAAATTTTGACATTTTTACTAATTGCTAATAAACTACAGGAGTTACATGAAACTTATATAACAAACAATTGTAGAGAAATCAAAATTGAACAAATTGTTAAGAATAGCCTTTTTGCGCAAACCTCATAGTTTTCGAGTAAAATAGAGGGAAAGTACTATGATGGCCACATCACTATTTTTAATAAAAAATATCTGACCAGGTTTTCAGCTAAATGTTTATTCCCTTCACTATAAAAGGCTGTCGGTGGAATTCCCCGGAGGCCCACGTTTTTCTTTATCCATTTGGTAAAACGATAATCTTTGTATTTATCGTTTTCTGTTGTTAAATCAACAATCAGCCATCATAAAATACCCACCATTCGGAATATTAGACTTCATACCAATATCAGATAATAATTTATCCATAAAATCACGTTTGGCTTCGAGCTCACGAGCTAACGATTTGAAATAGCATTGGTCCGAATCAAGCCTGTCTCAAGTCCTATTGCCATCGCTTCTTGTGCAGGGGTAATACAGGTATAAACATAGTTCTGGTGAATTATATACAGATTATACATTAAATTAGTAGGTCCATACGCTCATCCAATTTTCCAATAATTTGTAGGAATATGCTTCTCTTAATTAGGCGGTGTTTTCTAGGAAGTCCACAGATGTTGAGCCTGGGAACTGCATCTTTAGCAGAACATTGAGACTTTATTTAAGTACCTCTGCGAAACTCCCATCCAGTTTTTTTTTAAATTTAGGGCACATACTTAAAAGGAGATCTCCTCTTTAGCAAACAGCTGGATTCATACGTCTTTAGGATGCTCTTCTGTAGTTTGTATTTTGAGGTAGAGATCGTCGGTTTCCACACTCAAGTACGCTCTATAGAGGCTTCAGTCGGAATTCGGATTTCTACACTTCATTAGGTCATCCTTTGTGGCCTCTAAGTTGAACTCAATCTACTGATGGTCCGACAAAGAGGTTTCTTCCACGACATGCCTATTTTAAATTGTACTTCTTGTGAAGGCATCAGCTAGAGCATAGTTTGCCAACCTTATTTTGCTCACCGCCTCCTTTGAGAATATGTTTTTTTCTAGTGCCCTCCATATATGTTTACTTACAACCCGTCGCCCCTTTAATTTTTTCTGGATCTTCTACTGACGGTTACGGTTATGACACTTAATTATTCGAACATAAAAAATTCTTATTCTTATGATGACTCGGTAGGTAGATTCTGTGAATTTATTTTTATTTTCTTTCAAATGCGCCAGAGATGTTAGTCTGTTGGCGTAAATTTTAGATTTGAAATAACCCTGCAAGAAAAAGTAAACTCCTAATCAAAACTGAGCGAAGGCCAATTTATGTCACCCTTCCTGGAGATATATTTTCCAGGGAAAAATTCACTTTGACTGGTATTTTTCAACTCTTGTACCAATTGATTTTTATAGTGTTGCAGCTTTAGGTCAAAGAGTTTGAGTCGTGGGAATAGGAAGAAGTCTGGAGGATTGAGATCTGGCGATTACCACCCCCCCTTTTTTGGCGAAGAACTGTTTGGCGATATTGGCTGTGTGAGGGCGAGCATTGTCGTGAACAAAAAGCCATGAACGTTGTGCGCACTGGGGTCGTATTCTCCGTAGAGATTTTATGAAACGGTTTAAAATTTCAATGTACTTTGCAGCATCGAAAGGAAAGAGATTTAATAATATTTCTGACATCCAAAGAAACGTGACGAGGCTTTTAAACTCTATCCCAAAAGAAGCCTTCTTGAAAAGTTTTCAAAACATGTATAGAAGATCTCAGCGGTGCATAGTTATAGGAGGTGATTATTTCGAAGAATAGTAAGGTAACTTAATATTTCATCTACTTTAATATTACAGGACTATTCACTAAACTTTATTGTCAGATGGTGTACTCGGAATAATTTTTCTGGTTTAAATTTATCAGGCTGGTTCCTCAAGATATAATGTTTGTAATGATGAAACAAAATGAATAATATTAGTCTGAATTGAAAAATTCACTATGTTTTAACCACAAATAACCCCTTATTTGTGGTTAAAACATAGTTAATTTTTCAATTCAGTGTAAGTATGGATTACCACGTTGTAACGGTCGCAACCATTCTCTTTAATAATATTAGTGATTCTACAAAACAAGTACAAACATATAAATTAGATTAATTAATACTTTTGACTAATGAGTACCAATTAAAATGATAAATAAAGAACTATTTTTGTAATAAATGGTAAGATTAATATATTATAAAATAGTAGTAGTAGAGTTTGGATATAG
Source organism: Ontholestes murinus (assembly GCA_963969525.1). Classification (NCBI taxonomy): domain Eukaryota; kingdom Metazoa; phylum Arthropoda; class Insecta; order Coleoptera; family Staphylinidae; genus Ontholestes; species Ontholestes murinus. Next base: position 32,030,799 of record OZ018395.1, on the reverse strand, counting down.
ACCACGTGTTCTTTTTGTAGATTTATTTGTGTTACCACATCTAAATAAAAAATTATATGTATATTTATGAGCTTGTTAAAGATTTATTAATACTAACACATAAAATATAGTTGCTTAATTATTGATAATGATCATATTGTGTTAGAAATTTACATATAACGTTGAAGTTTTAATTAGATTGAATTGATAACGCTTCATGTAAACTCAAATTGATTATAGTTATATAATATTATATTACATAAATTATAATAGATATTCTTTGCAATTCGTATTTGCTTTATATTTTATGATAATCATATAATTATGATAAAACTACGTTTAGTAAACAAAATCTCTCACTATGTAGGTGTCATTTAATTTGTAAACTGTTTGTTTCAGTTTAATCTTATTAATTTAACTCTTATTATAAATATTATACTTAAAATTAATTTATATAAAAGTTAAATTTCACATTAAATATAGTTGATAAAATATTTTGCATAAATAATCTTTTTTCAATACAAAATTGAAATTACCCCGTAAACAAAGCAAACTCTAATATTCCGTCAATGTTAAAACAAATAAAACGAGTATGCGGGTAGATGCAGATTGCATCACCCTGCATGTATTTAGCCTGAAATCGTCGCAATTATAAATAAACCAGAGCAGAATGAAATTCCCGACTGTTCGCCCTGCTAATTATTAATTTCATTAAGCCCTTCCGCAATTCACACGCCAGTTGACCGTTTCCTGAATTGTGAAACTGAATACTTTCGAAACTTTAGTACCACTGAGTAAAAAAATATACAAACGGGCGACCATGAAATGCTAAATATTAATTAAACATGCGGCTTTTGTTTCGCGTTCTGGGACCTTATGTAATTAGAAACTCGGCGCGGAGTTTTGTCGGATTGGTGTGTTAGAAATTTAAATTTATGTAACCTTTCCGATGCTAGAGACGGAGAATACGGATTGAGATGTAGACAGGCTGCTTTCTTTCGGAAACTATTTTTGTTTGGGTATACTCTGTGAACTGTGTATTGTGGTGTATATGTAATTTGTATGAGATTTTGTTTAGATTTATTCCTTAACTTTTAAAGATATGAATTTATTATTTGCCTTTTAATGAGGTATGAATATGTAACAACCATTCGTCGTTAAAAAGATATAAATATAACTATTAAAATATTTTTTTATTATTATGTGGCAATAATTTTAAAATTCTTTTTACACGTAATCAATGTTAAAAAAATGTGTATATTTATATAATCTAAAAAGATCTAATTTATAATATAAAGATGAAAATAGTTTGAAACAGTGATAAAATTGTCTTGTATTTAAATGAAAAATGTTGTTTAAAACATCAAAATATCATCTGTCGCCTCCATCTGTTTAATGTATCATTAATTACATTCCAAAGTTGAATAAACATTTGTCGTAACATGTGACTAGTTTTTGTAACCGAGCTGCATATTTCTCTGCCGTCATTGCACTGAGATATGTAATATTTCCTTCCTGTCGAAGAGTTTTTGAGTTTTGTAAACAAATGGTAATCTGAAGAAGCTAGGTCTGGACTATACTGTGTTGGAAAGTGATTGTGGTTTCAAGTTGGTCGGTAATGACTGGCGGGTGTCCCGAAGGCTCATCAACATGGATGTTCTCATTTTCTCCATACACATCCTACAATTGACGCTGAATATAGCAATGTCCTATATTTCTTGCATTGAGGAATCCATTTACAGCCTTGATTTTACAATTGGCGACGTTATTTATTTTCTTGAACATTATTTACACTCACATAAACAGCATAGTCAATACCAGCGAGTCGTAAATTTGCACATATATAGCTGAAATTTAACTGAATATGTTATCACACATCCGGCGGCTACTCTATTTGCCAGCGCTCCGCACGGGACATACAGGTACTAATTTCCCATTATTCCTCGTAAAAAGTTTACAAATTTTAAGATAATCCCAAATATCTAAGTATTAAACATGTTATTCTCAGTCCTGGGTAATACCAAAAAGCTGGAAATAAAAAAAGTAATTACTGAAAATAAATCAATAGACTAGGCTGTACACGGATCGACGTATTGCTGCCGTCTCTATTTTTTAGTTATAGTTTTAGTCATCTCCGTTCCGTCACTTCTCCACGCTTGTGTGTGCATTATGGTGAATAAAACACTGTGAAAGATAAACGCTGTATATTTTCGTTGCCATAAACCAATAGACAAATTAGGTTATGGATTCAGCTTAGCTGAAAATAAGAAGAAATTGCTTTGAAACACATCGTCTATTATGAGTCGCTACACAAAACAAATTACGACACTTGGAGGGTTCAACTTCAAGTTCATGAAGTGTGGTACTTTGAAAAATGCTTACGAAAGCAAAGGACCCGCAAGAAAAGCAACCCTTTTGAAGAAATTATTTCACAAGAAAATGCGAAATGGAGAAACGACTAGACATCACATTAATGAGTTCATTGAACTTGTCGAACAACTAAAAGATATGGAGATATATATCAACTAGAACCTACTGAGCATTATGTTATTATACAGCCTACCAGAAAGCTGCGAAAATTTTCGTGTCGCAATCGAATTACAAGATAAGAATGATGTGCAATGACGAGAAGTTTATTTCTATCTATTGGCCAACTGACGAAATCCTAAAACTGGCCTCGGATAAATCTGAGAAAATTGAAGAGAAAGGAGTCGCTCAAATAAAAATTATATGAGAAGTCATTGACCTACAAAATACACTATACATACCAAAATTATCAGTAAACTTGGTATCTGTGGCTCGAGCAACTGAAAGAAGTGGTTATAGCGTAATCTTCAAGAAGGAAAAGGTAACAATAATGTATTCACAAGGAATGGAAATTAATGCTATGAAAAGAGATGAACTATATTATGTGGATGTGGACACATAAGAAAAAGAACACGTATGCAACGTTTTACCTATAGATCTTGAAATAGACATTTGGCATAGAAAAATGGGACATCTGAATGAGAAAGATTCAGTAAAACATTTTCAATGCTTTGGTACAAAAGTTTTGTACTGAATAAAAGAAACAAGAAAAATTTTTCACCAAGAACAACAGAAGTAATTTTTGTGAAAGGGCTACAGTAATTGAGTATAAAGTCAAAATAAAATAGTAAGTAGTAGTGAATTTAAAAAAAAATGGTCTTTGACCAAAAAAATAAAGAAGAAAATAAAGATACTCACCCATTAATTCCACTGACTCTCGAACCTTCTCATGAACAAAACTCTGATGAAATTGAAGAACTTCCTGAAAATAAAGAAACATCTGAAACAGAACACGAAGCACGAGAAAGTGACCATTATGATAAATGCGACCAATCTGATGACGAAGATACACTATCTACTAATCTGGACATACCTCAAAAAGAAAAGAGACCTGAAAGTGAAAAGAAAAAGCTAATATGGACAGAAGATTAATATTTAGAAGAAGACTTGGAAGAAAGTATGATATTCATAGATACAAATAATCCCGGCGAAGAAAATGAAAATGATGAAATTTGGCACACTGCAACAAAAGCTGAAACAAAAGCACATTTCATAAATGAAACTTGGAAAATAATAAAAAAAGGACAAAGATATAAATATCATAGACTACAAAATAACAAACAAGCATAACAACAGTACAGAGTAAAACAGGAAGATAATGAACTCAAAAGAGAAAAGTAGGGAACGATGGATAGAATTGTTCAAAGAAACTTATCAAGAGAAGGAGATACCAAGAATTGATGCAAGGGAAACAGTGAACTAGGAGATATACATAGAAACTGGTGAAATGACAGAGAAGAAATGGTACTAAAAAGTAAAATAGGATCAGACAACATTGAAACAAAAAGAGTAAGACTAGTGGTGCGAGGTTTTAACCAAAAGGCTAGAGTTGACTATAACGAAACAATTTTTAGATTACATTAGAACATTAGAATCCTTAATTCTTCAGTATTCTATTCTATTAAATAAGTAATTTGTCCTACTAGTATCTCCTCGTTATTATAATTCCATTTTCATTTAATCTAGCCTAGGAATTCTTGAAATCTTGGATTTTTTATATATACAATTTTAGAAATTTCAGATAATGAAAAAGTAAGTAAAACTTTCATTCAAACACTTTTAGAACTTCTTCAAATTTGATGCGAATCTAATTACAATGCGATTAAAAATGCTAATAAATAGAGAGCCGATTTCTAGCATTATGCTTATCCATAATATTAATAGCATCGAAAAAATTTCTAAATATGTATACGAATCTTGAAGAATGTGATTACTTAGCGCTAAGTTTTTTTTTGCTTTTTTGCTTATTTTGACTTTTTGTGCTTATTTTGACGTTTTATGCTTATTTTCATGCTTTTTTTAGATTATGATGCTTATTTAGAGCATTTTCTTAAACATTTAAAAAACATTTAATAAAAATTTCACGCTGATAATAAAAGAATGTGCCAATATAGAGAATTTTCGTAAAAATCTGTATCCCATCATTTATAGATTATATTTGTATTACATATTTTCTTCGTGTCTTTTAACAACATAATTGTTTAAAATCTTCATAATATGATACAATAATTATAATGAATTTTATTATTAATAAATATTAGTATAAATTACTAATTTACAATGGATTCGTCTATAAATAAATAGATATAATAGACCGTCTCATTATTCAGATAATACAGACGAACGCTTCATAGGAATCACACCTATGACATTCCGGATGTAAACGTCGTTAAACTAGGCCCAAACAGGGGCCCCAGTAAGTATTAAATGTAAACAAATTTAAGTGATAGCTAATAATCAGGTGTTCTACAACCGTATCAATTTTCTACTCTCGGCAAAAATATGGATGGGACGACTGGCGCACATTTATCGTTTTCGTTAATTTTCATATTCAAATTAGCATTCATAAACCGTACTATTGAATTGACATTCCAAAAATTTTGCTTATTTATCAAACATTACTATATGCGTGAATCGTATTAACCTGGGAAATCACATATAAATATTATATAATTCACATGTATATTTAACCCATAATGCAAAAGGTGAAAACCACAATACAAGAATTAACAAGTGAAAATAATACATTATTTTGTAAGGCATGTTTAAAAATAGTAAGTTTTATTTTAGTTCCCAACTGCATCCTAACTAGTCACGACTTGTAAAACTTGTTATAACAACACTACATCAAGAACGTTTGAAAAAGTTCAAAGCTGAACTAAAAAAAAACAGCACAATTTCACAATATTTATCATCATCTTCAACAAACGATGGATAATTTAAAGTAAATTCACATTTGTGCAAAATACTTTTACATTCGAATATCCCTTTAAGAAAATTTCAAAATAATGCATTTAAATCTTTCTTGGGAAAATATTGTAAAATGCGCATTCCTGAGATAAAATTATGTAGCTCTTGCGTACTATGAAACCATACAAAAAATTAAAGATATTATTAACAGTAATTATATGTGGTTTGGTGTGGATGAAGCCACAGACGCTTGTTTAATTTAATAATAGGAGTTTAACATGAAGACATCAGACCAATAGTATTTTGATATATACAAAAGAAATTGAAGAAAACTTATAATAACATTATAGCAAAATTCATAAATGATGGACTGACAACCTTATTTTTGCCGTAGACAATACCAAGTTACAAAATTTTACTAATAATGCATTTTGTGCATTGTACAAGTTTAGCACATGGATAGAAACGAATTTCTGAAACTATAAGAATGAAATTTCCATTTGTAGATTTAATTAAATATGGAAAAATAGTTCTTATATTCTTCTGTGAGTGCAATTATTCAAGGAGTCATTACCTGATATCTCACTGCCCCATAAACCAGTGCTAACAAAATGGAGAACTTGGCTATATGATACGATATACTATGCGAACAATTTTGAAGAATTTAATAAGGTTATATACAACTTTCCCAAAACAACAAGCAAATCAGCTAATGACTGTCAAACAGTTCTTAAGAAACAAGAGCTTCCTTCAAAACAATTTAGTTAAATAAAATCGCGTTTAAATTTAGTGAGCAACACAATCAAATCTTTATAAAAGCAGATTCATTTTAGAAAATACCTGAACGCATTGGCCAAGAAATCAAAATAATATCGAAAGAAGTATTCGGTGAAAATAAAGGATTTTTAATATTAAATAAATTAAACTTGATTTTGAATGGCAATTTTCAAATGGATCCAGCTATTATTTAAAATAAAGAGAAGCTTTACACTTTTAAAAATTTATTGAGCGTCAGAAGTAATAATTTTTACAATTAAACCCCTCGAACAACATTTAATGATCTACTGTTTTCATGAATAGATTTGAGTTGTTTTGAAATGTATACAAAATTACAATTTCATTTTTAAATACTTACATAATATTATATATTGCGTAAAGAAAGTATGTTTATTTTAGTTTTAAGCAGAATTTCTATGTAAAACATGTTGATAAACGTGTAACATATTAAGAAAATATAGTTTTTTCTTTTTTAATGCTTTTTTTCTCTATATTTTGTGCCTTTTTAAGTGCTTTTTTCACATTTTTTAAGCTTTTTTATCCGCTCTCTACTAATAAATATTTGGATTCTATTTTTTCTGGAAAAAATGCATGAATTGTTCTTACGTATTATCTGCACAATTCGAAGAAAAATAATGTAAAGTTTTTAGAATTGCGGACTTTAAAATTACCCAATTTGATCTTTCACAATTAATCAGAAGAACCAAATAGTTCTAGATTATTATTAGACCTGTTGCTACTCGAGAAGCATAGGACATATTTTCAGATGATTCTTCAGCTTCGGTTGAATGCACCTTGAGCACTGCCTATCTTCTTCTTTATGTCTGTTCCCGACCCTCCATTACTGCCAATTATACTTCCTAGGCAACAGAATGCCTTTGTTGATGTTATTGTTTCTTCCCCAAGTTTTATTTCTGTGTTGGATTGGGTATTTATTCCCATCGTTTTATATTTTTCACATTTATTTTCAAATTAGGAGTAATTAGGAGAAGTAAAACTCTTGTTATGTTCCATTTCTTTATTTTCAGATAACTGACACGTGTTTCGGTTCGTGCGGATCATTATCAAAGTTAAAACTAAATTTAGTTTTAAACTAGTTTAAGAACCGAAACACGTGTCAGTTATCTGCAAATAAAGAAATGGAACATAACAAGAGTTTTACTTCTCCTAATTTGAAAATTTGGTTCCATCAAGAGAGTAGCAGAACAAGTATTGATTATATTTATTTTGACTTTTGCTGATTCGTGGATTAGTTTATCCATTTTTTCCTTCATGTTTTCATTCTTTTCTTCGAGTAGACACATGTCGTTTGCAAATTTGAGGTCCAAGTTTCTCCCAAATCTCCACTTTATTCCCGTCTTGTTTTCTGCCGCTGTCTTCATAACGTCGTCGATGACTACTAAGAACAAGAAAGGTGATATGATGGAACGTTGCCTAACTCCGGTTTCTATTTTATTGTCGCGTGTTCAACATTTATGTCTATTTTTCCAGAATAGTTTTCGTAGAATATTTGTATCATTTTTATATTTTCATATATTTGTCAAATTGACATAACGTATAAAATAAGGTCTACAGTAATTGGACCTCAATATACCAGATATGGCCAAAACATTGCATCAGCAGCCAGAATAATTCGATGATTATCATCACCAGTTACCAACAGCACGAATGGGTAGAGTGGAAGAACACAAGGACACGTGAACTCCGCCTCCTTCAAGTTCTATGTTTCAAATTTATAAGTTAGTGTATCTGTTTGTGTATTTGAATGTATTTTTTTAATAGAACTTGTAAAGTAAGTAAAATAAAATAAAATAAAATAAAATAAAATAAAATAAAATATTAGTTTTCTTGGCATGTCATAGCTTTCTAGAATTCCCCAGATCCTTTTCCTGTTTATCTTGTCAATGGCTTTCTTGAAAGCTTAATTACATTACAATTTTTTTTTTGTCATTCTATAGCCTAGTTCACAACTATTCTCAATTATCTTTGCATTAAATTTGCGGCCAGAACACTGCTTGGTTACCTCTCAATTTAGGCTGCATATTCTTTATTCTTTCGAGGATGATTCTAGTCATGCTCGCGGCACTCAGTATTGTGATACCCCTCTAATTTTCGAATTTCATCTTAACGCCCTTCTTTGGTATTCTGACTATAACTCCCTTCATCCAGTTCTCTGGTATATTTCCTTCTGTCAATATTTTTCTTTAGTAGAGTGTGCATCATGCTTATTGTAAGTTCTTCCCCTGCTTTCAACATTTCTTTTGCGATTCCGTTTATACCTGGTGTATTTCCTCTCGTTAATGCTTTAAGAGCTTCTGCTACTTTCTTTTCTGTTATTTCACTAGTTTTCATGTTTCCTGATTCACTATCTCCCTTGCGTCAATTCTTTGTATTGCCTTCTCTTGGTAAGTTTGTTCGAAAAATTCTATCCATCGTTTCCTATTTCCTCTTTTGAGTTGAGTATCTTTCCTCTTTTACCCTGTACTGTTGTTATGCTTGCTTTGTTATTTCCCCCTTTTTTTTGTGGCCGGGAGGTAGAAAATCTTTTATAGACTGAGTGTGGGAGTCCCCAGAACTATACTGGTATACCCACTAAAAACCACCTCCCCAAGTCGCACTGACACCCCGCGGAACCGCCATCTGGCATTACTTCACGGGGTGTAGGGTGTCGTCTGTGTCGGTGATGTGTGCTTGTGTATGATGAGTTTGTGAGTGTGTGTGCGTGTGTGCGTGTGCCACCCCGCGGAACTGCCATCAGGCATAACATCACGGGGTGTCAGTGTCGTTGTGTGTGTGTGTGTGAGATGTGCGTGTGTGTGCAATTTTTGAGCAGCTGTTTGTAGATCGTTGTTAGGTCCGGATTTCCAGTTAGCCAATATACATTGTAGTTCTCCCTCCAATAATACTAGATACTGAAGAGATACATTAAGTTTTGGCACAATACATTAAGAATCTTCTTACAGACGAAGGACCAAGAAATAACAATATTGACTTCGAGACTATAATTAGTAGAGAGCGGATAAAAAAGCTTAAAAAATGTGAAAAAAAGCACTTAAAAAGGCACAAAATTTAGAGAAAAAAAGCATTAAAAAAGCATAAAAACAGGAAAAAAGCATAAAAACACGAAAAAAGCACTATAAAACTATATTTTCTTGATATGTTACACGTTTATCAACATATTTTACAAAGAAATTTGGCTTAAAACTAAAATAAACATACTTTCTTTACGCAATATATAATATCATGTAAGTATTTAAAAATTAAATTGTAATTTTGTATACGTTTCAAAATAACTAAAACCTATTCATAAAAACAGTAGATCATTAAATGTTGTTCTAAGGGTTTAATTGTAAAAATTATTACTTCTGACGTACAATAAATTTTTGAAAGTAGAAAAAATTGCCATTCAATATCAAGTTTAATTTATTTAATATTAAAAATCCTTCATTTTCAACGAATACTTCTTTCGATATTATTTTGATTTCTTGGCCAATGCATGCAGGTATTTTCTAAAATGAATCTGCTTTTATAAAGATTTGATTGTGTTGCTCACAAAATTTAAACGCGATTTTATGTAACTCAATTGTTTTGAAGGAAGCTCTTGTTTCTTAAGAACTGTTTAACAGTCTTTAACTGATTTGCTTGTCGTTTCGGGAAAGTTGTATATAACCTTATTAAATTCTTCAAAATTGTTCGCATAGTACATTGTAGCATATAGCCAAATTCCCCATTTTGTTAGCACTGGTTTATGGGGCAGTGAGATATCAGATAATGACTTCTTGAATAATTGTACTCACAGAAGAATATAAGAACTATTTTTCCATATTTAATTAAATCTACAAATGGAAATTTCATTCTTATAGTTTCAGAAATTCGTTTCTATTCATGTGCTAAACTTGTACAATGCACAAAATGCATTATTAGTAAAATTTTGTAACTTGGTATTGTCTACGGCAAAAATAAGCTTGTCAGTCCATCATTTATGAATTTTGCTATAATGTTATTATCAGTTTTCTTCAATTCTTTTGTATATATCAAAATACTGTTGGTCGGATGTCTTCATATTAAACTCATATTATTAAATTAAACAAGTCTGTGGTTTCATCCACACCAAACCACATATAATTATTGTTAATAATATCTTTAATTTTTTGTATGGTTTCAGAGTATCTAAGAGCTACATAATTTTTTCTCGGGAATGCGTATTTTACAATATTTTCCCAAGAAAGATTTAAATGCATTATTTTGTAATTTTCTTAAAGGGATATTAGAATGTAAAAGTATTTTGCACAAATGTGAATTTAATTGAAGATGATGCTAAAGATTGTGAAATTGTGCTGTTTTGTTAGTTCAGCTTTGAACTTTTTCAAACGTTCTTGACGTAGTGTTGTTATAACATGTTTTACATACAAGTCTTGACTAGTTAGGATGCAGTTGGGAACTAAAATAAAACTTACTATTTTTAAACATGCCTTACAAAATAATGTATAATTTTCACTTATTAATTCTGGATAGCCTCTAATTAATTCTTGTATTGTGGTTTTCACCTTTTGCATTATGGGTTAAATATACATGTGAATTATATAATATAATTTATCTGTGATTCCCCAGGTTAATACGATTCACGCATATAGTAATTTTTGATAAATAAGCAAAGGTTTTGGAATGTCAATTCAATAGTTTATGAATGCGAGTTTGAATATGAAAATTAACGAAAACGGTAAATATGCGCCAGTCGTCCCATCGGTACTTTTGCCGAGAGAAGGAAATTGATACGGTTGCAGAACACCTGATTATTAGCTATCACTTAAATTTGTTTACATTTAATACTTACTGGGGCCCCTATTTATTTTTTAACGACGTTTACATCCGCAATATCATAGGTGTGATTCCTATGAAGCGTTCGTCTGTATTATCTGAATAATGAGACGGTCTATTATATCTACTTATTTATAAACGAATCCATTGTAAATTGGTAATTTATACTAATATTTATTAATAATAAAATTCATTATAATTATTGTATCATATTATGAAGATTTTTAACAATTATGTTGTCAAAAGACACGAAGAAAATATGTAATACAAATATAATCTATAAATGATGGGATACAGATTTTTACGAAAATTCTCTATATTAGCACATTAATTTAATATCAGCGTGAAATTATTATTAAATGTTTTTTAAATGTTTAATAAAATGCTCCAAATAAGCATCAAAATCTAAAAAAAAACATGAAAATAAGCATAAAAAGTCAAAATAAGCAAAAAAGCCCAAAAAAACTTAGCGCTAAGTAATCACATTCTTCAAGATTCGTATAGATATTAAGAAATGTTTTCGATGCTATTAATATTATGGATAAGCATAATGCTAGAAATCCGCTCTCTAATAATTAGTAAGGATTAAATTGAAAGAGTAATAAATACTGCAAGATACAACAAGGCTGCAGGCCCAGATGAAATTACATCGGAAATACTTAAACTTCCCGATGAAAAAGGCATAGACGTGCTGCATAAAATATTCGAACACAAAGGCTGGAGTTAAGAAGTTTTGCAAGGAAACACTACAAGTAGAAGTCAAAATAGTCAGAGCCCCTACATTGGAAAAAGGAAATGGAGTGGAGTTGATAATAGCGGAAATTGAATCTAGAGAGAAAAAAGAAGAAATAATGAAAGCCAAGAGCAATCAATTGAAGAACACTAAAATACTTATAGACAACGATATGACCGCAACAGAGAGAGAAGTACAAAGACAAATTAGAAGTATAGCCAGAGAGGAAAGATACAAAGATAACAGAATAAGGGTAGGCTACAGGAGAATAATAATTAATCGGGAACAATTCAACTGGAATAAGCAGGAGAAGGGTCTAGTAGCGCGGAGCCAGGCAAAGAGACCAAAAAAACTAGATGTAAATAAAAAAAGGAAAGCGCAAACAGAAATTTAAAGAAATGCAAGAGACATAATAAGTAGGAAAAATAACAAAAAAGATAAAGACAAAATATGGAGAATAGCAATTTGGAATATAAGGAGTATACGTGGCAAAGAGGAAGAGCTGGAAAAGGAGTTAAAACGAGTGGATGCAGAGATACTCGCAATAACAGAGATAAAAAGAAGAGGAAAAGGAATGTACACTACCAATAATAAACAGAAAATAATATATAGTGGGGTAGATAAGAATAAAAGGGCAGCTGAAGGAGTAGGTTGCATTATACACAGAAACATAGAACATCAAATAGAAACATGGCAAGAAATATGGCCAAGAATATTAACAGTAACATTAAAAGGTAATGGCTCTGTTTACAATAATTATAATATATGGACCAAATTATGACGATTCAACGAGCAACACAGAAGCGTTCTGGGAACAGCTTAACGAAATAACAGAAGCGGCCACCGGAGAAGTATATGTAGAGAAAATGTGGAATAATTTGAAATGAAGTATGCTTGAGGCGGCACAATAGACTTGCGGGGTTATGAAGAGTACAAACAAGAAGCAATAGATAGCCTGGTCAGAGGGCATTCATGAAAAGATAAAAGAAAAGGAAAAACATGGCAAAGATACTTAAATGACAAAAACAATAATAACTACGAAAGATGCAAAGAAAAGAGGAAAATAGTAAAAGACGAGGTCAGAATAGCAAAGACCAGGGATTGGAAAATGGAGATAATGGAGAAAAGCGCAAAGGAAAACCAAAAGTTATTCTACAAAATATTGAAGGAAAATGAAGAAATATTAAAAATATGGAAAGATTATTTTGAAGACTTGTTAGATACAAATAAGGACAAAAAGCAAGAGACAAGAACCAGCGATAAGAGTAACATAGAAATAGTAACGGAGAGTGTCAATGAAAATGAAATACTGGAAATAATAAGGGAACTGAAAATAGGAAAAGCACCTGGGACGACCTGATAACAGCAGAAATGATTAAGTAATTGGGATCTATAGGTAAATATAAACTATTAAAATTACTGAACAAAATATAAGAGACAAATAACATACCAAAAGATTGTAAAACAGCGTTTAATTGTTCCAATATACAAGAAAGGCGACAAGACGAAATGCACCAACTATAGAAGTATAACACTAATAATCATAGGAATGAAAATATTAGAAAAAATAATCGACAAGAGGATAATAGCAAAAACGGAACAGACGCTAGAAAATCATAATGCCGTTTTAGGAAAGGAAGATTCACACAAGATAATATCTTTACAATAAAACAAGTCATAGAAAAATAATAGCAAATACACGCCGGTGGTGGCGCATTCGGTTGCGACGGAACTAGCGTTAGCGAGAGTCAAGCAACGTTAGTTCGGGTCAGCAGTTGGATGGGTGACCGGTACCATTCACCATTGGGATACAATTAATGGTGCTTTAGAGTGACGGGGGCGATCCTTTAAAGTAACAAGCTCATTTACACACACACAAATACACAAATCACACATGGCGGAAGGACCACGTGGTCGATAGCCTAACACTACTACTACTACTAATAGCAAATAATAAAAACGCATATCTAGGATTTATAGATCTAGAAAAAGCGTTTGATATGATACCAAGAAAGAAACTGTGGAGAATACTTGACAAAAGAGGTATAGAAAACAAGACAATCAAATTAATTAATTTATTTATTATTTTCTTCCTAACAAAATACACATGAATATATAAACAAATAATACAAAACATACAAGACATATACAACAACAGTAATGTAATAATATACAATGAGCAAATAACAAGAACATTCAAGACAAATAATGGACTAAGACAAGGAGAAGGACTAAGCCCAACACTATTCAACATATATATGGATAAAATAATGAAGAGTATGAAAGGAGAAAGCATTAAAATAAACATAGGATACAAGAATATGCTAGTTCAAAATATCAGAAGGAGCATACGCAAACGATGTAGTAGTGATAACAGAAAATGAAAGGAATATGCAGCTCAATCTGAATGTATGGCATAAACATCTAAAGAAATATAACAACAAAACAAAGGTAATGATAGTATGAAAACGGAAAGAACACATAAATATAATAATAGAACAAGGTATGATAGCACAAGTGGAGCAATTCAAATACCTAGGAGTAGAAATCACAGAAGATGGAAAAATGGAGGGCGAATTAAGCAAAAGGATAAACAACAATATTGGGTTGATCCGCTTCTATTTGTTACACATTCACATACTCTTCAAATTTCGATTCCAGAAGGTGTTTGATAATCTCGTAGCCCAAGCAACCTGTAATTCGTACTAACGATTTATTTAGTAATTTCCTTATAACATGCTCAATAGGTGAAAGATTAGGAGATCAGTTTGGGTATGTGGGTATTCCAACTGCCAACGAAAAAGAAAATATTGGGTTATATCGCCTTCAAACAGAAACGGAATTCATCACTAAATACCACTCTGTGCCACTCTGGGTTTCACTGCAGTCGCAACCTTCACCACTCTAAAGTTGCTATAAGTGTTGAGCCATTGGTGGTAACACAAGATGTGGGTGATAGGATTGCAAAGTAAATAAAGGATACATCTATTAAATTTGCATGATTGGCGGCAATTCCGTCGTTTCTTTGAAACTTTCCATGCGGATAGTTTTTAAGGAAGCTGAATTGACCACTGAAATTCTATCAAATCGCTTCTTTCACATTTATCTTAATTCGAGAGAAAAACTGAAGAGCTACGCTAGATCTATAGGGTGGCTGCGGAAGTATTTCCACATATTTAAAAGTTGACGTTCTAAATTTCCACCAGTTTTACAAATTTTACAAAAAGTAATGAAATTATATCAAAATTATTCTATTGGAATTAATTTTAGAGACAAAACATTAGATACATTTTCAGTTTAATGTGGTGTCACACAAAACGTACTTCTTTATAAAAAATATATTGAATTTTTATTCATTTTGTATTTTACCTAAGAAAAAAGTGGCTCATATATTAATGACTAATAATAAATAGCGTTTAATGTATTCAAGATCTCCATAAAGAAATACTTAAAAGGAACCCATTTCATTCATATATGCTTCCAATTAGACAAACTTTAATATAAAGAGAATATTATTTTGTAATTTGTATTAAAAAACAATGCTTTGAACATTTATTCACAACTTGGGATGTGTCTAGAATATACAATGATAATTGATTATCAATGGCTTACTTGTAACTATTCAGGGAAAAGTACAAATTAAGTTTATGTTCAATGTTTGAAATGTTTTAAATACATTAAATAGTAACACCATTTTAATTTTTATCAAAAATAGCATATAAATAATGTAATTTAAGAAATATACAAATAACTTTGAAACAAAACAAAATACTCTCCACTGAATAAGGGTAATATTACATTTACGTATTTAGTAAGCAGACTTCAGATTATTAGCATGTCTATCATCTTTAGTAATTAATGAATTAATAGATTCTATTGAATCGATGTATACCATGTATACGTGGGTTGGCATGTCCTAAGAGGGCTCGGGTAATTGAAAAGTGTTGAGGCTTTGAGGCCCAAGCTGTTGCGATTCCCTGTACACCCGAAATTTCCATACATTACTATTCACCTTCGATAACTCGCGCCTCTATTTAAATAATTCCCATTTCCACCTTCTGCAAATTTTACATCAAACGCCACTACATAACACGCTCTTAATCGTGCAGCCCATTTACAATTCATAGCGAAAAGTTATTACCCGTGTCTAATTTTACTGCCTTCAAATCAACAGTATGCATTGAAATAAAAAAAAATAATAATGCGAAATTGTAAAAATATATAAATATGTAAAAAGCCGCAATAGAACTGTAGAAGTACTGTTGGATTGATTAATTTGCTCATCTTTTTGTATTACCATTTTATTAAAATCAGAATTATTGATTGAAAGTAAGAGTGGAAAGTGTAGCTTATCAGAATATATTAGCAAATTTTATCTTTTGAAAAACATGGACACTGAATAGTTCTAAAATAAAAATTTGGTCTGCTAATAATAGCTAGTACTAAATGATTTTTTTAATGAAATGTATACATGGAAAAGAGAGACTAATGAGTTTAACGAAAATAAATTCTTACTAAAAGTTACAAACAATATTTTTTTTACTTATATCTTTAAACATTATGAAATAATACGTAAATAATTGATAAACACTTGGTTTGTTTCACTGATCAAATTGATAAACAGTTGGTTTGTTTCACTGATCAAATTCATAACAGTATCAAAATAGAATCAAAATTAAAGGCATAGATATGATGGTACAAAGAGGGAAGAAATGGAGACATTGAGATGAAAAATTATGTTACATTTCTATTAAGAAGAAAAAAAATAAATAAATATATGTATACTAATTTTAATATATAAACATGATGAAAGAAATAAATCCTATTAGATAAGTTATTTTTTATTAAACAAATCAATAATTAAAATTTAAAAAAAATATTTTTAGAAATTTAAAAGATGTAATAAAATAAAGTGAAAAGAAATATGGATAACTTGATACCAAGATAGTGTTAGAAAATTATAGACTAATACTTAATGCCTTGCATAAACTTTAATGGATTGATGTTTAGCGTGTCAATGCATTGAACGATTAATATCATTTACTACATAATTATGACTAAGTAAGTACTTTTGTAAAGGTAATGCTTGTTATGCTACTTTCTTGATGGAATTGGATGTACTTGTTATGTTCCATTTTTTTATATATGGAACATAACAAGTGCTTTTCTTCATCAAATTTAAGTACTTTTGATACCGAATCTGAATTTATTTATATATGGTATAATTTTGTAATTCCAGACTTTCAAATCTTCTAAGATGTCAAGAAATTTAGCACTTTTTGATAGAAGTGCTCTCAAAAATGTGCCACCCTTAACTTAAAATGGTGGAGATTAAAAAGGGTAACATGTGTTTGTAGTAATTCCATACATGGATCCCTCAATACCAATAGCCCGAGACGGGTCAATTCCCCACAATTCCCGATACGAGAACGGAGGGAATGATATGACGAACCAGTATAAATTGTTAAATACAATATTTTTATATTGTACTGTATAGGTAAGCTGCGAATTTATAATTATTATTATTAAAGGTTCCAACAAAGCTTGGCCTTATTGATCGCATAAGAAGAGGATTTATACCAGTTTTGAGAGAAATTCCAGGATACAGAAGGTTTAGTACCATTAGTTAATTGTACGATCAATATCGTATCGCACTTAATAAAATACTGACACAGTTTATGGTTTAAGAAAAACAACAACAATGTTTCACCACACAGTGGCTTCTTCTACCTGATGAAGCTACAGTATAGTGAAACATTGTTGTATGTTAGAGTAATAAACACTTTTTTGAAACCATATACTGTGTCAGTATTTTATGAAGCAATATTATATCGTATATAATTGGGGTTAGATTCTTTTAACCCCACATAAGATATCAAGAAATTCTACAGTAGCGTTTCGTTTGATAATAAAACCTTCAGAGATATAATCTCTCACCTTACTTCTAGGTAATACTAGAGCTGTTTTCATCTCGGGGCAATTATAAAAATCGAGGTTCTCTTTAAAACTGAAAACTATCACAATCGGATTAGTGGATCTCAGTGTAAAAAAATTGAGGCTTGAGATATTTTTTATTTGCATTATTATCTTATTTTGGGAAAGAAATCGTATCGCTTTTTTGTAGAAGGATATTGCAATTTTCCTGATTAACCATAAACATTATACTTTCTCAGTGTATTTGATTGTACTATAAATATATACAGGAGCGTTTAAGACGTATAATTAATTTAATTGTTAGTATTATTATTTCGCTATCAGACTTTCTGGTAATTCCATAAAGGTACAACAGGCATTTTAATTACTTTCTGCTTTGCTTTATTCAGTCTTGTTCAACGGCTACGACTTCAGCAGATAAGCCTTTGCCTTATTGATCACATAAGCGCTAATTTTAGGGCATTTTAGGTATAGGTCGTGGACTAGACTAAGGATTTAACTTTTCCATCGAAAAATATGAAAGGCTTATCAAGTATTTTAGATACCGAAGATGAATCAAGTTTTGAAACTCCAGACTTTTTAAGCACATCTAAAGCTTTATGACTGCAGCATTGTCCTATTTTGAAAAATCCTCAAAGATGTAGTCTGTCGCCTTAAACAGATGGTAGAGAGTAAAAAAGTCGACACAAAAGCCAACCTGTTGGAAATTATTTGAAGAAACCTTGATGAAGTCAATTTAAACCGACTCCGAATGAATCAAGAAATTTTGTGTCTGATCCCAGATAAACGCGTCAGAATATGCACGGTACTATAAATACACGTGTCTCAATAGGGGCAAAAGTAAATGGCGGAGCGTAATTCATCGACGTGGACGCCAACTTATGTAGTAAATGTTTCAATGGTCTTCGGTCAAGATAGACAAATAAGTATAATTGTTTCAATATGCTGGGCAAGATAATTAGGCTTTGGTGATTATATAGACAATTTTACGATGAGGCTTTTAATTGTTACTAACCTAAGCAAAAGAAAAATAAATTAAATATCATTTTCCTTGTTTAAGATATTTTGAGTGTTTAGTTTCTAGGCATAATTACAAAACATGTTAAGTGATGTCTGCAAACGTACAATTGCTAAAGATATAATTAAATACTAAGGATTTATTGTACTAAGAAAGTTGATTATAAAATATTATAAATATAAATATAAATAGCCTATCGATAAAGGTCTTACATCAGGCAATCATATGAAATACTTGGGATTCAGGTATAGAAAATATCAAAATTATCATTATTGTCAAACCAACAGGCGTATTAGATATGTTGGTTGGTTTGAGCCTCCAACTTATGGCCAGGTATTTTATTTTTGCTTTTATACGAGAGGAGTTCAATAATCAATGCAACACGTTTTTCTCGACCACGTTTGGTTGAAAAACTTGAACATTTTGTATAGAATATCATTCAATATTCCCGCTTCTTCTCATATAGTTTCATTGATTCCCGATAGGTGACATCGCTATACGTAGCAGTTAAACTGGCATCTGTAACGGAGATGCGTTCCAAACAACGGGCAGTGGGGAAAAGCACGGTGAGTTGTTTGTTTCATCATTGCACATCTGTGGCCCATGCAAATTCATCTCGAATGAGCGTGCGCAAACTCTCATTCGAGATGATTAACGGATCACAATCAAACACCTCGCTGCTCAACTGGATGTCTCGGTTGGTAGTGCTATCACAATTGTTCTAGGTCACTAGGTCCCGTGATGTCTACCCGAAGACTATAAAGAGCAAAGAAGAACCATCTGTGCGGAATTGCTGGCTCGATATAAGGCTGATAGTGACAATTTTTTGTCAAACAATGTTACAGGCTATGAAAAATAGGTTTGTTCATCACTTTGAAACCGAAACAAAACGTCAATCAATGAAGTGGCGCCGCACCTAAGAAACATTTTTAGCTGGTAAAGTCATGGCTACGGTCTTCTGGGATTCTGAAGGGGGTTATTCTGTTCAATGTCCTTCCCCATGGTCAAATGATCAACTCTGAAGTGTATTGTGCTACTCTTCGAAAAATGACTTCGGCGTGTTCGTAGGCACAAAAAGATAAATGAACTTTGCAACCGAGAGGAGCTCACAAAACTTCAGTGGACTGTCCTTCCTCATCCACCCTAGAGCCCCGATTTTGCACCGTCGGATTTTCACCTGTTTGGCCTAATGAAGGGCGCAATCCGCGGGAAGCACTAAGCGGTTAATGAAGACGTTATTGAGCGTTATTGAACCGGAATGATGCCGTTCTCAGCAAACTGCGGCCACGACATGTTGATGTTTGAACATGTGTCTGATGGTCCTTCCCCCACCCTGAGCTCGCTGGACAAGCTAGCAGATCGCTCAGTTTGGCCGTAGCAGCTTATTGAATTACTTCACGCACTAGTGGCGCGTCAGAAATATGCCAAGTGGTCAGACGGAGCAACGTTTTAGCCTCAAGTTTTTTGGTAAACTGGGGAAAACTGCCGCAGAAGCTTTTGAAATGTTTAAAGAAGTCTACGGGAATGAATGTTTATTCCGCACACAAACGTTTGAGTGCTTTAAACGGTTTAAAAAAAGGGCGTGAAACGACGGAAGAAGATCGGCGCCCAGGGCGGCCATCAACGTCAAAAAACGGACGAAAATATTAGTAAAATGGTCAGATGGTAAATCAACATTCGTACATAGAGGTTCAGAAGAACCACGTGTGAGCGTGTGAGAAGACGAAGACCCGATTTGTAGAAGACCAAGTCATGGATCCTTCACCAAGACAATGTACCAGCCCATTCTGCCTTATCTGTGCGTTTCTCACAAAATACAGCATCGCCGTGTTGGAATATCCACCATATTCGCCTGCTGCTACTTTTTTCTATTTCCAAAGGTCAAGTCGGCGCTGAAGGAAACAAGATTTGAAAGTGTGGAAGCGGTTAAAGCAAAAGTGGCGGAGGTCCTCAACCAGCTGGCAGAACTGCCACTGCTTCCAAACATTGGAAACGTCGTATGGAGCGGTGTAGATATCGGTAAGGGGAGTATATTGGTGATAAAACTTCTGCTGTAATTGGTGTCCGGTTATTTAATAGACCCGTGGACTGGTCAGGCAGGCATATAGACTCTCACGTCAAGGTGGCGTTAAGCCGTAGCATTGAATGGAGATTACGTTGAAAAATAGTGTTTTGTAGCAAAAGTATTAGGGAAAACATGGTGTATTTGAATGCTGAATAAAACATGCCTATTTGTTGCATTATATATTGAACCCCGCACGTATAATACATTGGGATATTCTTCCACTTTTATGTGTATTAAAATTAGTGTCTAGAACATGTCAGATATTGTTTTGCCGTTCGTAGCTTTTTTGTTTGTTGCTGGGTATAGTAAATTTTAAATTTTGTACGGTTTTTAAATTATGTAGGTTTATTAAGTTTAATTGACTTGGATAGGGGCATGATCGATTTGTTGTCACTCTTTTAATGCAACAGTATTCTACTTTCGATGTGATTGAGATTATGAGCTTTAATTTAATTTATTTCATCAAAAGGTAATCTGAACAAATATCTGGACATTTTGGATTAGGAATGATGGGTTGTTGTTCTTCATGATGGAAATTGAACCGCCAAATAAAATAAAGCGGTTAGATGTTTGAGTTTTGTCCTGCTGATTTTAATATTATTTATCACAACAACATGGTTTTAAACGGAAGACTTTGTCAAGATGGTATATTCTATAAATAATATAAGTTAGATATATAATATATGTAGGATTAAGGATGGTAGGATAATTGTAAAGTGCAGATATTAAATCACTATATTGTTTATTCTAGGTAGATTGGTTTTTCCTATATTAATTGCAGACCTCACTAAAACTATTGATCCATCAGATTTTCAAATTTGGTTTACTTTAAACACCACATATGTTTCGCCACATTGTGATTTCTGTGAGCGAAACATATGTAGTGTTTAAAATAAACCAAATTTGAAAATCTGACAGTTCGTTATCTTAATATTGAAAATGGATTTTCAACGCTTAAGTACCTCAACAACCAATCATTGAACCATTGCTTTAGTTATGTAAGAAATATATGAAGGAACTTGCCAATTATTGAAACATTGCGGTATATCAGTTTTGTCGGATCTTAACCATCTTATACACATGTATTTTATTACGATTCAGATAATTTACAGGGATGTAAGATTTTTGAGAAGGGGAATTTATGTTTGCATATATTACAGAATCTATATTAGACATTCCTTAAAATCTCTTCATAATCTGTGTCTACTCATATCGATGGTAGGATGGTAGAAATAACGGTTGGCACATTAAGGTTAATCATAATTATAAAACTCGTTTATCAGAAAAGCTAACATGAGCATGATATAATTGGGGATATCTTCAATGGGCTATATCGTTTATAACATTCGGAGCATTTGGTTGATCATGCACCTGATAAAGTGTTTCCATGTGGTTTGCATTTTGGGATGTACATGCAGGGTTAGAATGTGGTTTTACATGTTTCTTTATAATTATCGCTACTATAATCGAACTTTTAGTATTATGGAATGGTAGTATGTGTTGGGGGCTTACTTTTAATTACAGGGTATATTTTACAGATAAATTTAAATGCCTCATGCAACATTCTTGTAAAAGCTTCACGAGAGGCGGTAATAATTCGAATCATGAGTGTCAGTAATCATTGCAATAATATGCAGGCAATAGTGGTGTATATTTTTTGTGATGTCAAAGAAGCACTGATAGCTGTTTCGCCCATTTCGAGTTCTACGTAGCGGTTAATACACAAATAAGAGGGCGTCTGCGCATTACTTTTCGCTGTAGCGCTTGCGGAAGACGCAGGTGAATCGAAGATTTCGTGGAACACTTGAACATTTTTTTGGATTGTAGGTAGTGATTAATTCATTATTAAGAGATTATTTGGGCATTACATTTCGCTGCAACGCTTGTGGAAGACGAGGGTGAATCAAAGGTTTTATGGAACACGTGAAGAATTTTTCCAGTCTGAAAAGTATTGAGGTTAGTTACCATAATCTATTTATTTTCACTAGATTTAAGAATAAATCCATGATTGTCTTGATTATTCTTGATTATTAGATTGTTTCAATTGAACTTGTGCACATTTAATTTGTGTAGTTTCCGTGACCGTAGCGAAACTATATGACTGTATTATTATTTGGTCATATTAGATGTAATGATTGGTTGCGTAAATATTTTTTTTAGTTCACGTGTTGTAAGTATAAGTCTTTTTTTATGTTGTAAATAAACTACGGATGGGAAACTACTTGGTTTCTACGTCCTAGCGCATTCTTTTTGTTCGTATTTGACCTTTACGATATTTCAGAAGAATGAAACCAGTTAATTTATCGGTATGCAAAGATAATTGTTTTTTGAATACTGGATTGATAAGGTTGTTACTTGTTGAAACTCCATCTCAATTAATAAAATACTGACACAGTATATGGTTTCAAACACGTTTTAATTATTCGTTAGATAGATGAAAAATGATGATTACAATTGTCTTTTGCAAATTACATGTATATTACGGAACTAATATAATAATATAACTAATAAGGTAGGTGCAGCATGTAACTCCTCCCAATCTGAAGATACTGTAACACAAAATAATTAATTGATTGCACAAAGAAAGAAAATTGTAAACTTAATGTAGTTACTTAAGTACGTGAAGGTTAATATCATTTAAATGAAACACTGTTATGTTCCTTTCTTCACTTTTTATTTTTTACAGCTAAATGTACAATGTAAATAAATTATTTTTATACAATTTTTATTGTTCTCTGATTCCATCTGATAAGTCAGCAATTGCTCATTATAATTTAACAACAGGTCACAAATGTTCAATAATTAATGTTAAATTGTTAAAAGAATCGACTTGTTATCATTTAGACATGTTGGAAGCTATAGAAATAAGTAAAAACAAGAATAAAAAAATGAATTACTTAATTTCGATTTAAGCCCTCTAACAAACCCGCTATTGAATTTATTACCTGATCAAATCCACACTAACCCTATTATACATCCTTCCCAGACAGATGCCGAATAATCCTTAATCCTCATGTTCAAAGATACCGCTTGTTTTTCTCGTGTTAATTATTTTTTCGGTTTTTCCTTATAATCTTTCGAGGTATATATTGTTGACACTTTTTTGTTTGTATTCAGCTAGCTGTTGATAATGGGTACAGAGTGTCCGAAATGTACATTTAACTGTGAAAAAATAAAAAGTGAAGAAAGGAATATAACTGTGTTTTCAATTAAGAGAAAATTATTCCAAAACTGGTCCATTTAGGATGAATGATTTCAGGATTTTATATTTCAAAAATATTGTGGATATTAGTCGATTATCTAGGTTTATTTAAAATCATTGTTCTAGTTAATTTTGGAATCAAGTTTTAAATGATTACTGTACAAAAATATGCAAAAAGTATATTTCACTAGGCCCAGCTCATGTAAACACAGATTTTTTTTTAAATACCAACATGAAAACTGCATATCTGTTTTTTCATTGGTTAATACCGGGGGAGATATTGCAGCTCTCAAACACCATTGAGGTTGGAAGAGTACCTCCGTAGCTAAGGCTACGTGGATGATTCTATGACAAATGCAATGAACACGACTAACAAAATCCTTCAGTGGGTAGAACAAAATACTAAAATCGCACAAAATATACAACACACAAGCACACTTTAAATGAGGCGAGTTTTGATCCAGATTCAATACCGACTGTATTAAATCAGTCATTGTAGCAATTTCACTATAATATAACATATACTTGTTTCTCATTAATCATTCTTGATAAAGGTCTTGAGCGGAAAGTAGTCGAATAAATTATTAATTTGTGAAACAAGCCAAGTGAATTTAATTTAATTAAAAACCTACATTCACTATAATGTTTTTATCAGGTCATATTATAATTGCAAAGTTTAATATTTAGTTTTAAGATTTGTATTATGATTAAGTTCATGGTAGTTGCAGAGAATGTATAGTATTCTACTTACATATAATACGGTGTTTCCCAACGCGGGGCCCACGCCTCACAAGGGGCAATTTGATTGTTAAGGGGGGCAATTCGCAAATGGACTCTTTCAAATCCGATTGCGATGTGTATAACCTTCAGCAGAAATGCGCATTGTTAACAAATCATAACAAATCAGTCACATTAAATTTTAACACATACTTTGGTAAAATGAGTGGCGCAAGCAAGAAATAATTCGTCAATATTCCGAGGAATATTTAAAATTTGGGTTCATAACCGCTGTGCACGATGAACGGTTTCCTTTATGCCAGCAATGCTTGACCAACGAATTAATTAAACGAGGTCGTCTTGAGGCGAATTTGAAGGCGAAACATAGTGCTCATATTAATTTGAATTACTTTCAAACAAAGAAATTTTTTTGAAAAGGGAACAACTATAAAGTCTCTCTTTGCTGCTCATACTTCAACTCATAATCGTTTTCTTGAGGCTAGTTATCAAATTTCTTTATTCATCACTAAATCTGGAAAAAAATCATACTATGGGAGAGAATTTAATAAAACCGTCAATATCAGCAGTTCTTAAAACGGTTCTTGAAAAAGATAACATAGATGTAAAAGCTATGTCACTCAGTAACAATATTGTTAGCAGAATAATAGACGAAATTTTTGAAGATATTGAAAAATAACTTGTTGAAAAGCTGAAAACAAAAAAGTTTTCAGTGCAAATGGATGAATCAACTTTTAGAGACAGTAAGCAATATTGATAACTTTCGTAAGATATATTGATTGGCATTTTGCTGAAGAAATGTTGTTCTGTAAAAGATTAGAAAGTACCATTACCTCCAAAGATATCTAATAAGCTAAAAACTACCTAGATGTCAATAATATGAAAAATATATCTTGTGCTGCAGATGGTGCTCCTAATATAATAAGCAAGAAAAATGGCTGCTTAAATTGATGAAAGATGAGAATACAGAAATTATTCTTGTGCATTGTGTTATTCATAGGGAAAACTTGTTAACTAAAAACATCTGGTTTGTTCTAAAAGTACTACATTTAGTAATAAAGTGTATCAATGCTATTAAAGCTAATGTCAAATGTGAGCGTCTCTTCAAGCTATTTTTTATGAATAAAATGCAGACCATATGAGGTTTTTACTTCCCTCTCCAAAAGGAACTGCTTGAAAATATGTATGGAACTGTTTGGATACTCTTGGTGATTTTTTAAGCGACAAATCTGAAATGAACTATCTGTTAACAGTCGATTGTAAAGTATTGGGGAGTTATTTAACCTATATCTTTACAAAGCTAAATATATTAAATTAGCAACTTCAAGGAACAAATAAAACGTGTCGCTTGCAAGAGCAAAGATATTTAGTTTGATTACTCATATTGAGTAATGTCAAAATATATTACCAACAAAAACTTTGAACAGTTTCATTGGCTCCAAACTTCTTATTGTCGATCATTTGAAATTTCTATCGGCTGATTTAAATGAAAGATTTTTTTATAACAAATTATTCAATTAATTAAAACATTAGTAGAAAGTAATATAATTCTTCTAGTAAATAATGAGAATCTTCTGAAAACAAATGCTTATATGTTGGTGAGGTTAGAACA
This sequence comes from Ontholestes murinus, assembly GCA_963969525.1. Classification (NCBI taxonomy): domain Eukaryota; kingdom Metazoa; phylum Arthropoda; class Insecta; order Coleoptera; family Staphylinidae; genus Ontholestes; species Ontholestes murinus. Next base: position 32,004,649 of record OZ018395.1, on the reverse strand, counting down.
ACTAGAATCAGAAAACAATAACAAGAGGCAAATCATGCCAAAAACAAAAACAAAAATAAAAATAAGGAATCCGTAAAACCACCAACTGTTGATTTACAGAAATCTACAGTGAAGACAGTGTCCGAAATTAGTAATAATTTGCAACAACAGGGAGAATAGTCGCGTTGAGAGATAGGAACCTAAAAATAATATACAGGATCATGAAAATATACCTTCTGAGACGGCAGGAGAATGGACAACTGTTCAGAGAAAAGGAAACCGATCGCAGAAAGATATGCACGGGCGCAATGACAATAATCCAAAGGAAGATATTAGAGGAGCTGAACAATTGCAAGCACACTAATGAATATAGTTCATTTAAAATCTCGGTTTCGTTCAGGAAATTAGAGTAAATACAAAATCCAGATTTTGGGCTCAAAGGTGTAATTTGCAATAGGTTTTTTCATCATATCAATAAGAAGAAATTAGGAACTAGTCCTACAGACGAGGTAGAAAACAATCGTTAGATAATATAATTAACAATTTCACAATAATTAATCAAAATCTGCAATCAATTAATACATCAATATATTTATTAAATACCTTAATGTCCGAAAATAAAGAGTGTCATATGATCACACTAACAGAAAATTAGAAAACTTTGGATTAATTAAAATGCTAAATTTATAGCTATAGATTGGTGACTTCCTTCTGTAGGAGTAAAGGCTCTCATGGAGGGGTGGCTATTTACTCTTTGAAAGATGTACACACAACTGCACGCGATGATTCAAATACTTTACCTGAGGCATACATATTTGAATGTGCAGCAGCAACTGTGGTAGTTAATGGTTTTAAGACAACGATCATTTCAATTTATTGTCCCCCTACCGGCAGCATGGATATATTTGTTCTTAAATTAGACTACATTTTAAACATGTTATCCATATATGTTATTTTCCTATGGCTCTAAGTCACTGGTTCAAGAGCACACACGAGTAACACTCAATACTAGTACATGTATTGATAACATAATATGTAATATCTCTCATAATTTTAACTATCACATTTTAATTTTAACTTCACATATTTCAGATCACTTTGGCCAAAAATTAACTTTTCAAAATTTTGGGAAAACAAATAATCAGCTTATTTTTTATTCCAAGCAAAATATTAATCAGGAGATACTCTTTAATAATTCATTAAAGAGTAAAATCTGGAATTGAATTTATGAAATGTGGAATGTATTTCTAAATGGGTTCTTATTATTATATAATGAAGCTTTTCCACATATAAGATGCAAAGGGGTTAATAATAAAAATTAACATCTATACAAAACAAATACTAGCGTTAAAAGAAAACTTAGATATACTTCTTACCTTAAAATTATTTGATAACTTTTTCAATCATAGCTATAAATTAGTTAAAAAAGAATATAATTAAATCAAGAAAAAAATATTTTGATGATAAATTTATTAACGGAAAAAATGTTAGTAAGGTTACATGGAACAGTTAAAGGTAGAGACAAAAAGCAAGAACAATTTTTTCATGGTGATATAAACAATTTCAACAGCTATTTTGTAAATCTACTTAGGGAAATATTACAAAATATATACAAAACGATATATTTATTACATAGAAAACCGCAGTTAGACTAATATATAAGATAACTATAACTATAGAGGATCGTGTAGAAGTGTGTTTAAAGCAAACGGATTTCTTACCGTTATAGCCATTTACATTTATAATTGTTTGATTTTTATTCATCAAAATAAACATCTTTTTCATGAACACTTAAACGTAAATACAAGGAAAACAAATAGCATATACCATTACCCTAGACGTCAATTAACAATTTTAGAAAAGTCACCCCATTATATGATGATGCGATTGTATAATAGACTCCTACCTAACTATCGTCCAATTTTAGAAATAAACAGATTTAAAGAACGTATAAAAGAATTAAACAATACTCAATTTCTAAATACATGTATTATGCATATTTCTAGTAATTTAATTTTCTTTTTGACCATTTTTTTAATTATATTCTTAATGTTCTTTTTGTAATTAATGTATATCCTTAAGAAATAAAGATTATTATTATTATTATTAATAATTTACAGCTAGTGTAATGAAAGTTATGCATGTATAACTTTAATAGTTTTTCATGGTTCCTGCTGCCAAACAAGTTCATTATTATTAAAAGGAAGTTAACTTTTTCAATTAAAAGTATAAGGAATCCTCAATAGAAGCATTTTCTAGTAAACATTGAATTTAAATTATAATTTTTAAATACTTTTGCAAAGGAAATTGCAATACATAAGTTTACTATTGAAGCTTCAACTTCATTATATATCATTAATATACTCAATGACATTAGAAGCGTTACATCCAGAAGGAATGATTTTTTAGAATTAATTTTTTGGCAACATACATTGATAACCTATATTGTTAGTAATATAATCGCGGATCATAAAACTGATTATAAAATTATAGGAATTATAGAATTTATCTTTATTAACAGAATTTTTAATTACATTTTAGAGGTTGCTGAATGTTTGTTGGAACATTTGAAATTCATCGATAATATTTGTTATCTCGTAAATGGAAAAGACCAATGAGTAATATTGATTTTGCAATGCCCAGTTTAGGTGGGAAACCTGGGTTTGCATTTAGCTTGTGCAATTTTATATGTATTTGTTGGTCTTAATTGTAGAAGAAAATCCTAAAACCTCAAGAATCTGTAGTTCTTTCATATTAACTATATTGCTTTATTGTTATGTAATTTTGACTATAAATTAATAGTAAAATCTTTATAATGTAAATGTATTAAAATCCTTTAGTTCGTTGTCGAAAATTAAATATTAATTTAAAAATACGAAAACATTTCGTGAATCTACAATAATGAGTTTTACTAAGACTACAAAACAAATTAATTTTGAAACAACTACTTCTCTAGCTAATACCTCGACAGACATTGAATGATACAAAATTAATTTGCGTGTTACTAATAGTACAACTATTAAAGCAACACTAATTTGAATGAAATTATTTCTGTTGAATATACTAATAAATGATAAAATGTACTCTAGATTGTTTAAATGTAAATATAACATGAAAAATTATGAACAAACACTGAATTTAAACTGATTTCATTAAATTAAATTAGCAAAAGCAATTAAAAAAATCTAGCATTCAAGTTTATAATGATCTGCAGACACGTGTTTCGAACTTTCGCTCTCTTCAGTACAGCTTTATTATAAAATTGATTTTAAATACATTGTATTATGTAATATTTCGTAATTATATTCTTCAAGACGTATTGACCAACGAACGAGAACAAGCTGCTTTACGTTTTCCGTTTAGATGGTTACACTAGTTTTAGTCTTGCATATATGATTAATTTATTTTGAACAGAGAAACGATTTACAATTAAACTTTTTAGTTATTTTTGTAATTCCTTTGAGAATGGTCGCCATTGACCGAAACACGTGTCAGGAAACTGAATATTACAATATGAAACTAAACAAGTGTTTTAATTTGAAATTACCTAAATTAAACTTTGAACATCTTGGAGTAGTTGATTTTTCCTGATTGAATTATTTGCTTTGCTTATACTAATTAGGCTACTATGTAGATGCGAACTCTAACTCTGTTTAGATATACACTATATTAAAGGATCAATTTAAGGCTCCTTGCTTTTTAACATATTTATTAACGACCTTTCCACAACATTGACCTGTCAACATCTTTTATATGCGGATAATCTCAAAATATATGCGACAATCAACAATCACAATGATTGCTTGTATTTGCAGGACGAGCTTGGTATGGTAGTTACATGGTGTGAAGTAAATGGAGTGGAATTAAATATTAATATGTCATTTACTAGAAAAACTAATCCTGCGAGATTCATTTATTCAATCAATGCCACTTTAATTGAAAGATTATATAACTATATCTTGACCATACTCAGACGTGTAGCGAAAAGTGAAATCTGTTGGGGGCTATAAAACTGTAGCCCCAATTACACATCTCTCAGAATGTGGTCAGAATATCACTAATCCAACTGATATAAGTGAAGCTCTTGTTAAAAAAGAGTCTCATACAAAATGAGCAAAAAAGCCAGCAATGGCCAATATATTTCCCAAAATGGCTAAATATACTGTTGGTGAGGATACCATCATCCAGTAATATGGGTCTGAGTGAAAGAACACTACGTGAACTCCACCCGCATGTTCTCTGTTCGAAATTGTTAAGTAGTTTTTAAATTTATATAAATATTTTTTAAATCAATAAATTAGTAACTATTTCAAGGCAAATATATCCTCGGAAAATTACAATGACGAGTTCCAAGCTATTAAAACCCGAGAATAACAACACACTTATGTACAACGAGCGAGTTAGAGAACGTCCTGTTATCCCTAAAGTATTCAGCACCGGGAATCGACTTGGTCAACTTCGATTTTCTAAAAAAGTTACCAGATAATGGGGAAAGACACATTTTAAAGATCTTTAAGGCTATCTGGATCAGTAGCAACCTTGCAAATGGATGGTGTCGTGCAATCATGGTGCCCATCATCAAACCTGGTAAAGACCCAGTAACCCTAAGAGCTATAGACCTATCTCTTTAACAAGCTGTACAAGTAATTTTTTAGAGAAAATGATTGCATGACATCTATTTTGCATACTACAACAGCAAAATCTACTAAGTCCAATCCAAACTGGTTTCTGACGTTATTACAGCACAGATGACTTCTATACTTTTAGAGAGCATTACAGAATGCTTTTCTGAACAGAAACTATTATTAATTTGATTGTTGAATTGAAACACTTGGTATGATTTAACTTGTTATTTATTTTACTCCGACTAGTTTCGACTATACGTCATTTTTAAGGAGATATATAGATCATTCTCAAGAAGATATGTAGAATGACTCTTACCACTGATGCTAGATAGAGCTTTGTAACTTTATTTTTGATTATTTGGAGAACAAAACTCATTGTCTTTTTTATACTTAACGAAGGCGTTTGACTGTGTATCACACGAGATTCTTATACATAAATTATCCATATATGGCTTCAACAAACGTAGTTCTGACTTAGTGGGGTAGAACAATAGATCTGTTAGGTCGCAGTTCACGAGAGGCTAACAAACCTCACTAAGACCATATTTAACCTAATGGGGTCATATTTATCTAATAGACAACATGTGACAAGTTTAAATGATAAGATGTCCAACCTTACCTTTAAAAGGGGTTTTTTAATATATATTAATGATCTTTCTCAAGCGATTGATGATGCGTCAGTAATTCTATTTGCTGACGACACACCATAGTAAATGGTGGAACTAATGCTGATGCTACGTATATACAAAATGGCACATCTTTACAGCAAGCCTCACAGTAGTGTAACAACAATCAGTTAAAACTGAATGAGAGCAAAACAAAGAATATGCTATTCTCTACCGATAAATAGCGCATAAACTAGACCGAAAAGGTATGCTTTTTGGGTGTTTATATAGACTTAGCTTTATCGTTTAGATACCATGGAGATGAACACTCCAAGAAATTATCAAAAAATATATTCTGGTTTCGTAGTATTGCTCGAGAGGTTAATCAAAATTATTTAAGGGTAGCGTATTTTGCGCTAATTTAGGCTAACAGTCAATATGGTATACTTGTATAAGGCCATTGCGCGATTAAGCACAGAATATTTTTACTACAAAGGCGTGCAATAAGAATAGTCTCTAGGATATGCAAAAAACTGTAAGAATGATTTTATTTAATTGCCAGTTTTAACATTACCATCTATATTAATTTTAAATTGTCCATGCTACATGAGGCGGCACTTGGAAAACTACACTAGTCGTGAGCATGTATATGAAACAAGGTTTAAAGACAATATTGGTTCAAACAAATTGAAATTACCTCCTCGCAAATAGGTGCAAAACATTATGCCATCAAATTTTATAACCTTCTCCCACGCAAGATAAGGGAATGCACCTACTTGAATTTTAAGAAATCAATAAAAGAGTACTTGCTAAAAAATGCATTTTATTCAATTCAAGAGTTTTTAGATATTGACTTAAAATTTTGATGTTACTTATTTTAATTTATTATATTTAATTTAATATATTATATTCGTATTTGGTGATAATTGCTGTGAATGTTAATGTGATAGTGCTTGACTAATACCGTATATTTTGTGAATTTTTGACTTTTTACTTTTAATAATTTAAATTTTAAATATTATGAGCATATATTGTTATTAAGCATTGTTACAATCATTACCTGTATTTATAAGACATGTGATATGTTAATATCAGTAAATAAGTTATTATTAAGGTTATCAAACCATAACTGAATAAAATTATTTCTTTCTAAAAAAAAAAAACGTATAAAAAAACAAAATGACTTTAAACTCAACCCACACAGTTCAATTGGCTTTAATTCTTACTCTTTAACCAAATCTAAATATAATTAGTGATTTCTTTTTTTAAATATTGAGAATACAAGAAATTAAATAAAAAGTGTTTATTTGTTGTTATTTGCAATTTTACTATACACAACTGACATAATCGTTGTAGTAGTACAAATAAATAAAAATTATCAAGAATAAAGAAAACACTTTTACTTTTTTATACCACTTTAAATTTTATTTTCAGTGACTAGTTTCGACTATACGGTCATCGTTATCAAACTAAGTACTTAAATTACGAATAACAACTGTTTATATACCTATTACGCTTCGAACAATGGTGTTTCCAGTAAATCCATCTTACCTTTTTTTTCGGCGAGATGGATTACCGAAAGTACATCCTTGCCGAAAGTATGGTTTGATTCCAATAAGTGGTTTGAAAATGTTGAATTATTTTTCTTTAAATTGAATGACCTCTGATGTTCATTTAATCGAGTTTTAAAATTACGACCTGATTGCCCAATGGACACATTTTTACAATCTGGACAGGTTAAACTATAAATGACTGACTTACACATTTTGTTGATGGGGGTTTTGGCATTAAATATTATATTACCGGTTTTGGTGCTTGACTTAAAAACTATATTGACGTCTCGTTTTTTTAAATATTCTTAATTTTATTGCTTATGGATCCAAAGCAAAAACGCAACAACATCCTAATGATATCAATCGAGCACAGGAAGGTAAACCAACTTTTTATGATAGACTTATTAACCAAACAGATGTAATTCAATAACAATGAAACTGCGCTTTTAATGTCGTCTTTTAAAGAAACTTTAATCGTAGAGTCAGAGTTAGTATCAAAAAACACAAACAACAATAGACAAAACAAATATAGCTAAAGTAATTAAAGAATCGAATAACATTTCAGACTTTGATACTAAAATAATTAAGTCAATTAAAAAGAAACTTAAAACTAATAATTTGGTAATAATAAAAGCTGATAAAGGCAATTCAATAGTAGTTTTAAAAAACGAAGAATATTTTAAAAAAATGACAATTTCATTCACAATTCCGATATATTAGAAATTAAGAAAGATCCAACCAACTCATTCCTACAAAAATTGAAATCTTTAACAAATTAAAATTTCTTATTCTCAGACTCCGAAAGAAGAAAGCTTTTTCCTATGAACCCCAGAGCTCCTCGACTGTATGGATTTATTAAAATTCATAAACCTGATAACCCCATCCGTCCAGTAATGTCTTACATTAATTCTCCAGCCCGTAAATTAGCAGTAGAACTTAACTCCATATTCAAAACCATTACTAACTTCGCCGATCCTTATTCTATTTAAAATCCTGTAGAATTAACCAATAATATTAAAAACGTTTTTATCCCCAATAGTTGCAAATTAGTATCCTTCGACGTATCTAATATGTTCGCCAAAATACCACCCAATGAATGCATAGAATTAATAATTAAACTTTTAGATTGTAATAACGTTAACCCAGTAATAAAGTCAGACTTCATTAAATTATTATAAACAATCCTAACATATAATGATTTCTCTCTTAATAACAAATTTTATATGCAAAAAGAAGGCTTAGCAATGGGTTCACCGTTAAGCCCGTTGCTAGTCGAAATCTTTATGGATAATCTAACAAAAGTAATTCTAAACTCCCCTCAAGCTAAAAAACATATTAAATGGTGGTATAGATACGTAGATGACATACTTGCATGCTTTAAAGGTACAGATAGACAAATTAACAAATTTCTAACCTTTCTTAACTTCCTACACCCTTCCATTAAATTCACAGTAGAATTAGAATCTGACAATAAAAACGACTTCTTAGATTTAATTATAATCAGAACTAACAATAAATTAACATTTGACATATACAGGAAACCCACTTTCACAGATGCAATCATCCCGAATTCCTCGCGCCATACATTCAAACATAATCAAAATCCCTCTTAGTCCACCATCCCTTGAAAAAGAAATGAACACCATAAAACAAATAGCAATTAACAATGGCAATGGTTATTCGGTCTCAATAGTCATAACATTAATTAACAAGTTTAAAATGTCACAAATCCGCAAATATATTTTTGCAAGCCCCCTACCTAGAGAAAATAAATCTTACAAAACAATTACATACTTTGGAGGCATAAGCAATAAAATTAAGAATATTTTTAAGAAACGAGACGTCAATATAGTTTTTAAGTCAAGCACCAAAACTGGTAATATAATATATAATGCCAAAACCCCTATCAACAAAATGTGTAAGTCAGGAATTTATAGTTAAACCTGTCCAGATTGTAAAAATGTGTACATTGGGCAATCAGGTCGTAATTTTAAAACTCGATTAAATGAACATCAGAGGTCATTCAGTTTAAAGAAAAATAATTCAACATTTTCAAATCACTTATTGGAATCAAACCATACTTTCGGCAAGGATGTACTTTCGGTAATCCATCTCGCCGAAAAAGGAGGTAAGATGGTTTTACTGAAAGCCCTTGAAATATATAAAGCGAAAATTAATCGCGGAATTTCATTCATTACACCAATGTTCAATTATTTTGATGGCTTCCTGCATCAAGCTGCATATTACCGTCTCAAACCTGCCTGTTAACAGGATGGTTATGTCATCTGCTTATCTTATGGAAGCCATTGTCGTTAAGTCGCCGCAGCAGGCTGTCAACAACTTTGTTCCACAGGAGTGGTGAAAGTACTCCACCCTGGGGGCAGCCTTTAGCAACGATCTTTCTGACAGTTAAAGTGACTGCCCTATTCTCCAGCATGCTTTTGATCCACCTACTAACTGTTGGTCGTCTTATCAAAGGTACCTTCTATGTCAATGAACACGCCCACGGTGGAAAATTTGTTGTCCGGAGATCTTTCGATTCGGTCTACATCAGTGTGCAGAGCCCTTGATCTCCCCTGAGTGTATGCATGTCGGTTAGCGGGAATCGGATTTGTAATCAAAACCGTCTCGCTAATTAATCTTTCGCACAATTTCTCTAACATTTTCAGGGGAAATGACATTAGACTAATCGGGCGGTATTTGGCTAGTGAATAATCTATACGACAAGGTTTCGGTATGAAAATAACTTTTACTTTTCTCCATGTTAGAGAAATGTATCTGAACGCAATACATGCCCTGAAGATTCTGGCTAGGTGGGCTGATGATGTCCAGCCCCCATTGGATGAGGGCCGGAATATACCGTCCAGGCCCGGCGCTTTAAATCGTGAACAGCTTTTGATTGCCCAGGTTATACGTGCCCCTTCCGTGAGGTAATCTGCCGCCTCCCAATCCTCCTTGGAGGGGTTTGAGGGTATTGATTCTGACCAACCTTCGTCGGCGGTGTTCGTACATCCTGGGAAATGGGTGTTAATGAGAATTTCGGCTACTTCCGAGAGGTTAGAAGAGTAACTCTTATCCTCTCGTTTTAGGCAACCTATTTGACGTGAGGGATCCTTGGAGAATATCTTTTTGATCCTTGCAGCTGCTGAGGTGGTTTCAACCACTCACAAAAAGACCCCCAGACTGCCCTTTTTCTTTGTCTTATTAGTTTTTTATAGCCTTGTTGGTTGTTTTTATAGACCATTCAGTTCGACTGATGTTTCGATTTCTTCGCTTTATTAAAGGATTTTCTCGCAGCTCTTCTGAGATGGTCGAGTTCTCCGCACCACCAGGGTGTACTAATCGTACCATTGCATTTCAGAATCTGGTTAATCAAAGTGGTAAATAACGCTTGATGCTGTTTTCTCACAAGAAGATTTGTTATTAGTTTACATTATAATACACACAGAATAAGATCCATAAAGCAACAATATCAGTAAGCATTATTGTTATTAGTAAGTAAATTAGTAAATTTTATATAGATATTTAAAGGTCAAAATTTTCTTCAAGCTTACTGACGTTAGTTTATAATATTCTTAATCTAAATTATTAGTTTACACAATTATAAAATAATTTTAAAAAATATTTAATTTGATAATATAAAATAAATTTATAACATTATCATTAACTAAGACTTTAAACCGGAAACTATAAAGTTTTAATAATTTAAAAATATAATATTATGAGTTTATAAGTTTTATTACTACATCAGATATTTAATTATACAAAAGTAATTCTCTATCTGCTCAATTGGTGTAGATTTACGAAATGTTTAAATATATATATTTTATGTATGTCTTAAAAATATATATTTTTCATTAAAAAAACACTTTCATTCCCTAAAATGTGTTGAATCTTTTATAAACTATGAGTTAATCACTTTATATAAATCTATAACATAAAATTTTAATAGTTTTATCAATCATTCATGTATCATTTTTATTAGGTTCTAACCTATATTTTTTTTATTCGTACGTTATTTGATTTATTGATTATCGTTAAATTATATGAATGCATTATGACTACGAATTTTACTAAAGGCTACTGTTGCGACGTTTTCACCGTGTTGCGGAGCTTTCGAGTTTTCTAATTATTTCAATAACAACAAAAATTGGCTCGGTTCGGTCCCCAGCCATGCTTTAATTAAAGGCGTGTATCTGTCTTCTAGGTATTTTCGATAAAATGAGTCGGCGTTTTATTAAGTTTTTAATTACTTTTTTCGTCGAGGCTTAGGAGTTCAATTAGAAATTAAATTGCCCGGCTAATTTGGATTTTCTATTTTAATTCGAAACAAATTTCTCATCCGTTAGTATTAAACTACAAATTAATTTTATGTCTTATTGATTGCTGTTGCATGAACATTCTTAACTTTTTTTCTGAGTAATTTTATTTGACTCTTCCATTCCTATCGCAGGTAGCAATGACAAGGAGGCTTGCGTTATTTTTTAACCAATCACCTCAATTTATAAATGAATAAACCGAACTTAGCGTTTTCAACTGAGAAAACCGAAAATAACCATTTCCCGACAAACAAATTGAACTAGCCTTGATAAAAAGGGCGAAACGTTGTGTATACTTATGTCAGTAAGTAAATTATATAATGGAAAGGTTTGGTAGCGCTTCATCATCCATAATAAATGTGGCGGTGGCAAGTACAACAAAAACGAGATCATGTGTCTGGAAGCAATTTAAGGAATTCTGGGCCTCTTGCCGCGATTCTGTACGACTGAGCGTATAATATGAAGAAGGTAAATGCAAATGATTATAAGGAAGGCGTCATTAAATTAATGTGGAATGTTTCGGCCGAAATACTGTAGGAGATGTATAATAAAAAAATTAACATTAATATTGAATACCATTCGTGATGGCAATTAACTCGGAATAAATTTTGTTTTTAGTGCATTCAAGTTTGTTGCTTATATGCGATTTTTATTCGAGCAACTGTTAAGAAAAAATCAACAATTTCATGACAGTTGCTCTCATTAAAATCGATAAGCAACAAACTTTCATGCAAAAACAAAATTTATTCAAGTAAATTGCCATCACTTGTGGTATAATGTGTGAATATTTCTACTTCTTCTTATCTTACTAGTCTTAAAGAAATATTGAGAATTACTTGTTGTAATTCTCTTTAGAAAAAATATTTTATTTCATTTGAATGGTCCAATTTATACAAAAATATATTGATTATATATTTTTTAATTTCTATATATATATTTTATCTTGTCTGAATAGAAAAATTAGAAATTAGCCATTTTTTTCAATTCAGATTTATTTAAGGTGGGTCGTTAGTGCAGTACAAGTGATTGCAATTTCGTTATTTAGGGTGTGTATTTGGATAATAGTTAATATAAAAATATGACTATGTCTTATGTAATATATAATAGATCACCTGAGTATATCTGTTGATGAATTAAAGTAATTAAGTTAATAATTAAAATAATAATACAAATTTCCAATTCTTTTTGTCTCAATAGTATGAATTAATTTGACAGCAAAATATTTTGCAAGACATTAGAACATTCGAAAACTATATAGTAAAAAATACAGCTATTAAATAATTGTTCTCGGATGCAAGAGAGATCTTTGACGAAGCGAACCTGCTGATCTTCATATGAAAGATGTAACCTTGTTTAGCTGGATGATAATAACATGATTAAAACAATTAGAAACCTTTCTTCACTTATTTTTTATAAATGAAATAGTGACGAAAACTAATCAAGTTATAATAAAATTTATTTGTATCGAATGCTTCAAAACAAACTTGAGGTTCAATGATTTATCTGAGAGTAACTATCGCCTTAGGATTTATTATCGGAATATCCGAGATTCCAATTTTAATATTTTCTTGATTGAATTTAATATCTACGTGCTCTCTGAAACAAGACTTACTTTCAGATACTTTACATATGTATAATATTTAGCTGTACAAAATGTAACAATGCATTTAATATATTAATGCATATTATTAGTATATAATACTTAAATAGTCTCTTACTGAAAATAGTTCTATTTTTAGATAATTAATCGTAAGTAAATAAAAAATTTAAAATATTGTTTCCAGCTTGTTATAGTAATGTCGATAATATGTCATGCAGTACATGCACTCAAAGTGAAGTCCTTACTAAATTGTCCTAAAATAGTTATAAGTAGCTTTAGAGTAGTTTCTAAATAGAGAACCTAAATTAGTGTAAAACACTATCTGAAATTCTAATACTTACTACTAACTACTATATTCGCAGGAATTCGATTTTCTTTGTAAGGTGATTTTTTTTTCTAGGAGGCTTAGTTTTGCTATATCGTCATTTCTCCGGTTAGGGCTAGTCTGGTGGTAGCCAGTACTAGTCACTTGCATAGGATGTTTTGGGCCGTTTCATCTGTCATGCAAGTGCATTACCATGTCCATTGCCTATTATACTTGCGTGGCCTGGTATCCACATTAGAGTGAGCCAATTCGTCCAGAGCTTATATACATTTTTTTGATATTGATACTGTACGCTTTAAGGTTCTTAAGGGCAGCCTGACTGTTTGAGATTAGACAGATAAGTGCATCTTTGCAGCCCTTTGTCATATAAATTTAAGCACATCTTTCCAAGGCTATTGTTTCTGCCTGTAGGACTGATGGGCTTTGTCTGAGAGAAACTGATTATCTGTATTTAGCCCCGTATATGCCTATTCCGGAGCCCGTTTCCGTTTTTGATGCATCTATATACCAGATTGCAGAGTTATGTTTTAGATTTTGATTCGACTTAGGCTGACTATCAATAATCACTTCAAAGCGCGATTAGAATACAAATTTGGTCGGCATTATGTCTGACGGTGTTGATAGAAACTGTGGTTTAATCAGGTTCAGAATTTCCGAGTGCCCGAATATATGTCCTGTATTATGCCAGTCCAGTCTTATTGCACTCATTAGGCCTCATGCAGTAGGTCTAGTAAAGCTTCCATTACTACAGGAGCTTATTTTGTATCATTGCTTGTTTAGTCTTGACTCCTCATTCTAGTGAGCCATATGTAATAATGGGTCTTACTACCATAATGTACAACTAATGTATCATTTTGAATTTGATCTACCAAAGAGCCTGCGGCTTATCTATAGTACCGTTGTAGCTTTGCAGATTTTATTCTAGGTGCGTGTTCTAATTAAGTTTCCTATCTAGTATTAAACCTATATATTTCACCTGATCGGATAACACAATTTCCCGCTTTTTGGAGATTTGATATTTAGCTTCTTGCGATTAGTGAAAGGTACCATAACAGTTTTGTATTAAGGACGCCTTGGAACGAAAATATGTCAAATTTACCCCTTATAATAATTGCTATTTCGTCGGCGACGAACCTTGTGGTACAAGTTCGTTAGGAGGTTATATACTACGACACACCATAGCAGGGGCAATAAAAATCCGCCTTGAGGTGAATGCCTTTTATGAATCACTTCATATACCTGCGGTGATCTTACGGTTTTTAAGTAATGCCTTTATCCAACTTATTGTGGGTATGTTGATACCTCAATAGCTTCTTTTTATGTGATTTTAAGTGTATTGTTATCAAACGTACCTACAATGTGCACGAAAGTATTTTCTATGCTATGAAGTGTATTCACAGTAGATTTGCAGGTTGATAGGCAAACTGTTGCCTATGGAACGGATTTGTTCTTAGAGTACTGTTTCTTATATATTTGCCTATAATTTTCTCCATAATTGTTAGGAGAATGGGACCTTCGGCCTGCTTTGGGGATAAATATCAACCTAGCCTCTTTCTATTCCATTGGAATATAGACTTGAGTAAATGTAGCTTTAGAAACTGCCTGCAGGTAGAGAACTATTCCACCTAGCCTCTGGTGCAGCAGCGTATGAAAAATGCCATATGGATATGGTGCAGTGTTTTCTTGGGAGTCCCTAGGTGCTGAGTCTAGTAAATGCGTCTTTAACAGCACACTGAGACTTTTCTTGTGTTCCTCTGTATAACTCTGATCAGGTTTTCTATTAGCCAGATGCGTTATTCCTTTTAGATTATTATAACTTCTTATTTTATTCTAACGGCGCCTGTCTATAGACATCCCAGTTGCACTGTTTTCTTTACACTGTTGAAAGTTTTCCTGGCTTGCATTTTTGTTCCACCAGGCCACGTTTCTGGAGGGAGATCTCCACTTTATTCATTCATTCATTCATTTATTTTTCTTCGGTCTTCTTTTTAAATAATACATATTAACACAAATAAAAAACATACATAAAATTTTGATTAAAAGAAGCACAGGCGCAGTTCACAATTAAAGTTTACTCTAACCCTTGTATCCTCTTCGACATCCACAATCTTCTATACTTGCTTTGGTGCAGTTTTTAGTCCCTTTTTTTTTGGAGAGAATTTTTCGGCTGTTTATGTCAGCGAGCAACTGGATTATAGTAGACCTGCTGCTGTTTTTTGCTCTTCTGTGTTCTGGATGTTGATGTGGAGATCGTCGGTTCCCACACTTAGGCACTCTCTATAGAGGCCAGTGCCTGTGTTTCTCGGATTTGTACTCTCCACCGCGTCTTCCTGTGTAGTTTTTATGACGAACTCAATCTCTGTTGGTCATTTCACAACATGCTAACTTTGAATTGTACTTGTTGTGAAGACATCATATATAGTGATGTCCAACACAATGAATTAAAGTAGTTCCTTACCTCTTTTATTGGGGACCATGCTGTCCCAAAACATATTATAGGCGGTCGCATCACAGCTCAGGAGGAGGTGTTTATTGCATTTTCTGTACCACTCCACGGGTCTACTTACCTCCTCTAGTGGTGGTTTACTTAAATCTCTGTGAAAGTAGGCAGAGGCTATGAAAACCTGTCTTTTGCTTTTCTTCATGGGAACTTCTACCAGGGCTGCTGCCAGGTGCCATGTATAATTAATGTCTTCCTGTCTTGGGGTTGGCTCCTTACCAGTTTAGCTTTTTGACTTAATGCCGCTTTAGAGTGACAGAGATTCAATTGAATACAGCGTGTGCCCTCTATTAGTGTAACTTATACCCCATTCACAGCAGTCCCTAAATTTTGTGTTTCAGGGCGTTTTGCCTTTAGAATTTCCCAATGGATCGATTAGGACATTTCGTGGCCCTTGTCGTCGTAGATGATGGTATAAGGTTTTGGTTTATGTACGTCTCACGAGTAGCTAAGGAACGAAAAAAAGGTCCATTATAGAAGAGCCCTGTATGCCATCATCTGCCTATTGAAACCTAAAGTCCGCATTGAACAGTCTAAGTGCATTTATTGGCCTTATGTTTTTTCACCTTGGATTGCAGTATTTGTTTTTTGTGGTTTTATTTCCACATTTATTCGGGCGGCGAAACCAAGATTGTCTAGACTTGTCACCCATGCGACATGACTACTGATAGCGACCGTCCGATATGTCAGGCCAAATGGTTATTAAACCCTTTGAGACAGTTGCTGCGACTAACCTAACATTTAATAATTAACCTACAGACACCAATATACATGGTCTGACCTGTTAACCTGTTTATTTACCTTTGCAACTGTCGTTCTGCATTGGTTCATTATTTGGCCAGGGCGTCATTATTTTTTCGGTACTAATCCGCTTACTTTATCGATATCGTATCGTTTACATAATGGATTTAGGGGACCAGTAATTAAATAATGTACTCTAAATGCATTAGTTTTATAATAGGTCTTACAAAGCAGCCATGCCATTTCAATTGGATTGTATTGACAAAAGTATGGGGTAATCTTAGAACCACATGTCCATGTTCTCTCAATGTCTCAAATGACATATCGTCGACTACTAATAATTTTAAAAGGTTTTATCAAATTTCATAGTTGCCTTTTCGAAAAGTTATCACTGATTTCTACGTTGTGC
The DNA here is from genome assembly GCA_963969525.1 of Ontholestes murinus. NCBI lineage: Eukaryota > Metazoa > Arthropoda > Insecta > Coleoptera > Staphylinidae > Ontholestes > Ontholestes murinus. The sequence goes on along the minus strand of OZ018395.1, from coordinate 31,987,993 downwards.
TTAATCAGTAATTCCTGTATTCGATTTTTTTTTAAATTGTGGGTGGCTTGTCCATCTGCACCGACACACAGTGTGTCAAAACACCGATCTAGAAGGAAATAATTCAATTTTTTCAAGTCAATTCTAAACACTAATTACCATTCCATTCTCATTTTGAATATTCAGCGCTTGTATCAACACAGTCTTTATACACTAATAACGTCAAACGATCGCTAGGGGCTCTAGTAAAGCACGCACGGCGTCTCCATTGCATTTACATTTGTCAAACATTTTCTTGATTGACGATTTAATAACTTCCTAATATAAAGAGATATTCCCGATCTGCAAAATGGAAACAATGGTTAAAGATATGTTCTAAACCTTCAAGTTATAGATAATAAGATAAATTTATTTGTTTTTTCGTGTTTTATGTATACGCGGATAGACATTTTTTTCCTGTATTTATCATATTCGGCAAAGGTTATAAAAAAATCCCCACAAAACTCCACTGTGATATTTATCGCATTATAACCTTTAAAGCTTCAACAACCCTATATGCAAAACTCAACTGCTAGTATTTGCTAATATCAAAGTTATGTTAAATTTTCAGAGTCGACGACCTTAATTTCGCGGAGACGACTGTTGATATATGGGTAAATAGCAAAAATACGTCTCGCAGTAGAAACCTGAAACCTGTTGTCTCATATTTTAATTTGCAAGATGATAATGAGGATCTTGACAAACAATTGAATTTACTAATATCACGTTTTATATCAAAAATAATTATTCGTTGGGCTAAATGTCGACGAATAAAGAGTGTATTTTTAAACTCTTATTCGGATTGGCTTGATAGAGATTTTACAATTCCAGAAGGAATTATTAACAAAAATATTGAAGTTAAGGAAAATACTAGATGTAGAGGTCGTCCTCGTAAACTTTTTACCGAATGCGGTTCTAAATCTAAAAGAAATAAAACTAAAGAATTATTGGAGACGAAAAGTTGTGAAGAAATTTTTACGGCAGCTGAGATGAGTCTTCGAGCTTCAGGCAAGAGAGATGCAGCTGCTATTTTCAATGAAGTGTCAACTGGATCTGCATAGGTAGCTACACAAATTAAAAAAGCTAGGATACAATTTGCGTCAAAACCAATAAAATATACGGATGAAGAGGCATTGGCTTACTTTCTAGATGCAGGCCATTCGGTTCATACATATAAATTAACCCAAACACAGGCTGAGCAAAGGCGTCATGATCTTTACCCGCCGTATTATGCTATACGCAAAACAAAAGAATTATGTTATCCACCTCAGGACAGTGTTTCAATAAGTGAAACGTTTGCAGAAGTAAAATTACAAAGCATTATAGATTGTACCGTAATTAAAATGCAAGAAGTTGTTATTAATAGTATCTTACCGGATTTGTGCAACAATTTATTATTAATTTGTTTAATTTGTAACAGTTTATATAAACAAAAATTTACGGAACAAAATCATAATACTGATTGATTTTGTACCGCTTCAACTAAATTATACAGATAAAAATGGTAAGAAGAAAATTATTTGGCAAAATTTAAAGGCATCGTCGACAAGGTATTGTCGTCCAATGAAATTATTTTTTGCAAAAGAGTCGCCTGCTCTTATTAAAGCAGAAACTGAGAAAATTAAACAACAAATATCTGTTTTATCTCCCACTAATTTAGACATTTCTAACTCAAAATGATCAGTAATGACGACTCTTATTTAAACAATGGTTGATGGCAAAGTTTGTACCGCATTAGCTGATAATAAGTCGACTCAAAAATGTTATATTTGTGGTGCTACACCAAAAATGATGAATAAGAAAGATAAACGTAAAACTATACCTAATTCGGATATGTATGCATTTAGTATATCCAGTTTACATGCGTGGATTCGTAGTTTCGAATGTGTGTTGCATGTATCGTATAGATTGCACATTAAAAAAATGGCAAATTAAAGACTCTGTTGACAAAATCGAATTTCAGCGAAAAAAACGAGAAATCGAAGACAAATTTAAGCAGATAGGACTTATTGTAGATCGACCGAAACAAGGTGGTGGAAATACCAACGATGGTAAACCGCGCGTAGATTTTTTAAAGATCCTGTTAAGAGCGCTGAAATTACTGGTATTAATTCGACGACTTGGTGTAATTTTACACTTTCTTGTTGCTATGAAATAAATATCAATGCGTTTGCAAATTACGTGGAAGATACGCGACAATTGTATATTAATTTAAATCCGTGGTATTATATGCCCACAAGCGTTCACAAAATTTTCGTTCATGGCCCAGAAATTGTCAATTCATGTATCTTACCGATAGGAAAAATGTCTGAAGAAGCTATGAAAGCTACGAATAAAGATTGTAGACGTTATAGAGAGCATTGTACTAGAAAAATATCTAGATGGCACACAAATAGAGACCTATTGTCCATGTTATTAGTATCGTCGGATCCACTTATTTCAAGTTTGAGAGTTTCTACAACAAATAAATGCACACCATTATCTACTGAAGTATTAGCCCTGTTAGCAAATTCTTCGGCGTTAGTTATAGAAGCTGAAAATAATGTTACAGAAGCTACTAATAATAACATACTATTAAGTGATTATACAGACAGCGAAAAACATTAATTCATACACTAGCGGCAAAATTCCAAAATATTTAAATAATATGATTTACATATGTTTGTTTAGTTTATGTTAAATTAAAAAGTGTTTCTTTATTTTAACAGTTTAATTATTGTTATATAACCGTTAAATAATAATTAAAAACTTCTATTAAAACAATAAGAATTTTTTCCCTTCAGATTGGCTATTTGTCACACTGTGCGACAGATTGGGCGCATTGTCAAAAATCACCACACATTTGTTATCTAACTTTGTTAAAGCAGGAATAAGCTGATTAATTATCCAATTTTGAAATAATTGCAATGATTCTTGCTGCATTGATTCTCTTGTTGTTATTAAAACTTAAATTTTTATACTTTAAATACCCTACCGGATACTTGTACTACTGGGCCTGATGGTTTACCGCCGTATCTTCTGAAAAGGTGTTTTTTCACCATAACTTCGCCAATTCAAATTCTTTTTAGTCGGTTACAGAGAAGTGGTGTAGTTATTCCAAAAATTCTGGATTAGTTAGTAGCCAAACTTGTGATGTGGGTGCGTAAGCGTGTGATTTGTTATGAAAAACATGGTTTCCTGTAGGGTAAATCTATAATTAGTAATCTATTAAGATATTGATGGTTTTTATTAAATGCTTCAGAGAATGGATATCAGGTCGACTCAATTTATACCGATCTATCAAAGGCCTTTGATCGTGTCAACCATAATATCTTATTAAATAAATTATCATTGCTTGGATTTGGCGACATAGTTATCAAATAATTTAAGAACTTTTTGTCTTCTCGTCGCCAGTATGTATCAACAACAATAAATATTACATATGGTTCCCATTGCGTCCCCATTCTTTTTTTACTTTCTATTAATAATATCAGCCAATGTATCAAGTATTCTAAATTTTTAATATTTGCTGATGATTTAAAATTATTTTCTATAATACATAGTGCAGAAGATTGCGACAAACTCCAAAATGATCTAAAAAATATTGTTACTTGGTGTAATTCCAATAAACTTAAATTAAATATTAAAAAATAACGTGTTGTAATTTCTTTCAGTCGTTGTAAATTGATAAAGTTTCACTATGCTTAATATAATGAAGTTCTATGATCTGTTAATAAAGTAAGTAAGTATTTTACTCGAGACTCAATTGAGCTCTCAAAATACTTGAAGCATTTGGCAGATTTTCATCTAATTTTTGTCACCAGCTTTGACACAAAAAAATTTTAGGCGTTTTTATAAAGAGCATTTTCATTTTGTTTTTGTTCGTTCTGAAGTATTCAAATACTTTTTTATACATATAACAATATAGTTGTGTAATTCATAACTTTTCCCCAGAAACATTTTTTCATGTATTTCTGTAGTTAGGTGTAAGTTTTCTTGAATAACCTTTAAATATTAGTTTAATGATTTTTTAACTATTCTCAGCAGGGTGCTAATAATAATATTGATTTAAACATGATTATAGTCGTTGGTGGAGATTTTAATATTAATTTTAATTCGAATGATGCGAGAGTTGTACAGATGCGAAACTTTATGACATTTTTTGGGTTGTTTAAATATGTAGATTTTGAAACCAGATCCAACAATTGTTGGATAATGTTTTCTCAAATGTAGAACACAGAGTCTCAATAAAACCACTTGATCCTGGATTTTCCGATCATATCGGTATCCATGTGAAGCTAAACACTTACTGCCACACTGCAAAAGTAATCAAAAAGACAATTCGACCAATAACTAAAGCGGGTTGGTTTAATTTATATAATTCTCTTGTAAACACTAACTGGAGCTTTATCCAGAAGATTAATTCTGATATTGAAATTAAATTTGATCAATTTATTTATGAACACTCTGCAACAATTTGTCAATGATTCGTTTCCACAAAAACAAATTACTGGCCAACAAAATAAATTAAATATTAAATGGTTCAATAATGATTTGAAACAGATGAGGGAAACATTAGTATTAATGCAAGATGCTAGTAATAGACTACTAGAAGTTAGAAGCAATTATATAAGATATAAAATATCTTATAATTATGCTCTTAAGTAAGCCCGAATACACGCTAATCATAATTTTTTAAAACATTTTAATTTCTCACCGAAGTCGATGTGGATGATTATAAATGCTAGTCATAATAAAATCAAATCAATACCTACCTGTGATATTGATCCAAATGATTTTAATATATTTTTTAGTAGCGTTGCTCAGACATTAATTAACAATCTACATAATCCCGAAATTGATCCATTAATGCTAATGATCAAATCCAGCCCAAATGTAAATACGCCGTATTTTTCTTTTAAAGAGGTCAGTTTTATCGAAATTAGGGAAATAGTGCAATCAATAAAAAAAATATTGCAAAGATATTTATGGAATTACCGATGACATTCTTAAAAGTGTTTTGGATGTTTTCATAAGCCCTCTTACACAATTAATTAATAGTTGCATTAAGTCAAGTATATTTCCTAGTGCGCTAAAAAGGGCCTGCATTATCCCTATACACAAAAAAGATGATACATGTGATATGAATAACTATAGACCGATATCTCTACTACCCACTATTTCTTAAATTCTGGAAAAAATGTTAGCTAAACAAATAAGTGAATTTTTTGAAATGCATAATATATTCGCCAATATGTAGTACGGCTTTCGTAGGGGAAGGTCAACGTGTCGCGCGGTGACTAGCTTTATTGAGGAAATTCTGAAAGGATTTGAGAACGGTATGTATTCTATTGCAACCTTTTTAGACCTCAGTCGGGCTTTTGATTGTGTCCCGCATGATGTTCTCCTGCAAAAACTGTACTTTTATAACTTTTTGCCCTCCAGTTGCAAATTTATATCATCGGTCGGTGCCAAATGGTACGAGTTGGAAATCGTTGTCCCACATACGTACCAACTAACTTTGGTGTACCACAAGGGATCATTCTGGGCCCCTTAATATTTCTAATATTTATTAATGATCTTCCCAACATCTACAATGATTCATTAGCTTTTCTATATGCAGACGATACAACTATAAAATCTGCATCACATAATCTTCAATCTGCAATGTACCTGAATGTAAACGTAGACTCTAAGTTAACATGTTAACATGGAATGCTAAAAAACTAGCCAGCAAAATATTTTTACTGAGACGACTTAGTAATACACTTATTTATCGAATATTTAGGTTACAAAGAAGAGCTGTCAGAGTAATATCTAATTTACCTTATAGAGAGGACTGTAAATCTATTTTCGCGCTAAACTTTACTTTACCCATCCTATCTTAGATTAAAGAAAACCCAAAATGGCATACATTTCTATGGTCCTAAATTATTTAATTTGCTACCTAATAAAATAAAATGTCTCCCATTCAAAAACTTTAAAGCTACATTAAAACAATATTTTATTAATAATGCATTCTATAGTATGCAGGAAATATTATCAAGCAACCTGCGAGATATCTAACAAATTTTAATATTTTTACCAGATTTTAACGTGTTTCGTACTTTGTATTTCGACTAATTGTATTTTACTGTTTGATTTTTATCTTTAATTTTTATCCTCTTAACCGCTATTTTACGTGTAATTTACTTAATTAGGCACTTATTTTATATTTATATTTTAATCTTTAATATTTTGCACTATATCTTATGATCATTAGCAGTTTATAGAATCTAAATTATCTACTTATGTATCCAATTGACCTGTGATTGTATTGACACCAAATATATTACTTACTTACTTACTATTTTATTGTCCCAAAAACTTATTTTTTTCTACCATATAACTTGCTCTGATGATACATCCATGTTCTCCTAAGAGTCCATCCGGCGTAGCTACTAAACAAAGAAATACTGCATCTAAATCAATGCAGACACTGTTGTTCTATTGTATGTCTAATGTGCTTTTCTTCACTTTTTCTTTGATTATTTAGGTTTTATAAATTCAAATATAATTTAATTTTTGTCGATTTTTACGAATTTTACTGTGGACACTTTTTTATTTTTATTGCTATAATTTATTTTATAAGTTCAATTTATTGAATGTTTGTGAGTATTTAACAAAGAAACACTGTTTCATATGAAATATAAGAACGCAATATATTTTATATCATTTTGCACCTTACAATCATAATAAAATGTAGAAAAAAAATATATTAATTGCTTGAAATTTATACCAAATAATGTAAACATAGCGAAGTAATTTTTATTAATAGCTACATATAATTTTGAAATTACTGTACAATAAACTCTTTAAAATTGTAATAATTTAATTAAATAAAAATACTTTTTCTTAAATAGTTTCACACAATACTGTTTAATAGGTGTTTAAATGGCTGGAAGATATTAATAAAATAACCTCATTAAATATTTTTAATTGAATATATTTGTGGTCTTAAAATAAATAAAGAATAAAGCTAATACCATTTGGTTTTATTAAAAAGTAGCTTATTTACAATTGATATAATAAATAGTAAAAGTAGCAACGGAAATAAATAAGTCTGTGGTAGGAACGAACCGTTCAAGAAAGTACTGATCTCTTTCTATGGCATCTGAGAATTTTCACTGGTATTAATTCGATAAGTCGACCCCTAACTCTTTGGCGGAGTCTCTGATCCACTTGAGATAGCTGGAGATCCTAGTGTAGACCCCGGGACGGTCCTTTTTGGCACAGCCGTCGCCCCAGGAGACGATTCCGGCCAATTCTAATTTTCCACCGACGTCGCACACGAGGGGTCCACCGGAATCACCACCGCACGCATCTACGCCGCCCTTCAGCCGTCCGGCGCAGAGCATTGTGTCGAGAATGGGCTGCTGGCGACCGCCGTAAATTCCGTCCTTTCTGCAAATGTCGAGCGATAAGAGAGGGACGGCGGCAGATCGTAAAATTGGCGACAATCTTTCCGGATCGGAGGGATCCATCGCGCCCCATCCTGATACTTCGCACCAGGTGCCTGGCAATGGGGTATCCTGTGGAAGGCAAGCTGGTTGCACCACCGGGTTATAGGAGAAACCCGGGGCTTCTAGTAGTAGTAGTGCAATATCGTTGCTATACGGTCCGTACTTCCTAAATTCTGGATGCAGTACTGCCTTAATAACCTTAAGGTTTTGTTCGTAGGGTGTGCGAGGGCCGTGGGTGCCGGTGCTGACGGTTAGACCCTCCGTCCAACAATGCGCGGCGGTGAGGAGAAGTCGCTTGGAGATTATAGTGCCACCACAGTGATGCTCCCCTTCATTCCTCACATCGGCTTGCCAGGGTATCGCCCCATACGGGGGTATCTCTCCTCCGATGATCCTGGGTTCTCGTTGCGGTGTCCAGGTAATCAGTCTATGCCCGCACGTCTTCATCACAGGAAACTTCTGGTATCCACCACTCCTATAGAGGAAGGCTTCCGTAGCGGTGACAAAAGCGAGCAGCGTAAATACCGACATGTTATTTGAAGGGTCGGAGTCTGCTCAGTACGCTTATATACAACCGCCCACTACCAAATATACCAAACCCGGAATCATGCGAATGTCATGTTATCAGGCCCAGATTGATAAAGTTATGTCAACCCGTATGCGCATCGGCCCATTTACCTCACCTTGGCCCAGTCGATCCACATGCATTTCACTTTCTCAAATATCGAAAGTCCCCAGCGAAAGTGCCATCTTTACACACTCCAGGCTCCGCACTTACGTAACTTCGAAAAACTCAAAAACTCACTTTCTTTTGAACTGCATCTCACCAACTGATTTCCATATACAATGTATATTTTCAAAACAACAAAACGAGGACAACACGCACCGCGCACCGACTTTTCGCGTTGTTAAAAACGAAATGAAATTCTGACCGTCCTGCACGCGGAATAAAAGCCATCACACGATTATGAATATTCATGCGCTTTCAAAATATTCCCCCATTACTGTCCGATTGTGTAATCGAAATGATGCACCAGCACAATACACTTTCTACAAAGGCCCTACCCGAAATACCGCACACTTTTTTGTTGTTTTGTTCGGTTCTTCGGTGGTGAGTCAATGGCCCCCTCCCGATCGCCGAAATTCTCCGGTGATTATAGGTGTTCTCGGAAGAATGAAACTGGTCTTGTTGGAAATATTTTGACCGCTCTGTTGCGCGCCTCAGCGATGATGGATAAATGAATTTACGGTGTGCTAATTGACGACAGACTTTTCTACTGTTATTATAAACCTGGCGCCACAGCCTTTATTCGGTAGTAATCAAATGATTAATTAATATAATTATGGTTTTAATGTTTAGGTTCACATAATGGATAATTAAAGAAATGAAATCATTAATTTCTCACTTAAAAATGCATTTTATAAAAATGATTCATATGTAAAAGAATAACAATGGAATGCTAACCTGATATTAATAAATATATTGTAGGTTTACCTTATTTTTACCATTAATTTAATGTTTTCTTCTTACTTTCTCTGTAGAAATTCGAACTTAAAATTATTGGTTTTGAAACCTCACCTCCGAGATATATTTATTCGCCTGTCCGTGTGAACTTCTTATCTTATCTTCTTATATTCTCTATTAATCTTTTATAATTGAAATAAAGAACTAAAAAATAGTGAATATTAGTTTTGTGTAAAAATTTATTTTTCCATCTAAATACGTCAAATATATTATAACCAATAATAAAATGAGCGATTTAAAGCAATATGATCAATATTTTCGCGTAAACCTTACCTTTTTAAGGCAACCCCATTAAGCTACAAGCACAAATAGATGGAGTTAAGACTAGAAAGCAAATGAAGAAAAATTAGTAATAATTAACATTATATCTAAATTACCAAATATATAAGTTTATTTTTTATCGCTTTTAATTATTGTTTACACTTTTGGTTAATTTTCATTTTGTTCCGACATTATTGAAATGGTTTTACTATTAATACAATATGTATAATAACTATCTAAAATTATGCCATATAAACATAAGATCAATCGCAAATAAATTCGATATTTTCCAGTCTAATCTGCAAATTATAGATGCTGATATAATTGGCATCTTAGAAACTTGGCTTTCTGATTTACATCCGAATCGATCATTAGCATTAGATGGATTTAATCTTATAAGAAATGACCTACTGGGCCGAGGTGGTTGTGTAGCAGTCTACATCAGAAATAATCGTAACTATACAATGATTAGTTCGGAATCGTCACAATCAGTTGAACACATTTGGATAAAAGTAACTATTGATCATAAAACAGTCGCGGTCGGAATTATATATAGGCCTCCTAAGGGAAATTATAAGGACTTTGCTGATTGTTTTGAAAAGTTTGTCTTAGAATATAGTCTAACTAATGATTACGTAGTATGCTTAGGAGATTTTAACATAAATATGTTAAACATGGCTGCAGCAAGCAGTTCCTTCTGTTCGCTCTTAGTCTCTTAAACAAGTAATTTCGGAATCTTTAATAGATCTGATTATAATAAATGAATGGAATGTTTTATATAACTTTGGTGCTTCAGACACTCATGGCTTTACTGACCATTCCTTAATTTATTGCGAGCTACCAATAATAACGACACGAGTAGAACATAAAATAATTAAAGTTAGGGATATTAAAAATATTGATCCCACCGATTTTTTAAATGATATCTATAGAATAAAATGGCATGAGATTTATGATATTAATGATATTAATAATAAAGTGGAATATTTTAATAACAACTTATTAAATGTGCTGAATAAACATGCCCCTCTCAAAGAAATTAAAATTAGTAAGAGGCGTACACCATGGATAACGTATAATATAAAAGAGATGATTAAAATACGAGAGAGCATGTCAGCGGTATAAGAAAACTAAGAGTCGTATTCATTTTGAATTTTATAAATCAATGCGAAATCTGACAACTAAAGCTATCCGTGCAAAAAAGAAAGCTTACCTGCAGTTTCAATTAGCAAATTGTAATGGAAACAAAAAACAACTATGGTCTAAACTTAGGAAAAACAATATTTATGGCAAAAATAATGTAACTATTCCAAAAAACACCTCAAAATCCTAATTTATTTAATAGGTATCTAGTAAATGAAGTGGAACAGCTGCCTGCTGATGAAAATATTATTAAATTTTATAATAACAACAAAAAAACACAATTCGATGGGGAATTAATATTTTCTACAGTCTCAAATAGTGATGTAATTAAAATTATTAGCAATATAAAAACAAATGCAACTGGCATAAATGGTATTAATATACGTATACTGAAATTGTGTTATCATGCACTTATAGATTATATAACGCATATAGTTAACGCCTGTATAACTAGCTGTACATTCCCTGTAAACTGGAAATTATCGTTTGCAACACCTATTCCCAAAATTCCGAACCCTATGACTTTTAAAGATTTAAGACCCATAAATATCCTTCCTATTCTCTCCAAAATCATAGAAAAAGATCTAGATAGCCAAATACGACAGCATTTAACAAAACATAATATTTTGCCTGGATATCAATTTGGTTTCAGACCTGGCTACAGTTGTAGCAGTGCACTCGCTCATGTAACCGATGATATAATTCATGCAACGGATTCAGGTAAAGTTACAGCATTGGTTCTAATTGATTATAGCAAAGCATTTGATAGATTAAACCATCAACTATTAAATGCTATATTTAAATTTGTCGGATTTGGTAACGAAGCTAGTGCATTAATGACAGTAATAGAAAACAAATGGTCATGATTGACAATATTATATCTACGCCTCTGAATACTAATTGTGGTGTAGGACAAGGTACTATATTAGGCCCTTTAGTGTACGCTATTTATACTACATCACTACCTATGGTTTTAAATCATGCGTCCTATCACATGTATGCTGACGATACGCAATTATACATATCTTTTGATATTGATGACATCTATATTGCTCAAGATAATTTAAATAAAGATTTAGATAACTTACTTAAATACTCTACTCAACATTCGTTACAAATTAACGAAGATAAAACTAAACTCATTCTGTTTGGCCCAACTAAATTAAGAAAAAATGCAACAGCAGATTTTAATATATTAATAAATGGAACTGTGTTGCCTATTAATGAGTGTGTAAAGAACCTAGGGATGCATTTGGATACAAATATAAGATTTAAACAAAACACCAGCAGTATACTACGTAAAGCGTACATTGCACTTAAGTCGATATATGTAAATCGTCAAATGATTGACCAGAAAACTAAAATTATGTAAATTAAGTATTGAAATTTCTAGTGCAGTATTAATGATAATTAATAATGAGAGAAATAAATCTCTATGAGCTTCTGCACTAATGTTTTACATAATAATGTAAACAGGAAGGACGCACGTAATTATGACATAGCTGCACTGAGGAGCTGTGATACAGCGAAACACGTGTCTGCAGATAGTCATTACATAACACTTTTCGAGACTCGGTTAAAAAACGATAACACCACAAAATTGTTACATAGTGCTAAATATAATTTTAGACATGTAACGACAGCTAACAGTTATATCATTCAATGCCTGGCGGTGCTTTAGTACGGGGAGTAGTTGTTTTAACTGTTAGCTGGAGTTTTTACATTATTATGTAAAACATTAGTGCAGAAGCTCATAGAGATTTATTTCTCTCATTATTAATTATTAAAATTATGTTATGTGATGCTTTAGTGTTATCTAATTTCAATTATGGTGGTACAAAATATAATGCCTGTATAGACATGGAGGATATAAACAGAATACAACGTAAGCAAAACTCATGTCTTAGATTTATATATGGCATACGTAGACGTGAAAAAATATCATATAAATTACGAGAATGTAAGTGGCTCAATATGGAAAATAGACGAAAATTTCACTCGGCTTGTTTTTATTATAAGGTAATGAATTCAAAATGCCCACCTTAATTTTATGAAAAGATTCGGTATAGAAGCGATATTCATAACATTAACGTAAGAAGTAAAGGTTTACTGTCTATACCAAAACAAAGATTTCAGGTTTTCAAACGTTGCTTTTCTTATACAATTGTCCAATGCATGAACAAGGTACCCTTTCAGTATACGGGTTTTAGTGATTTTAAATCGAAGTATAAACTTATGTTGCTTGAACATCAATAAATATAACGTTTACTCGCACATATATATATTTACGTGCTAGATTATATATGTATATTAGTATTATTCATTAATTTAAGTTAGTAAATAAGTAAATTACATTTAATTTTAGTTAAGTTAGATTAAACAGGGCTTGGAGGAAGATCAGTCTCAGTATTTGGCTACAATTTCAAATACTGCGAATGATTCAAGTCCTTTTGACCATTGTAATTCTTATGTAGATTAATTATTATTCAATCGATGTATATTTCAGTTCTTGTTATTTTGTAATTTCAATGTGTCAATAAATGATTTATTATTATTATTATTATTATTATTATTATTAAGGTAAAAGTACTTTCTATATTTTGCCTTTTGTTTTTATATTTTACGATGAATTAACTTCTCATTTAACTCGCGGTGAAACATTTTTACATTTTGTTTGTCTTATTTTTTTAAATTTAAGTAATTTGCTATTTTTCCTTTTTGAATATAATCAGAATAATAATAATAATTCCTATTTAATACATTTCATATTTTACCTTTCATTTTTCCTCTTTGCAGTTTTAATGATTCTTTTGGGCAATTTTGCCATCATATAATTATTATTCTCCAGTTTACCACTTATATCTCTTTATTTTATTGTTCTTTAATGTCTGCATTCTATACAATTGTTTCTACTGTGCTATTTAGTTTACAGAATATTAATATATTTCCCATTTCATGTTGAAATTTTTGATTATTAAGTAAAAATGAAATTGATGAAATATTTATTGATTGCTTCAAACCTAATTTGAAAATTTTGTGTAAAAATGGGATAGAAAAGGTCATTTAGCTGCATTATATATGCCTTTGTTTGGCTTAAGGGCAATGAAGAGAATGAGTTGTTGGGATTTAGATAATTTAAAAACTCTAGATAAGTTATTTTCGAGATTTGATCTGCGGATCAATAATCAATAGATATTTTAAAATCTAATACTCCAATTTATTTTAGCACAAATTCTTTAGTTACAACTTGAATATAATCTACCATTTGGCATACTATAAATATTTGACTTGAAATAAATAAATACATAAATCTTTGTAAAACTATATGGAAGATAATTATAGATTTGTCTAACATTAGTATTGAAAGACGTAGGAGTATTAAACTAAATGTTTGAAGCTACTTAATTGGCAATCTCAATTATTTTGTTGAAAATTTCGATAATAATTTAAAATAAATTCATTTAGATATTTTAAATAAAATCCCCTATATGCCATTAGAAAATACAAACCAGTGCTACGTCGGCTTATTACAACGCCATCTGTGAAGCAAAACTATAGGGACAAACTCAAAATTTTACCGAGTAAGATTAATTAAGGAAGAGTCCATGACCAATCCCAAGAAATTGGATTCACTCGAAAACAGACCAGCATCATGATTCCAATTGCGAGGACTACAGAGCATATTGCTAGTTTTTGTTTGATTGAATTGCAGTTGGTTAGCGTCAAACCACCTCTTGGGCCCTAACAGAGCACTGCTACTGAGCTGTTAACTTATATCAGGGTGATCACTTGTACTTATCAAGGTGGTATCATCAGCATACATGATAGTTTGTACATTATACAAACGTAAAAAAAAATCGTTGATGTAAACCAGGAAAAATACTGGTCCTAGTGTTAATCCCTGTGGTACACCCTAAGAGTGTCAGAAGTAATTCCATCTGCCTTGACTACTTGTGATCTCCCGACCAAGTACGATCTAATCTGTGCACAACTAGACTCACAGAAACCGTAGAATGCAAGCTTTTTGATTAGTAGGCAGTGGTTAACGCAGTCAAAGGCTTTTTTTAAGTCTAAAGAGATGGCTATTGATACCCCCCTGTTGTCGAACGTCTCGAAAATGTTTCCAGAGAGTTGTAAAATAGCATCAGTGTTAGAGAACCCTTTTCTAAACCAAAACTGGCACGCATTCAGCAGATGATTATCCTCCAAGTAAGATACTGTTTGGATACATGTTATTTTTTCTAGGATCTTAAAAAAAAACTGGAATTATCGAGATTGGTCTGTAGTTAGAAGCGTAACATTTGCCACCCTTCTTAAAAGTGAGGTCTTCATTAAGTCAGGAATTATACTGTACCGCAGACAAACATTAAAAATGTTGGTCATTGGTATCAACAGAGCATCCATAATAATCTTTTGTCTTACTCGTTTTCAGACCACATATCACATTTCTTACATGAGGCACTGACACCTGCTTGAAACTAAATTTGGCATTAGACTTCATGGAAGGCATGAACTCCATAGCATTAGTAATACTAGTAGAGTCAATGATAATTTTTATTAAGTTCTGGAAAGATTTAAGGAACTCATTTGGAGAGATTGAACATAGCTCACCCCGAAATGATGAGTTTTTTTTCATTTGAATTGATAACTTGCCACATGGCTTTACATTTGTTCTTCGAGTTGTCAATAAAACTACCATTAGACTTAATGAAATTTTAGCGGCTTTTATTGATAACTCAATAGTAATATTACAAAATTAGTTTCAGTGGCGTACCTAGAACTTTTGCCGCCCGGGGCGGTCTCCAAATTGCCGCCCTTTCTAAGTAAACATAAATAAATGTATTAAATTAATTTCTCCCGTGATGAATCATTTTGATCTATAAACTATGAATTAAAACACTTCGTATTGTTTCACTGATTTTTAAACCAGTGAGACAATACCAAATTTTTAATTAATAGTTTATAGTTCAAAAATAAATGTATCACGAAGTAAGTGCCTACAACCTCAATCAGTTAAATAATTGTAATTGAGACAATCTATAGGTGGGGAACTTTTTTACGATTGGATGCCATATTTAACTTAGGCTGTAATAAAGGGGGCCGCATAAGTTAATATACCTATAAATGCAACTTTTATAAAAATATAAGATATCTTTTAAAGGCCACAAGAAACTTAAGGAGGTCGCAGGTAAAAAAATCACTTTTTTATTTTATATTTGTAAATGAACAGGATAAACACACAAATTGTTCACATATACGTATGTAACATATTTATATATTTACTTTTCTAACTTTCATAGTACAAAAATCATGTATAATCCTCTCAAAATTTATGTTATTTATAATTTCTTATTCTATGGACAATATTGCAAGATTTTGCAGTCTCAAATCACTGAGTGATTTGTGGAACGAAGATATTTTTTTATCAACTTTAATTTGGAGAATCTCCTTTCGCAACTAGCGACGCTAATAGTAATTGTTAAAAACATTCTTAGCAAAATTACAATATTGGGTACAGAATTTTCCAATCTATAGTGTTGAATTAATTTGACTAGATCAAGAGGGCCTTCGTCTTCGTCTTTCCAACGTTTTACCTCTTCTTGTAGTGCAGCTACAGCCATAAAAACTTGGATCCATTTCCTTTTAATATGGAACTGTTCTTTATCAATATCAATAAAAACATTTATTTGACATTTAAATTCTTCATTTAGTAGGTTATATGGTATTATACACGAATATTTTCTTGCAAGGACATGCAACTGATCAAAGCGTTCTTTTATTTCCCTTATAATCCTATCCATACATAAAAACATTTCTCTTCGTACTTCTAGTTCTAAGGATAGCCTCACGTCTTGTGAATTTTCCCCACTCATATTTTTTCTACTTCTAACTCGACGTTCAGTCGTTATCTCCAAGTCTTCACAAATTGTTTTGGCTGCTATAACATAGTTTTGTATTAGCGCATCTCTTTGTTCCATGCAATGGATTTGCAAAGAATTTAGTTTTATGTGGCATTAATTAACATTTAACCCTTTTATTTGCAGGTATTTTTGCGCGTCATTCATTTCCAAAAGGACGTATTCCCACAAATTGAGATAACATTTTTATATCTAAAAATTATCTTTTTACTCTAGTTACTGTTTCTGCTCTAGAGCTCCAACGAGTTTCTACGCTAGGTTTAATACCTTGATTAGTGACAGAAAGTAAAACATTCCATCGATGAATAGAAGAAGAAAACAACTGCTCGATAGTTCCAAAAAATGTTATGGAGTCGATAGCAGTCGAAGCAGCGTGAAAACATGCCAGGTTTAAAGAATAATTTGTACATGGTAAAGTATTATCGTTAGACTGTCCTCTGCAATTTTTATATCTACCGTCATTTTCTAATTTTGTTAAAATCATATTTTTGAATTTCTAGCAGTTTTTCTTTGAGTTTCTACAAAGTAAATAAACGATTCTACAACCTGAACTTTGCTGCCATCAATAACTACATATCTAATAATTTGACTGGTTTGATCTTTATGGGAAATATCTGGATTGCTGTCAAATATCTTACAAAAGTATTTAGCTTGCTTTATTTGATCCAATAATTGTTTTCACTGCGCCTCCCAATAGTTCTATAAATTCATTCTGAAAATAGGAGATATTATATTTATTACCCATCTTAATTTTTACTACATGTTCACGAAATACTAGGTCGTACTTAACCAACAAGTCAAAAAGCTCTAGAAAATTTTCTCTATTTTCCATTGAATTGATGTCTTCACGATGACCTCGAAACACCATTTTTTTGTAAGAACTTCCTTCCATTTTTTATTTCCTTATCAGTATTCTGTTGTAGTTTATCAAAAGTTGCGCCATGTCCAAGTCTTATTTCTAATTCCTTTTATTGGTAAAATGATCGAATGTGCAGTGGGCTCAACTGGTGTTGACTTATTTTGGGATTAAGTTTCCACCATTTGTTAAAACAATTTTCCGTATTAAAACTTGATTCACAATGAAAATCAAACAGTTTGCAGCAAAAACAATATATACTTTTCTTCGATAGTGAATACACCATCCACGATCTTAATAGCGTTTCACCATTAGGCAAAATTTGAAAAAAAAGTCGCGATTAAGCTTTCATGTTTCACCTTTGGCATTGATTGTTTTACCAGGATTTTATTTCTTCAAATGTAAAATCTGCGTCTAAATTTTTAATTAAAAACGGACCTTGACGTACCAGGAATACTCTTGTATTATCGTCAATCTTGTTAGGCCATAATCCAAAATCTATCATAGAAATGGACGGACTAATTTGAGTAGCAAACTCTTCATCAGAACTTGAACTTTCTACTTCTTCGCCATTATGTGAGGCAGGTCTTTCTTTCCTCGACAACAACAGTGGAATAAGTTTTTTCGCCTTCGAGGGCTGCTTCTTCGCCATTGGTTGACGCAACAAAATTAAAAGAACTAGAAGTTGATTCACGGGAG
Source organism: Ontholestes murinus (assembly GCA_963969525.1). Taxonomy (NCBI): domain Eukaryota; kingdom Metazoa; phylum Arthropoda; class Insecta; order Coleoptera; family Staphylinidae; genus Ontholestes; species Ontholestes murinus. Next base: position 31,970,092 of record OZ018395.1, on the reverse strand, counting down.
ATGTTTTTGATTAGAGCTCCAGTATTTTTATTCTGTATTTCCTACCTTGCCTTCTTTTTTTTTAATGACGCCCCGCTTTCTTTTATTAGTTTCATCATACTCTCATGGAAACTGACCTAAGGTCAAAACTAGTCGGAGTAAAATTAAAAAATCAGTGAAACAAAGTGTTTTAATCAAAGAATAAAAAATCTCGCTTGGTTATTCTGCAATTTTCAGCAAAAATTAAATTTTGATTCTTGACATCATTGCATTTTCATGATTTTGTTTTTTCTTGTGTGAACAGTTATTTAATGCAAAAAAAAACAAACAAAAACTGCTTAACAACTTACCTTGGAACAATTTTATCGGATAGCGCCAGTATTTTAGACTATATTATATAATTATAATATCAGTGCCTGCATATCATAACATTCACCAACATATTTACTCCTTTTGAACTACTGTATCTTCTAAGAAATCCAGGAGTTTCTGCCAGGGGATATTCCTTAGCTGTTCTACAGGAAGCATGGGCTTCCCGAGTTTCGCCTTGCGTTCTTATTTGTATGCTTCGCAAGTGCACAGTAGGTGTTGGGGAGTTTCATCTTCTTCCAGACACCCAAGGCATAGGGGGCTTTTCTCAATGCCCATCCTATGTTTGTGCTTGTTCGGGTCACAGTGCCCAGTGATTAGTCCTGTGATTTTTCATAGTTTCAATCTGCTCAGTCTAGACAGCTTCAGTACCGGACCGTCTAGGAAAAGTCTGGTATGCCTCATTCCATTTTGGTTTTGCCATGCCTTTTTGCGCTCCTCTGCTAACTTGCGTCGGATTATTTCCTTTCCGGTTTCATGGGGTATACCGAAAGCGGGTTCAGGTCCTATGAATTCACCTGCTGCTCCTTGTTTGTATTTCCTTTGTCGGCTTTACATATTATCAGATCATAATTCATGCACTTTTGTTTTATTTGTTAAATGGTTTTCTCTTCATAATTACTGCTTTGCTTGGGTTTCAATGATTTCCTGGCGTCTTTAATAATCGTGTTTGAGAGGGGAATTATGTCCACCTTATCCGTTAAACCTGCTCTTCTTATTGTAATTTATGTTTCTAATGCTAGTTCTTCAGAGTTCTTCTTAATGATTGTTGGCGCCAGCGAGTATTTTAGTCCTTTTCCATCCGTTTTATTCCCTCCCCTCTCAACAAAATATGCTATTGAATATATCGAAAGTGAACAACAAAAGACATAATTATACTGAAAGTTTCTTGCAAATCCCAAACCATAAAAATACAGCCTTGCACGCTTTTTCTTGCATTGGTAAACATACCATAACACAGCAAGACATCCAAAAACAACTTTCAACAATTTACAACATCGCCCAAAACAATGGTTCTGATAAGATAATAGTAAATAAACTGTTAAAGAAGAATAAATAGAAAACCAAAAAAGAGAGAAAAAACATATGTAACAATCCCACCCCATGAAAACACAAACACAGTCAAGCTTTAACAGTTAACAATAACCCCAATAACCCTGCTAAATGATTGACGAACAACAAAATAAATAAACAAGCAGAATATATAAAATCAAATGCAACAACAGATGTAATCACTTGGAGCATGCTTCACCAATTTGAAGATAATTTATTATAACCAACGTACAGCTTTTGGAACATGTTCAAACGAAATTTATGAGGTGTATTGAATTCAAATCGGGTCTGTTTCCATGCCTGGTGAATATTCATTTATAATGAATAAGTCTAATTTAAAACGCTAGAATATCGGAGGATTATTTCTAATCTATGATTCGCTGTATTTTTTAGAAGTAATGTCATTCCGCATTCTATGTAAAAACATAAGTTCTCGATTTTTCTATTAATTATTTTAACCTAAACTTAAAAATAAGATTTACTTATAAGTTTATTTTGTTTTGTAAGTATTATATGCATATAATGTGTATTATAAGTATAAGTTATTTAGAATCTTTTCGAATGTATATGTCGTCTAATCCATTCTTAAGTACATCTATTACTATTTAATTTATTATACTATTATTTACTTTTTTTTTACTATTTTGTTAAAACATATAAATGTATTTAAATTTGCATATCCTTAAAATAATAATAATTATTATTACCTTAAAATATTCACAATACTAGGTAATATAGAACAGTAAGTTCTTTACGATGTTTGTTATACGATAAAATTCATTTTGTTGGTATATTGAATAAAACAGATGATTCACACAAAGCCACATAAATTTGTTTTTGTTCCCATTTAAATGGCTGTAATTATATCAGAAGCACTTACAATAAATAACAGTACGTCGGTTTAGAAAAGTTATCTGACCTGAAAATTTCTTTAAAACAAGCGTTATTACGTATATTTTTAGAACAAATACGTGGTTTAGTTATTTTTCTCTTCAATAATAATTAAAAAAAGAATTATCGCAAAAATATAACTTAAATGTTTATTTTTAAATAAAACATCCTGACACAATAAAAACGAAATAAATGTATACTGAAATAAATATTAATGTGGAATTTTATAAGTCTCAAACATGTAATATCAATTAAATATATAAGACATTTAACAAATAAAAAAAACACCCGTTATTACTAACTGATTATCAAATGTGGGAAATATAATTAAATATAATTATCATACATAAGTTTCTAAAAGATTAATTAATTTCGTTTTACTCTTCAAATTTACGAAGTGATTATATATCGTACATGGGCTGTGATTAGAATTAGCATAAACTATAAATATATTAGTATTAAGGCGTTATTGTGAGTACAGATGTCGCATTAATATGATAATTAAGTATTAAATTATTATCACCTACGGCAGCCTCATCTTACCGTATTACGGATTAAATTTATTGTTTACAATTCCACCATTTACGCGAATCAGAGTTCACTCTCCAACGCAGATAAACAAACTTTCCAGATCGCGATTTCTCCACGTTTTGTTTGTTTACAACCAATTTTTTTGCATAATTAAACAAATTGACTACTTTAGGTATCATCTTGCTAGTATATCTAAATATAGCTTCTTAAAAACGGCAATTTAGTAGAACTGACCTAAAATTGATTGATTGACAGTATGAAATGATTGTATTTTAGGATCGTTTGGTTTTTATGTGTGTGAATATCGTAATTTTAAATTCATGAAAAATTATTTAATATATTATTTAAAAATAACCATAACTACTTTCCTTTTATATTCAATAAAAGTATTTTCTTCATTTAAACGATTTTTGTGCTAAAAAAGAAATGAAACTTGCACAATAGAAAAGTTATTTACATTTTTAAGTTTTGCTTGGAAGGTTATTCTATTTCATTAACATATATGAATATAATTTTCTCATAATCAAGGTAATATAAAAAGCTTAATTTCCGAGTATGTTTGTTATGATATTGTAAAGTTGTATATTAAAATGTAAAGTGGTATAAAGAATTACTGGAGAAATACAACAATTTAAAAGCCCATCTAATAACGAGGTAGACAATTATTAAGCGGGATGATTGATTTGATTAACAGATAACGTGAAATCAAAATATTCAAACAAGACATATGTATGTAGATAGAAAAGGGACAAGGAATAAAGAAAAACCCACGGTATCGGAAGCTACAGTAGACCGTTTTTAGTGGAAGCAACAAAATATCACGGTCGCCAGAATCAAGAAAAAATCGAGATGCTCACAAAGATAGACATATAAGTGAACCTTATAGGTAACAATCAAGATAAAAAATAACGTAAGAGAAAGGATGAGCTAGAAGAAATGACAAAAAACATGCCAGAAATTGAGAGATTGAACCACTTACCACTCTACCAGAGGAGCAAAAACAATTAAGTGATAAAGTGGAGTGTGGTGTAAATGCCATTAGGGGCATGAAGAACAGGTTGGAGAAGGTTCAGTGAGATGAAGTTTGATCAATGAAAGAGTTCGAGGATGACATAGTGGGATGCTGAGGAAAAGTAAAGGGAAACATGGCAGAACGTGTAATTAGTCCGATGAAGAATGTCGATATGCAAAGAGAGACGTATGAAAGGCAATAAGGGAATACATACGGAGTGGATGGGCAGAGAAACATTTAATGGCAAATACTATTAATTTATTTATTATCCAACAGTTGTATACAACTTATTACAGGATAACTTAAGACTACTCCCTAATATAAAACAAATTAAATATATGTTTAACTACCTATAGAAAACAAAACAAAAAAAAAACAAAAATAATAAACAAATCAAATCAAACAAATCAAATTAAATCAAATGCTCTCCCGCAGCTCATAAAGTAATTTATGTTTGCTTAACGCAAATATTTCAATATCCCGGCAATATCTCTTTATCGCTGTACTTATCGACACAATTGGGGAATTTTTATGGTGATTCGTATTAACAGATTTTGTAAGGAAGGTGATCCTCGAGCGACTGTTTTGCCTGGGAAGATAAAAACTAAGCATATACAGTAAGAGAGGGTCATTTATTTCTTTATGAATCAGTTTAAAAATAAACAATATTTGCGCTATAATGCGCCTCTTATCAAGGGGCGCAACACAAAATTTGGACTCCAATGACTTAATGTCATATCCTTGAGGAGGATATGTTCGATGACGCCTAAAGTAAAGCACTTTCAAGAATTTTCGCTGAACTCGATTTAGCATATCATTGTAGGTTGCTAATGCAGGGTTCCATATTATAGAGCAATACTCCAGTTTACTACGAATGTACGCATAATAATATATAAGACAGAAAAAAAGATACACACTCTGGAAAGAACCAAGATGGAAAAAGCTTTTGGTGAAGTTAAACAAAGGAAAGCAGCAGGCATGGACAGACTAAAAGTTGAGAGGTAGAAGAGGATAGAAAAGAGACAAAGGAAAAGATTTCACGCTGTGGATGTGGACATCATGAATTGAAAATTATGTGACCGGTACACAAATTAGAAGATATTGCTGATATAGAAAGTATCGGGTATAATATAGCTATAACTGTAGTGAAAATCCGGCTAGAGAAAAGCAAAATATATATTCTGGCATATGCAGATAATATAGCATTAATCGCGAAACATTGGAGAGAGTAAAAAGATATATGGATAAGGAAGGAGAAGAGAAGGAAAGAATAAAAGAATTAGAATGTAATATTTAAAACAATTAAGTTTATAGGATTTGTTTTTAAAAGTACTGGTTGATACGTGGAGCGTGTAAAATCTATGAAGAAAAGGCAAGGAAAGCGTGTGTGAGAGAAGTGGGGAAAATGATATTTTTGTGTGACATGTAAATTATGGAATGCGTGTGTGTAGTTGATATTATTGTATGGTGAGGAAGTAAGGGGAACAAGAGTGTATGAGTGCATATAAAGGGAGAGAGAGTAACTCTGTGGATTCTGAAGTATATACTGTTGAACAGTCGACTCTAGAATATATATTGTTTCAGTAAGTCTTCAGTATGAAGAGAACAGCGAGTTATGAAATAAAGATCTGTAGATTAGAAAAGAAGAAACTGCTGAAAGAGTTATTAAAAGTATGCGTGGGTATAGGTGAATCTAAGTGAAGAATAGAGCGAAAAAGAATTTATGAATAAATGGTGTTATAGGAGAATGTAGTCAATGGATGGATAGAGAATGGAGTAAATTTAGCGGCTCGGGTGAAAAAGAAATGGAAGGATGAGAAAATTCATGAGAGGTAAAGATTCATTGAGAGCAGTGAACACAATGACATCTTTAAACGCTGCCAAATGCATCGTTGGTTGTCAAGGTACGTGTATAACAATCAGCACGGTATAGAGGTGAAGGCCACCTTAACATAATATAGATAGGGGTCAGGAGAGAGAGAGAGATAGAGAGAGAGAGAGAGAGAGAGAGAGAGAGAGAGAGGGCGCGAGGAAAAGTTTAATAGGATTAATTAATGGAAAATGCATATTATGTGTGAGTGGGAAGGCTACTTGGAGGCATTTGGCAGAGGAGTATAAAGGAGTATATGAGGTAGGGTTGGAAAGAAAGAAACAAAAAGATGATTGAATCTATGAGTGAAGGTGGTGTCGAGGTAAACACTGATGAATTTGGGATGGAAACAAAATGAAAGGATGAAATGATGTTATTATTGTATTATTATATGCAAATAAAAGTGTCTTTTATTTGCATATAATACTATATAATACTTTTATAGTAGCTTTATTTATTAAACCTAATACTGGTTTTCATTTTAATTCCACTAGTTTGAAATTTCTTCAATTTTTATTAAAAGTTATTGTTATTGGAACTCTATAGTGACCTCGTAATCTATAAGAAATAGAGAAATTGTTCGGTGGCCAAAAACGTAGAAATTCAGCCACACCGCAATGTTGATATTTTAAAATCTGAACAATAAAATAATTTTTAGTGGCTTCTATTTCATTTACAAATGGGTTAATGTGAGAGATCATTGCAATTGACTTGTAGATATGTTATATTTAAATGTGACCAAAAGAGATCCTTCACATCTTTTTTTCTCACATGTTTTCACAGCACTAAATATGGTGCGTTAAATCTTCTTTACAGGATTATAAATTGGTAACCAGAGATCTATTTGATTCTCCTTTGACCATTCTCACTCTTGTGGAGAAAAGTTGACGTTCCCTAAAAGAACATTGAGCTTTGTAAATAGTTGGTAATACAAAAGAGCTAAGCCTTGACTATAGAGTAGGTGGTTGCAAGTTCGTCCTTATTGACTGACGTCCGTCTCGAACGCTCGCCGTCATTAGTGTTCTCTCTTCCTAAGTTGAAAATACGACGCCAACGTTGAACAGACAACTTATCCATAACATTTTATTAATACACATCCATTAATCGACGATGAATATCGAAAGGTCGCACACTTCTTGCGTTGAGAAATCTAATCACAGCCCCAACTTTACAACTAGCGGTTTTCTTTATTTTCTTAAACATTATAAACACTCACGTGAACAGTACACCCAATAACAGCGAAAAAGTTAGCAAATATCTGGCGGCTACTCTATTCACCAGCGTTCTGCGCTTTGCAAACGAGTACTACTTTCCTGCTATACCTCGTATTTAGTATTAAAATTATAAAAATATGCTTAATACAATTAACACCAGAGTTTGGCAACTTTACAGTTCCTATCAAATTACATCACTCCCAATGATTAAATTGATATTTTAAAGGCAACATTAAAATAAGAATATAAATCTTTTTTTGAAAATGATTCATCTTCCAATAATAATAATAATATTTATTTATATATTTATATTTAACAAAGTTTTACAAGGAAGTAAGTAAATAATAATAATAGTAATCGGATAATACAAATATTAAAATATAACTAGTATATATATATATATATATATATATATATATATATTTGGCGAATTGACGAACATAAATATTTAAAATTTATTCACATATAGTTTAAAAAAATACACATACTTGTTAAAAGTGCGTTAAAAAAATGAATTAATCTAAATTTGTTCTGTAAACAATCATCTGTGCTATAAAATGTGCGCTCAAGTAAATATTATTTTACTGTTTCGCGATCTTTTTTATAGAAAAGGATTTTATGTATTCAGGCAGAGCGTTATATAACCCTGATTCAATGTAGCCAATATCAGTTCTAGGTTCAGATATACACTATTCACGTTGTTTTTGCAAAATGGGTGGCCATGATTTATTTTTTAACGTTGGACAAACTATTCGTCAATTTTCCGTTACTCAAGCGCCTGACATGTGAACCTGTCAAAATACATACAGTGTTGCTAAATCTCCCGTGACCATCATACGTTCATTTAAAACGAGATAGCATTGTTTGATAAAGTCCGTTATTTGTCAAAAAATTACGGATAAATTTCTTTAAAAGTGTTATGTTCAATACAGAAAAGATCCTCCAAATTTCAGCCGTGATGATATTTGTATTAGAATGCAGAACATATTTTCAGTAATTAAAAATTATGTTAAGTTCTTTTCATTCATCAATTGATTCCTAGGTGGGTACAAGAACAATAGCAAAGATAGTGCAGGAAAAAATCGAAAATTTAAGCACCTCATCCTCTGACAAAAGAGTCAAAACCGACATTTTTACCAATTACATGTTTAGGAAAGACCTGCAACAACTTATTTGGCAATATAACTCAAAAAATGAATATTTTCCGTTAGATGATCTTTTGGCTAATTCGCGAGAAAGTTTTCAAAGGTGGGAGAACAACTTTATACAAAATTCTGAAATCGATGAGATACAAGTATAAAATAATAAACGGTCGAAAAATTTTATGTGAACAAAAACACATCGTTGTAGTTAAAATTACATTTTTCAGAAAATTTTTACAGTTTCAAAATTCTAGTGAAAATTTCACGTTTTTATATCTTGACGAAACGTGGATTTACCAAAATGGGTCGGCAATTTGTCGTTGGGTACACGATTCAAATTTGAAAAGTAATCCACGCAAAATTGAAAGTGAAGGGTCAAGGTTTACAAATTTACACGCAGGATGTCATTTAGGTTTTTTGAAGGGATGTGATTTATTGTTAAATTCAAAAAATAATGATAGGGATTATCATAAAACAATGGATTTTAAAATTGGATAAATAATCAGCTTATTCCTGCTATGACAAAGTTAGATAAAAAATGTGTAGTGATTTTTGACATCAATCGGTGCAGCTGGACAAACCACTTACATTTTCATCTAAAAAAGTCTAATGCAGGAATGGCTGATTAAGCACAACGTAGAAATCAGGGATAACTTTTCGAAAAAGCAACTATGGAATTGGATCAAACCTTTCAAAAGTATTAGTAATCGACGATATGTAACAGATGAGACATTGAGAGAACATGGACATGAGGTTCTTAGATTACCCCCATATCATTGTCAATACAATCCAATTGAAATGTCATGGGCATTGTGTAAAACCTAACAAGCACATAAATTCGCGACCATCGTCTAAAGACAGAGCAGCGAATTTATGGCTTGAGTCTATTTCGAAATGCACTCCTGAAATGTGGAAACATTTTTGTAGACATTGTGAACAACTTATTTCGGAAGAATGGGCGAAATTAATGGGAAATCTTTCATTTGATATTTAATAATTACATCAGAAGAATCGGACTCGGACTCTGATTGGTATTTGATAGAAATAATGATTTAGAAATCATGGAAGTTGAAGAGTTTTGTTCTTTTTTGTCAAGGATAGATGTGTAAAAATTTGGTATAAAAGTTCGAAAAAGGTAAGGCAAAGTTATTAAAATAAGTAGGTACAAGATTTTTTATAAAATTTTGTTTTAGGAATATTTTGGTTTAAATCAGAAATGTACTCAGAATTGGGTGATCTGGCCGCACATAAACTGCAGTCACCATTAGGATTAAATTCTTTTAGTCAAGAAAATTAGAAAATTGCACATTTTAGAAGTAAAATTCTCAATATATTTTTTCTTTACCTACTGAAAATAATAATTTTAATAATTAATTAATTAACAATATAATGAATTTAAAAGTAAAATGGCTTGTGTTTAATTGTGACTATTTTTCTGCTGGAACCTAGTAAAACTGACAACAACGCACAAAATGTTGACACTACTTGTAACCTCAAACTTTTAGAAAAATATCACCTAATTTAGCAGACAGTTTTAGTGCCAACATAAATGCTAAATTTCCATGGCCTCCCATTAAGCAAAAACAACGTGAATAGTGTATAAACGCATATTTCCATGCATAATTGATTATTTGCACGAGTCTGATAAGAGAGGTTGTCACTATTACATCTATATTTGTCATTGTGTGTGTACATGTAGGTTAGACATTTAAAGATTGATGGTAGTGTTAATATTTGCAATCGTACGAATGTCAGCAATCGATAGGCTAAGGAGCAGTCGGTTAAATTAAATGAGACTATTTCATCTGAACAAAAAATACACTACGGTGTTCCACAAGGGTCTATTTTAGGCCCTTTGGTATTCTTACTCTACATAAATGATTTGCCTCTTCATTTTATTGACACGGACACCATACTCTATGCTGATGATACCACGATAAAAAATCAGTCGTCAGGTGAAGAATCAGCCTTGTGCCTTGAATACGAATGCTAATAATATTGCTTCTAACTGGTTTTCATCAAACAAACTACAGTTCAATCTGGAGAAAACTAAACAAATTACTTTTTTCCTGCAACCGCACATTCCCAACGATAATTCTAAATTCTTAGGAGTTATACTCGATACAAAACTCACTTGGAGTAGTCAAGAAAAGCATATATCTAAAATTATCAGCAGTAAAATGTTTCTACTTCGACAATTAGAAAACCATCTTCCCGTTGAAGATCGCTGATCACTGGTATTGGCTGTAGTGTTTATGTGAGTGTTTATAATGTTTAAGAAAATTAAGGCTGTAATTAGATTTATCAACGCAAAAAGTGTGGGACCTTGCGATATTCATCGTCGATTAATGGATTCAAATTCTGTTTCAACTTCTCCTTGACCATTGGTAACAGCAGTTCAATTTGTTTCTAATAGAACCTGGTACAGTTTAAAACGAACATTGTGTGTGTATGGTCTAGTATCCAGCGCATGTTAGTTGTGTTCTTGCTGTTCTTCCTGTTGGTAAGTTTTTTATGTTAATCGCTGATTCTTGAGCGGCCTTTCCTTCGAAAAAGTAATCTTTCGACAATAACACCTTAGGGCCAGTTTTGGGGTTTGTTAATGTTTCATGTTTCTATTTTAAATGCTGGATATTATCGCATTTAATTAGTTGTTTGACATGATTTTGGAAATGCTGGCATCTGTGCCAATAAACGTGTTTTTAATTTTGTGGTTTCCTTTTCTCCTATTGGAAATCCTGGTAAATTCAATTGCTTCGACTAAGTTGCTCGCATTAATGCTACTTATTTGAGCATTTCTTAGCTCACTCGCAATTTTTAATTCTAGCGCGCGCTTATTGTTATTACTGGCGCGCGAGTAATAACAATAAATCATCGACCCGCCATGGCGATGATTTTCGTTAGGGGTCAGAGACCTAATATCTCTTATCGGTGTGTTCGTATTGTTAAGATGTACTTCAGGTGTATGTATCTTATTTATTGTTGAATTGTAGACAACTGTTTTAGTGAAAATTTCATTAAAGGAACTCACTTCACTATTGTTTTGATTTTTGGTCGCCGCATTAGATTTTGGCGGGATTTTTATAAACTTTTGACGAAGGTGTTTATTTTCTTTTTCTAGTTTATTTATTTTTTCTTCCATAAGAGTAATAATTATGCATTGTTCACTTACTCTCTGTTTTAATGTTATATATGCCTCCATCCGGAAATCAATCTCTTCTGCATCGACGTCTGCACTTCCAATGTCCGATAGGGTTAGGTCGCAGCATGTCTTCACATATTTATAACAACTTGCTTAATACCATTGATTGAAATATTGTAGTTTCAATCAACGGTGATACATTGACTTACAAAGTGTGCACTTTACGCCAGATTTCGCCACGGATCCACAGCGGCAGATTTTTGGAACACTATCGTTTGTAGTGCTGTTTTTCGTATAAGAATTACTCGCTTTATTCGCAGCATGAACGTATAGATCGCCGGCCATATTTATTATTGTTTATTGTATTTGTTTATATAATAAAAGCTCATTCTTTTACTCTCTTTTTAAATTACATTTGTCATTGCCATATGGCATTTCATAATATCTCGCATCGATTTAGGTATTTTCAATTGGTGGAAAGTAAATTATTATGATTTATTTTCGCTTCCATTTATTTCTGATTGTGTAAATGTATATTTTGTTATGTTTAACTTTTGGTTCATTAATTTTAGTAGAAGTTGTAGTAGTATTTGGCTATAAACCACGTGTTACTTCTCCCTGGTTTTTATGTATTTGTGTGTATAAACGAGCATATTACTTTAAAGGATCGCCCATGTCACTCTAAAGCGCAATTATCTGAATGGCGAATGGTACAATTATTTTTCTTTATTCAAAATTTAACTAATTTATTCATAATGCAAAAGTCGCCCAAAAATTCTCATAATTATTTGTTATATCGTTAAATTCTTTAATTGCTCTATTATCATTTCGATAATATTATTATGATTCACTGGTAGGAATATTTTGTCTCTCGTACTTTTCCATGTTTGTAGGTGATTCCTATTTTTAAATTTTAATTTTATCTAATATTATCTAGTTCCCCTACTTCTGTTCTGTTAATGTCAATATATAATTTGCCTTTGCTCTTGTTTTTATTACTAGCAGAATACCTTAATTATCTGCCGTTTCTTTACATTTCCTTTTTAATTGCAAAGTTATACTTCATTAAAATCTATCTTCAGTGATAATGAAAAAGAGTCCAAGAAATAAAAAAAAATATATAATAGGAATTAGTACGTTAAGCGTTCAAATACATTTTTAAATCTAAAGCAAGATAATATCATTAGGATACAATTTATTGTCTAAAGAGTTGCACTGTCTATAATTCTACTACTATGATGAGATAAGAATAGATCAAAACCGGTTAGTTTATATCTACTATTAATCAAAATCGAAATTCAGCAGAGTCCTAATAAATACGCAAATTTACACAAAATAAATTTATTATAAGTATATTAAAAGTAACAGATCTCTGTTTTATATTAAATATCATGTAAAGTTTGTTTTTTGAACTTACTATCTTGTTAATCTAATTCATTAATTCATAATATTTGCTAGTTTATAATTTGATATACTTACAGCACTTTATTTTAAAGACATATTCGAAATATTTATTTTATCAGTGTAACATTATTTGTATCGGCACCATTACTTTGTTCTTCTGCTGTTACAACTACACATTATTGATTTATATCATAATATTATTTTTTCTTTGGATTTAATCTTTTCTAATATTTGAATTGTTACTAGTTCTATTCTGATCAAGGTCAATGTTTATTATATTATTTTAAAAGTAACAGTTTATTTATTTTTATAATTGTTGCTAATTATATCTATGTAGTTTTGTCAAGGTTTAATACTTTTGTTTCATTAAATATTAATTATTTACTGTAACAATAGAATGCCACTTCTCACGACCAACTTCTTTTTTGGTCAAGAAATTGATGTAACCCAACGATCCGGCTTGATTTTGACATTCACTTATTGGGTTTAAGAGCCCTTATCCCAGGTCTAAACACGATATTTTGTAGGTTTCTTTTATTTTCTTTATATATGTTAGCTGCCCACATTGTACAATACGTTTGCGGATATTTTTTTTATAAAACGGAGAACTTATCCCGTAATGCGCACAGTTTTCTCGTGGGAAGAACATTTGGGAATGGTGGCAGCATCAGATGTAATTACATGATTGCATTTGAAAGCGATTAACATATTTTGAACTCGTTCACAGGAGGTGACGGAAGTGACTTAACTAGAATGGCGGTCCAGTCCGACCATATGAGGGCGATTATATTTGATCCACGTGTGATCTTGGCTTGATTCTCCTGTATCAGGTCATTATGAATCTGCTTCTGTAATTGGGTCATCAACGTATATGTCCGATGATATTTCTAATTGGAAACCTGCTAGCTTCACGTTAAGCAAGTTCTTGAACTCTATCTAGTGATTGGCTAGAGAACATGCACTAGCAGTGCCATATATGACAGTCGTAGGTTCGGGGTTGTTTCTTCATCAGATTCGTTGGTTTTTTCTGCCTTCAGTTTTCACTAACACTTGCTGGTATATCTTTGCAAGATAAAGGTTATTTTGAATGGGTGGTCCGGCCATCAAGGTGTCTCTCAAAGAAATCTGTCGGACAAAATTTTATTTATGCTTTTTAAATAATTTATTTTTATATGTATTATTAAAGATGGGACAAATATAAATAAATCCCCGTTAAAGAAGGAGCAGGTCTGTTGAAAACAACCCTTGACTTTATTGTGAGATTGTTCTGTTTAAGAACTCAATGGTGAGGTAAAAAGTAGCCGTCACGTATGACACCTTTTGATTCATGCATGTGTCCTTATGCGATGTATTCATAATGAATGTGGTACTCGGCATACAAATCATGTGATATTCCTAATAGTGATGTACTGTTCTTGAAAGGAAATCCCACCTGAAACCGCCTGCTTATGTCTTGTGAGGTTCTTTCTTTGAAGTAATTTTGTCATCTTGTATCGTTGGACATAAGCGATTCGTTCTTGTAATTTTCTAGTTCCCAGAATCTATAAATTTCTGCTTGAATGCCTTTCAATTCTATTACAGTGTTGTCTTGTTGAATTTTCGAGATTGGTGGTAACTCTCCGTTCACAATCCAGCCGAAAATTTAAATAATATCAACGGTTTAAGTATGGCCTCTTCTTCAAGCAAGATGTCTTTGTAGTGGAAGTTTCCTATAATGAGTTCCAGTTCTTGTGGCTCCAAAAATTCGGGATCGACTAATTGAACATCGTTCGGTATCCTAGATCGATCGAAATCCAATTGGCGTGCAGGAATTAGCACTCGATGACATAATTTCATGTTTATACAATTACTTTACTAATGTCACGTGTTAGTACTGAGATCAGAATGTTCATATTTTTTCAGTCAAGGCCAAGGCGGTTCACATACGACTTTGGTATCATGTTGAGCTGAGCACTAGTGTTAACAATTGCGCACACATTTTTATATTTTTCCCGCTTGTCCTTGACTGCTACAGTTGGATGACATCTTTGATAGGGTGTATATGTAATATAATTAACTATAGCTGAGGTAGTTGGTGTACTGGGAACCGAGCATGAAGTTTGTTTCTTTGGTTTGTTAAAATGGAGTAACGTATGATGTTTTTTAACGCTTTTTCGACAACTTATCTATCTGCATTTAGGAACTGGGCGGTTTCAGCAAAGGCAGTTGTAACAAAGACGTTTCTGCTTGATGAGGGTGTGTCTTTTTGCATCATTATAATTGATAACCTTTTCGCATTTGAAGATTAGATGTTCGCTGTTGCACAGGTTACAATTAATGTTCGCAATTTGAACACGAAACACTTTGAGTTTTGGATAATTTTTCGAATCACTCATATGATTCTTGTTATCTCGCGTTGCTTTAGTTGTTTGCACTTCAATGATAAGAACTTATGCTATCGTAAGTTGGCACTTGATCGCAGGTTCGCCCTTCCCACTCATTTTGTAGAATGTTGTACAATTTTTTGTTTTTGTTTTGTTTTCTTTGAAAAACTTAGCTACCGTTTACAATGTAAAGTACAGTATAGCACAGATAACATTTGGTAGATGTATACGTCAAATAGTAAAACTACATTTAGATTATAAGATTATAAGATATATGCACATACTAATACATAATTGTCAAGATAAAAACTAATCACAATGATTGACAGGACAAAAGAGTAAAATGTTAAAAAAATAAAAAAACACATTGCATCTGACATAAATTCATTAAATGTATAGTAACACTTCAGGATTAGAAACTTTTTTAATTGTCTCTTGAAAGATGTTAGTTTACCTAAGTTTTTGATGAAATCCGGTAATTTGTTATAAATAACGAGGCATGAGTATTTTCCAGATTTCTCGTACAAAGTTGTATTATGGCGTGTAACTCTTAATATGTCATTGTTTCTGGTATGATATTTATGAGTATCTCTATTTATTTTAAATAGTCTTTTGTTGTTATACACATCAACAGCACATTTATATATAAATATACATGAAAAAGTTAGTATATGTGTGCTCTAAATATGTCTCTACAGGTATTCATTTTTTTAATATTAAATATCAAACGAATTTTTCGTTTTTGGGTGACAATCTAGTTATGTCAGCTCTCCCCCATGCAGTGATATTGTAGGCTAAGTGCGGGTATGCTAACGAGTAATACACATGTAGTAACGATGTTATAGTTAGTGAATTTTCAGAATAGCATAATAAGCGCTGTTCATCTTAGCCATTACATGGTCAATATGCTGACTCCACGATAGCCTTTCGTCAACGACACATTCTAGAAATTTTACGCAACCGTAAAATTTCATCAACATACGTCATGTTGCAGGCGGCTTATTGGTGGTTTTCTATTAAAGAATTGAAGTTTGATTGTTTTTTCTGCATTCAGGAGCAGGTTATTTTTGTTACACCAGTCCGTCATTTCATTTGTTACGGTCTTGATTTTGTTTAACAGTTCAGTTTGCGTTTTACAAGAAACAAAAATGTCAGCGTCATCAGCAAAATTGACCATATATCCGTTACTTATATATTCAACTAAATCATTAGATAGATAGATGTTATATGGCGCCTATTCCACCGCGACCTTTCCAGGTCTATTGTGGATCCCTGTTTATCTCAGATGACCAGCTCTAACTTTGCCTCTTTGATTAGTCCTATTAGCCCTGCCAGAGGGGCTTGGGTATAAGTCTCCCCGCTTGGGTTTGTAGTGCCTAGCTTTTGATATCTAATCCTTGCTAGACCCTCGCAGTGGCATAGGATGTGGAACGAATCCTCTTCTTCCTCTAGGCAGAATCTGCATGGTGCTTCTTCCACCAGGCCTATTTTGCTCATATGTTTGTTGAGCTTGCAGTGTCCTGTTATCAGGCCTACTATTGTTTTGACCATTTTCCTGTCTTGGTTCAGGAGTTCGGTCGTGAATTTTGGCGATTGTTTCTTAAGGAACTGTTTCGCCTGTCTCTGTCTTGGTGAGTTCGTCCACCAGGCATGGGCCTGTGTCTCCACCTATTTTTTTATGGATCGTTTGACTGCGGTTTTGGAGATTCCGCAAGAGGGTTCCGGGCCAATTACTGCTTTTGACGAGCCTTGTTTGGCCAATTCGTCTGCTATGTCATTCCCCGGATGTCCTCCGTGTCCTGG
Source organism: Ontholestes murinus (assembly GCA_963969525.1). NCBI lineage: Eukaryota > Metazoa > Arthropoda > Insecta > Coleoptera > Staphylinidae > Ontholestes > Ontholestes murinus. The sequence goes on along the minus strand of OZ018395.1, from coordinate 31,953,319 downwards.
GACCCATGTGATTGTTACTTTTTTGTGACAGCCAAGTTGGTTAAGAGAGCCCTCCTCCATTGGAACCGCGTCCCCCTTGGCCGATGGCCTTAAGAGGGGACTGATCCCACTGGCGGAGGGTTGACCTTCTTTGGGAGAGTCTTGCCCTGGTTCCACGTTCTCCCCGGCCTCGCTGGTGCCTTGGGTCTCCGCTGGTTTCTCAAGGGTAGTGGCCTCCGGACTCTGCCTTGGTTTACTCCCTTCCGTTGTCCTACTATTCTCCTTGATACGCAGCCGAAGCCTCCCGTATCCGAAAAATGGGTAATGGTCCAATTTAGATAGCTCCTCTTTAGACTCTTTATCAATGGAGAATGTCCATATCACACCTTTAGCCTCCGGGGTTTTCCCCCATACAGTCCACAGGTGTGTGTGTTTAGGCCCCGGTTCCCGATTCTCAATCGTTTCAGGATCCTGTCGGCCTCCAGTCTATCCTTCCCCTCATCCGGGACGTATGCCGTGCACACCCATGGCTTGGGAATCTCGTCCCCATTCAACACCCTGAGAGAGGCGCTCCCTCCCATGGTGTCAGGATTGGGGCTATCTCCCTTAGCCATTGTGCGCTGGCCTCCTCGGCGCAGTTTATCATTAAATATCCCGGTCTCTGTGTGCACTTCGCGAAGCGAACTTGTGGCCCTTGCTCCGGTATGTGCTCGTATACCGTCACGATGGCTTCTTGGACTGCCTTCAGCTTGTCCTTGTCGAGCTGGGTTTCTGGGAACCCCTGGCACTCTATGGTAACCTTGACCGATGTTACGGCCTCCGTTAAGGTTGGCTCGTCCCTTTTGGTCTTTTTTGTCTGCCTAGGCGTGCTGCTATCCGATCTGGTCCTCTTTGTGGGTCCTTTTTCGGATTTATGAGCACCCGCGGACATTGTTTGCCCTTGGGGTACCTTCTTTGTTTGCGCCCCGGGCCTTGTTTGTCCTTGGGGTTTTTTCTGGCCCTTGCGTGCCTGGCTGGCAGTGAAATTAGCCTTGATTACGGCTCTTTTGGCCTGGATGTAATCTCGGCCTTCCTTTACCAGTTTCGCCACTTTCGCTTTAGTGACGCCTGAAACCCCTGCCTTCCGAATTTCATCGTCTGACATGAGGTCTACCTCCTCTAGGGCACTTATACGTAGTGCCTTTCCGGCCCTTTGGCCTTGACGAGGTTCTTTTGTAGAGGTACCCTGCCCTTTGGCTTGGGTGGCCTCTTTGCTGGCCTTGTAGGAGGTCCCTGGCCCAGTAGCCTTGGAAGCCTCCTGGCCTATGGTTTTTGTTTTTCTTGGGTTCGTATTCATTTTGTTCCCACGAGAAGCTAGGGATATATTCGGTCGGCCTGATCAGAGCCCCGCATGACCAGGTAAGGCTAGATACAGGGGGGGTCGCCTGTTGCCCCCCGGGGAAAGTTAGAGACCGCACATACCCCTGCGGCCATTCAGCTCTCAGCACTTTGCCTTTCACCTTAGCTTGGGGTTTGGGTTACTCTTCGTTTCCCTTCTCACTTACGATCATTGAGGGTACTTATCCCTTGCACCACCTAAAGGTGGTAACCCTCGCTCGGGAACTAAATCATTAATATAGAGTAGAAAGATAAAGGGGCCAAACGTAGAACCTTGTGCCACACAAGTGTCGATCTTTAACACTTCTGACTTATTTCCGTTCACTGAGGTGTACATTTTTCTTCCAGAAAGGAATGATAGCACAAGCTCCGCAACATGACCGCGAATACCTAGAGCACAAAGTTTATCGTACACAAACTGGGAATTAACAGTGTCGAATGCACGTGAAAGGTAAAACAATAACCCGGCAACACACATTCCTAAGTTCATATTTTTATGCACTTGCTCTAGTAAATCCGCGCTGGCTGTTTCTGTTGACTTCCCTGCACATAATTCATGTTGATTACTTGCCAGTATTTTATATTTGGTAATATACCAACCTCCAAAGTTGGTTCATTAAACATTTTTCGTATATTTTTGAGATTACGTTTAATAGATAATTTGCAATATCCGTTTGCGACTCTTTTTTGTGAATTGGCACAACTTTAGTAATTTTCAAGGAGTTGGGAAATACTCCCATTTCGAAACATTGATTTATTAGAAAAGCGATTGGTGTATTTATTTCATTGGCAATTGTTTTCAGTATTTTCGAGCTTATCTCGTCTTTTCCTGAACTAGTTTTGCTGTTCAACGACAGTATGATATTAAATACTTCCTGAGGAGAGGCAGGCTACAGAAAGAATGTGGTATTAATTGTCGGGTGTGACGTTGTACACTGCAGTGATGGATTATTTTCGAAATGGGGTTGTAGCTTACTCTGGGTTACTGTGGAGAAGTATTGACCTATTTGGGAAGGGTGCACTGTATTTCCATCCACCAACAAAGTAATATGTTTGTGTTTCCTTTTCCTGCCAAGTTCTTCGTTTATAATTTTCCAAATTTCCTCTTGTACAGTACTCGCTTGCTCTATTTGATTGGAGAGTGCGGTTTTTGTTTGTTTTGTTAATTAATTGTTTGTACCTTTTCTTTTCATTTGTATACTGCGCATCTAATTCGTGTGACTGTGATTTCATTTTTAGTCTAAATAAATCGTTTAAGCAGTTACTTACATTTTATTTCGTTATTTATCCAGTTTTTCCAATTTGCCTTTTGTTTCATAGCCTTTTTCAGTATTGGACATATGTTCAATTTTTTTATGCTTTTTTTAAATCGAAATTTGCCTCTAAAATCTGTTTAAGGTGGTCAGATAAGTTTAGGTTAATATTATAGGCGGCGAAACACTCGGTAGGCAAATTGGTGTATTGGTGTATTTTGTTAATTATATTATGAGAGTCAAAAATATCACTTAGCAGTTTAGTGTAGTTGGAGTCATCTAGCCAATTAATATTCAAATCTTCGCATATAATAATGTATTTGCATGTTGGTGGAGTTCATTTATAAATTGAGTTAATTTGTCATAAAAAATGTTTTTATCGCCCCCTGGTGGTCGGTAAATACTTAAAATTTCAACACTCTCATTATTAATAATAACGGTATTGGCGGCACATTCAATGTGCGATTCTACAGAAAATAGTTCTGCACGCTTATATTGTTTAGTTTTGAACTTGTTGTCTGTGAGAATTGTAGTTCCTCCATGTTGTCCATTTTTTCTGATGAAGTAAGATCGAATGGTCTATCCAGGTAGTGTTGTAATATTAATATTATATTTATTTCTCCAGGTCTCTGTAATGCATATGATATTGGGTCGTTCCTCTTGGATCGCTGCGTACATTTGGTATAGCTTATGAAATGCACTTCTAATATTTTATATTAGATTATATTTATTGTGGATTGATTTGTTTCCTTGTCGATTGGATCTGGTGGTAGAGGGGCGAAAGGAACAAAATGGACTTACTTTTATGCCTTCAGGCCATAAGTCGGGATTCATCATAAGTGGTACCGACTCCTCTGTTATTCTAATTTTACAACATTTGTAACTTTCATTAGTATTGCGATTTTCCCGATTTAATTCGATTATTGAAAAATTGTTACTATCTTTCAAAAGGTTATTTAATTTTTCGGATGTAAAGCTAGTATTAAATTTGCCGGCGAGAATCCATATTTTTTTTTGTTTTCTACAAATACTATATCGTTTAGTTTGTTGTTACAACCAATAATATTTTATTTCATATTTAATATGTCGGTTTTATCCTTTGCTTTTATTTCCGCTATTTTTGTTCCGGCGGTTTCTTGTATGATGGGAATTGTTGAGTTGATCGAGGAATTAACTGTTTTGGATTTAGTATCGCTATCGTTTGTTATTGTTTTCGTTTTCGATATTTTTATCGCGACAGTTTCTTTTGGTTTCGAGATCGTTGAACTCGTAGATAAATTGTTCGAAATATATCCATCCGCGGATTCCATGTTTTTTGTCGCTGGAGATTTATTAAATGAAATAATTGATGACTCTTGCTGTTGCAGTTGTTCAAGATGACTTACATATTACTTTAAAACTATTATTTTGTCCCTTAATTCCAGGATCATTTCGTCTTTATGTTTAATTATGCTTTTCATATAGTCGACTTCCAAAAATTTATTAGCCTCTTTGCACATTGTTTCAGTATCGGAATCTACTGTTGTATTTTGTGAGGTTAGTTTGCCACAACATCGAATTTCACCGGTGTCGTCTACGAGCATGTCATGAATTTTCAGCAGACACAATGGATGGTACACATTTTTACAGTCTACACACTCCACGAACTTTTTTACACTCACGGAATAGTGGTAACGCGCTTTGTCTACTTCGCTACTTTTCATGATACTTTTTTTTCTGTTATCAGTTCCACTAGAAAGTCAAAAATGTTCGATTGGACGCCCAAGTTTATGCAAAGAAGCGTAAGGTATCGCAACTGCATCAATAATGTGGAAGGACTGATGACTATCATTTGTGGCAGATGAATAAGTGATTGAATGTGCCGTTTCATAAAAAAAACAATCGTTTTGAAAACGATCTTTCAGTTGTTTCCATGCTAGGTCATAGTCGCTATAGGTGCAATTTTAGCATGAGAGTGGCGTCACCTTTCAGAGCTCCTTGAAGATAATATTCTGCGTATTTGAATTGTTGAATTTGGATTGGAATGAGTCTCAAAAACTAGGGTAGTCTTAATATTTCCTGCTTAATGTTTGTAATTCTATTATCGGAAGATGCACTTGTTATTGGGATTCCGCTGTAGCCGGGGTTGTGTTAGTTATTGTATGAAGTCTCAACAATGTTTTGGTACGAATTATAAAAGCTATATAAATCCCTTTGAATTTGCTTCTTTGGAGATGTCAATATCTTCGTCATTCAAATTTGTTTTAATCCCTTTGAATTCCTTTAATGCAGGTGTGAAGACTTTGAAGTATTCCATGAATGATTTTCTCATTTGCCTCGTGGTGAAATATTGTGGAATTAATTATTTATTTAATTAATTACCTATTATTTAAAGTATTCAATTATCTCGGTTATCTCTTTCCCGGACAGGCCGTCTATGTATGAGTGCGAGTAATAGGTATCAGTATCTTGCTGTTGCATATTTAAAGGGTTATTTTTGTAACGGGTTCACTAATAAGGGTGGGTTGATATTGATTTTCTGTTTTAAAAGACTTATTTATGTATAAAATATGACATAATTCAATTTACACATTAGCATAGATCTTATAGGGCTGCAACATAGATCTTGCTAAATGTAATAAAAGGTATGTGTTTTGTCGCATTTGAAGGCTTTAATCGGTTAAGTCTTATTGGCATAGATTTATAACTCGTACAAATCTACCTTCAAATAATGCTAATTCTGCGAAACTCGGCCAACGTAGTGAAATCGATATTATATATGGTTACTAACTTTGAACATTAGGTCAGTTTAATATTGTACGGGTTTAAGGCTAAAATATAAAATTTACAATGTTTAAGTCTGTTAATAATTGAAAAAAAAAAATAAACACAGCACACGAATATGAATGTTGGTAATATCCTTTGGGCTTACTGCCTAATCATCTATCTTGACATGATAATTTGGTATTGGTGACTTAATAATGAATAATAGATTTTACAGACACCGCCAAAACAACTGGGACCCAAAAACCTGCAAAATAAGTTACGAAAGAGTTTTTTTTCAGTATACTGAATATAAAGTGGATATAAATCATAATTATGAAGATTATGGAAGCATAATTAAAAGCGTAAATATTAAATAGTTTCACACGAAATTTGATTGTAGAGAAACTAGATTTATGAGAATATTTAAATATTCGATTTCGTAGAGGTTAAAATTTAAAGTTGAATTAATTTAATTTAGATAATTTATTGGGTTCAACCTCTAAACGATTTAAGAAAAGTAAAACTTCTGAACTAACTATTCTCTTATTGTATTATTTCCAAACTTACATAAACCTTTTAATATCGTTTCGGCGGTTAATATAATTCTTAACTACATTTTATATATAATATACTTTATTTAAAACTAAACTATAAATGAAAACACTTTTTCGACTTTTCGTTTGTAAAACACTTTTTGAAATTTATATTCGATATGTATAACGTAGAAATAGAAGCCTCAAGAATCTAAATTAATATAATAAAGTAGTTATTTTATTTTCTAATAAAATAGGGCTTTAACCCGACAGATTTATAAGTGAATAAATTTATAAACTGAATCAACTTCAAGTTGATTTGATTTATATTGTTTATCTGCTTTTGCAAGGAAAATTGATAAGGTGTGCTAATTTTTGTGATTTTAATGTGATAAATTATTAACTCTATTAATATCATGATTTTTTACTTATTGTAAGTAACTGCAGTGACTAACTTCTTTATATTTTATTACTCATTTTATCAGAAAAGAGTAGATATATAAATAAGACAATACTATAGCATTAATTAAGGTGTTGATAATCGTTAGTAATTGAGTCACACATAAACTACAGTAATGATCACTGTCAAATTCAGGTGTCATATTAAATGTTGTACATATAACATTGCTAGTAATATTAATAAATAAGAAAGAGATTAATGAAACGCAAATATTTTATATGCATACATTTTATTTTACAAGAGACACCATTAATTAGTAAATTGAGTCGTTTGTAAATTAGAAAGTGGTCACGCACGACTGGCTCACGTAATTTATCACTATAACGATTATAAATGGCCATTTAAATGATATTCCATATAATCCTCACTGAATTACAGACATAATAAGACGAGAACGTGATATTCCTACCAATATAACAAAATTGTGTCATCACCGACTATTTTCCTTATATAACATTTATTAGAACTGCGATATACGACAATGATAATTGTAGTAATCATTTACAAAGTAAATGTAATCGTAATTTTTATATGTTTATATTATTATATGTTGCGTAGTTATGTATAATTTTATGCTAATTTTCTCATTTAGTCATATATATTTAAATGAGGTTAGAATGTTAGTTGTACATAATCAACAAAAGAACTTTATTATCATAGATAAGAATCAACATCTATAAATTTAAATATTTGCAATAGTATTTTTTATTGTTATAAATCCCACGGTTTGTATTCTATAATAATAATAATTCTATCTAATTACTTTTTATAATATTATATAATACATGTTTTCACATTATTGGAACTGATATACATATTTATTATAATAAGAGTGGTAACTATATACAATAAAACAACCATAAAAACTATATATTATATAATTTGTATATTTCTTCTTCATACCTTGTTTGTACAATTATATATTTATTTATGCCATGCATGTTCTGGATCTGGATCTGGATTGAGTTTGCCAAGGGTGATCAAATCATTGACCAGAGCACTTAGGCCTCACTAGGCCCATTGTGCCCCCCTGACTGGGACAGCCCTGCGTTGTTCTATCACTCATTTAGCCACCCAAGGTGGCGAGCAAAGGACGGCACAACGCATGGAGGGTTATCCCTTATGTTGGCCATGTTCGGCCAGAGCTCCCCTAGCATGGACTCTCTAAGGTGGGCGAGAGCCGGGCAGGTGTTTAACACATGTTCCACTGTCTCGTCCTCTTCTTCATATGCTCTACATATTGCTGTTGCCTTCTTCATTATTGTGTCCCTTGACCCAGTGCAGCTCTGTACTGTTTTATTGTGCTGCTTGTTTAAGGGTGTTGTGACATTATTTTACTAGTGTTGAGGTGATCTTGTGACTACTCACTGCTAGTATTGCTGCCCTACTGTCTGTAAGGATTTGGATGTTCCTATCACGGATGTCTCGATGTAGGATTTCTTTCGCCCCTTGGATGATGCCAACGATCTCTGCTTGCAGAGTAGTTGTGTGCTTCTCTAGGGGTATAGCTAATGAGAGGTCTATTTGTTGCGAGTAGATTCCCGCCTCGGATCCTCTTTTGGTTTTAGAACCATCGGTGTAAATTCGGAGGGTTTCCCCACCCTCTACACTCCCGGTTCCTCTTTTTATCGATACATTGTAGGGTATATTGAAGACGTAGCAGGGTGGTAAATTGTCTGTCTTCCTTCCAAGGAGGGGTGTCTTTTTGACAGCCTCCTCTAAAAGGTGGCAGTATCTGCCAGCCCTGCCTCCTTTGTACCAGAGTCCAACTGACTTTAGGCGCAGTGCTGCCGCCGTGGCCATCTCCTCTACGTATAAGTCGAGAGGTGGAAGGCAGAGCATTGCTTCCATTGCTGCAGTGGGTGTTGTTCGCATTGCTCCGGTCGTGCAGAGGCATGCTATCCTTTGCAACTGAGTAAGCTGCTTTTGGCTCTGGGCCACCGAACCAGTGCTTCATAGATTAGCATTGGTCTTACTACCGCTGTGTACAGCCAAGTGCTATCTTGGGAGATAGCCCCCATGTCTGCCCCACAGCCCTCCGGCATTGCCAGAGGGAGATGCATGCTTTTTTACATTTCATTTTGAGATGTGGTTCCCACGTCAGCTTGTCGTCGGGGATCACTCCCAGGTATTTGACTTCTGACGAAAATGTCAACTGGGTGTTGAGGAGCATAGGAAGCTTTAGCTTACATAGTTTCCTTTTCTTTGTGAAGAGGACCATTTCAGTCTTTGACGGGTTTATGGTCAGAGACTGGTCGTTACACCAGTATTCGATTATTTTGAGGGCTTCCTGCATCAAGCTGCATAGCACTGTCTCAAATCTGCCTGTTAGCAGGATGGTTATGTCATCTGCATATCCTATGGTGTGGAAGCCATTGTCGTTAAGTCGCCGCAGTAGGCTGTCAACAACTATGTTCCACAGGAGTGGTGAGAGTACTCCACCCTGTGGGCAGCCTTTAGCAACGATCTTTCTGACAGTGGTATTTCCTACATTTACTGTGACTGCCCTATTCTCCAGCATGCTTTTGATCCATCCACTAACTGTGGGGTTCACATCATGCGTGGAGAGAGCAGTTTCCATTTTTCTGAAGGTCGTTTTATCAAAAGCACCTTCTATGTCAATGAACACGTCCAAGGTGGACATTTTGTTGTCCAGAATCTTTCGATTCGGTCTACAACAGTGTGCAGAGCCGACTCCGTTAGTTTCCCTGAGTGTATGCATGCTGGTTAGCGTGGATAGGATTCGTAATCAAAGCCGTCTCGCGAATTAATCTTTCGCACAATTTCTCTAACGTTTTCAGAAGAAACGACGTTCGACTAATTGGGCGGTGTGATTTGGCTAGTGTATAATCTATACGACCAGGTTTCGGTATGAAGATAACTTTTACTTCTCTCCAAGCTAGAGGGATGTATCTGAACGCAATACATGCCCTGAAGATTTTGGCTAGGTGGGCTGACAATATGTCCAGGCCCCATTGGAGGAGGGCCGGGAATATACCGTTCAAGCCTGGCGCTTTAAATGGTGAGAAGCTTTTGATTGCCCAGGTTATACGTGTCCCTTCCGTGAGGTGATCTGTCACCTCCCAATCCTCCTTGGAGGGGTTTGAGGGTGTGGGTTCTCACCAACCATCATCGGAGGTGTTCGTACATCCTGGGAAATGGGTGTTGATGAGAATCTCAGCTGCTTCTGAGAGGTTAGAAGAGTAACTTCCATCTTCTCGTTTTAAGCAACCTGGTTATCGTGAGGGATCCTTGGAGAGGATCGTTTTGAGCCTTGCAGCTGCCGAGGTGGTTTCAACCTCCTCACAAAAAGACCTCTAGGCTGCCCTTTGTTTTTGCCTTATTAGTTTTTTGTAGTCTTGTTGGATGTTTTTATAGACCATCTAGTCTGACTGTTGTTTAGAATTCTTTACTTTATTAAAGGATTTTCTCGCAGCTTTTCTGAGATGGTCGTGTTCTCCGCACCGTGTGGCGTTCTCGGAGTCTTCCACCTTTCTCGCGGGGCAGGAGTCCTTATATGCTTTTAAAATGGAGTGTTGAAACGTATTTACATAGGCTTCAATGTCTTCCACTGTATTAAGTTGGCTGGTAGCTTCGCAAGTTCGCAGACTCCGCGAGAGGTTGTCTATATAGACATTCCTATCCGTTAGTCTCGGGTTGCGAAGGTAACGTGTTTTCTTACCGGTTGTATGTGTTAGTGTATATTTGATCCACCTATGATCTGACATTGAAACCGACGGTGATACATGCCAGTCGTGGATTTTGTTTGAGATACCGCTAGTCGCCAATGTAATGTCTATTACAGTTTGGCTCCGAGTTGTCCCGAACGTGAGTTCAGAGCCTCGGCTTAGTATTTCTAAATTGTTACTCATGATCAATTCATGACGAGGTGAAGTTTCTCCATCTCACAGTGTAGCACGAGTTGCTCCAGCCCCCATGTTGGTGCGGGGGCGTCGTGAGGGAGGTAAACTGACGCCAGGATGGTGTCTTTGTTGCCGTCTCCTGCTGACAGCCTTATCACTGTGATGTCACTGGTGGAAAGCTGTGGCATAAGATAGGATGTTATGTGCTTAGGTATGTAAATACATGATCTAGGCTTATTATTTGTGGGATGTGTGAATATGTTCTTACTTGTCGAGGTGGCGGCAAAGGGTTGCCACGGCCGCCCTACAACGATGCAGGTTACACTGTATCACCTTTACGGTTGTGAAGGCTCCTCTGGGATGGAGGTGGCGCACTCCTGGCTTCCGCCCGGTGTGCCTCCATCCTCCGTTTCCATCGGGACCTCCACCCGAGGTGTTTCTGTTGTGGCTGAATTAGCCAGTTTTATGGGAAGAGTGGAGAATTTATAGCTAATCCTCCTTCCCTTTTCTTTGATGAACTGGGCATCTTTTTTTTCTACCCCGAAGACAAGTAGGTGACCCAAGGGTTCCTTCTTCTCTTCAACGTGGAAGACGCACCAGCTCTTTATTTCCATTGCGGCGTTTTGTGCCTCCAACCGCCTCTTTACCAGGTCTATGTTTTCCGGTTGCCCCGGAATCCACAGACGAGCTTTCGTCAGCGTTGGCAGCTGGTCGACCTGGACGACAGTCACTTTGGCCCCTTCCCACAGTGGTGGTAGACGGGGGACTACGTCCTTGAGCCATTTTTCCCCTGAGTGTGCCCATTCCTGAAATGTAGGGATGTGGTCTGAGGAGTTGAGCAATTTGTCCAGCTCCTCAAGCATTGCTTTTTCGACCATTGCTACCTGTTCCTTGGTAATTTTGCTCAAGGGGTTGTTTTGGTCTATAATGGCTACTCGGAGATGCCTAGAGGCAGCCCCCTTGTAGCTGGTCCCGTCGCTCCTTACTCTCGAGAGAGGTGGATTCGAAGTATTTTTCCTGGAGGATCTCCCGTCTGCCTTTTTTGCCACCTTCCTGGGCTGACCGGGTGATGGCTCAGAGGCAGCGGATCGATTCCTCTTTTTCTTTTTTATTGGGTTGCCAGCTTGCCCTGGGGGGCGCACTTCTTTACCAGAAGGGGTATTGGGGGTTTTGGCTATCTTTGCAGCAGCCAATGCCTCCCTGACCTTCCTTCTGCGCTTTAGCTCGGCTCCACAAATGCGCTTCCTTTTTGGTGGTTGCTTTTGTGGGCCGGCTTCTTTTGTGGTGACGGGTGGATCAGTTGATCCGCCCGCAGCCACTGTTTGTTGCGGGGAATCCAAGGACTCACCCACATTAGTTGTCTTTTTCGTAGTAGCAGGTTGATCTTGCGACCTGCCTGCTTCTACCGTTGTTTTGTTAATTTTGTTGTTCATGCTAGTGGATAGTACTGCATCCCTTTGGCTCCGCACCCGCCACGGAGCCCGCACTGGGGACGTCGATAATTGATCGCCAGGGATACCAAGGGGATATAGTCACCAAGGACGGGTTGCACTCGAACGGGTGCCTGGCACATGTGCAGGGTCCGTTGAGCGCCCCTCCGCCCCCAGGGGCTCACCCTGTCGTAAGTCTGACCTTACAACGCAGCCGATTGATCGGAGTGGGTTAGTTCCGACCACCCGTTTAGGGAGAACTCAGGGCCAAAGTGGAGTGTTGCCGCCGTACGTGACGCATCACGAGGGCGACTCAGCCACCAGGTTCCCTTTGTCCTACCTTACGGGTCTCCACGCACGGCACAAACACGCGGGTAGCCTTGTGCACATCCTCGCATCGCGGCCACAACGATGCGCGGTTGACCTGTTATTCGTCTGGATCCTCAGGTCAGGCCGCATCCCGGCTATTAGTTCAGTACTTAGGGGCCTCCCCCTCGACTGAACAGCCGGTTCTCGCCTCAACACTCATAGGACCACTCAAGCCCTCTCACCAACGTCAAGGTTCTACAGGTCCTTGACCGGATGCCATGTATGTTAGATAAAGATTAAATACAATACAATACAATATTATTATAATAATACACATCTAAAATATTTAGGTTAGTTATGATGATGAGTTAGCCATTTTAGTTTTTATGGTCAGATTATCGTTTTTATTAATGAAATGTATGTATACAGGGTGAGTTTTTTTCGATGTTCACTATGGGGATCTCGGAAACTATAAGAGATAGAGAAACGGTTAAATGGGGAAAGAAGTGTAGATTTACGAGACGAATAAAATTCCACTTTCAAAGTTTTCAAAAAAGTCAAGGGTAACTAGATATTTTGAAAAAAGTAAAAAGTGTCAATTTTTTCAAATCAATACATCTCGGTTATTATAACAGGTAGAAAAAACTGTAAAGGACAAAGTTTTAGATAATTTTATGCAGATTAATAAAAAATAATCAGAAAATTTTTATGGCCATTATTTTCCGAGATATGACGCAAACTTACATTTTTTAAATGGAAACCATAGTTGGCTGTGACCTCATTTAAAAGGTAATTTTTTTCTCTTTAATCCAATATGGCATATGACATAGTTATTTCTAAAAATAAGTGAGTTATAGTCATTTTAAATTTTATTATAAATAAAAAAATGGGTAGCCATGAAAAAGGTGAAAGTAAAACAATTGCAGCTGTTTATAATATTAGCAATATTGTAATTATTAGTTTTACAGAGATAAACCAAAATTAAACAACTGCATAAAGTAATTCTGTAATTATCAATATATCAATGGAAGAGAAATTTTAATATTAAAAAAATATGGTCAAAGAGTTCACTATTAATACTATTATGACATAAATTATATCTTTTTAAAATTGAATTTATGGCTTGTTGACTATTCTCATGTAAATTGAATTAAATGTTTCAATAAAAACTACTTTATGATCCTCCACAGATTAATATGATTTTTCATATACTTTGTTTTTTACATAACCCCACAGAAAAAACTCTAAAACGCGCAGATCGGGTGATCTAGGTGGCCCTGGGATTGGTTCATTTCTTCCCACTTATGAGTTAGGAAAAGCATCATTAAATAATTTGTAAAGCCAACACGTTATGAGGTGGAGCACCGTCATATTGAAACCATTTTAATCTTGCTTGTAATGATAAATTTAAACAATCGAGCGTATCTTGAAATGTTTTCTGAAGAAAATGAAAGTAATAGTTTCACTTAGTGAGCTTTCAAAAATATATGGACCGAGAATTATAAATCCAAACACACCATGGATTAAACCCAAATTTAATTTGTAGTTTTCTCTGTGAAACTTCTCGTGGATTCTCTTAAGTTCATCTATGTTCATTGTGGCGATTAAAAATACCACAATTAGTGAATCGCGATTCATCTGTTCATAATATTTTTGTAAGAAACGTATTATCCTATTGACAAATGGGTTTATACCACATACAGAAGGCCATTTGATAATTACAAAATTATTATTCTTATGCTGGTTTTTCATTTTTATTTAACTTTGTAAAACTAATAATTACAATATTGCTGTTAGTATAAAGAACTTCAATTGTTTTACTTTCATCTTTTTCATGGCTACCCATTTTTTATTTATAATAAAATTTAAAATGACTATAACTCACTTATTTTTAGAAATAACTATGTCATATGTCTATAGTTTCCATTTAAAAAAATGTAAGTTTGCATCATATCTCGGAAAATAATGGTGATAAAAATTTTCTGATTATTTTTTATTAATCTACATAAAATTATCTAAAACTTTGTCCTTTACAGTTTTTGTCTATTTGTTATAATAACCGAGATATATTGATTTGAAAAAATTGACACTTTTTACTTTTTTCAAAATATCTAGTTACCCTTGACTTTTTTGAAAACTTTGAAAGTGGAATTTTATTCGTCTCGTAAATCTACACTTCTTTCCCATTTAACCGTTTCTCTATCTCTTATAGTTTCCGAGATCCCCATAGAGAACATCGAAAAAAACTCACCCTGTATATATTGAAAATAAATTAAATATTATTTACTAACTTTATATATTTGTAATATTTTCTATTAGAAAAGATAGTATAGTAAAAAATAAAATAAAATTTATTGTAGAATTATAATTAATTTCTTAGTTTCAAATTTTAAACTTACCAGCGTTAACAACACTTGACGTTATAGCGTCGATAGCATAGAAGCTATTGATCAGTCAAATCATAGCTAAAGATGTTTTTGGGTCAGGAATCAGATTGTTTTCAATATTTTAAAGACAAATAAGAATGAATGGCTAATGATTTTATCTGTCAGTATTTTGTTGGGATATGTAAGAGATGAATATTAAAGAATACCTCTAATTTCTGATCATTAAAACCGTAGTTACTTTCGATAATATCATATACTGGAAGATGTTCGAGAAAATGACAGAAAAGGGGTAATATTAGAGCTATAGATATGAGGTAGCTGTATGAATCAGTGTTCGAGAAACTTAATGAGTTATAAAGAAGAAAAAGGCTAGTGTTATTTTTAAGGAAGATCTTATGCAAGATTTATAGATGCTACCTACTTTGATACCTACTCCTATATCAAATGGTTTCTGCTATAGGCAAAGGCAAATCTTATGTAATTGCAAAATTGATAGTTACTCCCATATCAAATGGTTTTTGCTATGTACAAACTCTCGAGCCTGGGGGTTTAGGAATGCAAAAAGTACATGTCCAAATATTTGATGAGATTTTGAGGGAAAATGTGTTGGGAATTAACTTTGGTTTGGAGGAAAAGAGGTAATGATGCTGGCTGGAAAACGACGTATTGGAATTTATTTTAAAGATATGTGCGTGTGTTTGGATTTTATTTCTTGCAAATTTAAGGCTTTGTACATGATATACATGACGGCGTAGAGACTAGAGATTTGTAAAATGAAAGATTTTGGAAAATAGTATTACATGAGAGAGTTTAAGCACGCAAGGAAAAGAAAAAAATTAAACATATTACAATTTAAAAATAACGAAATGTTTGCTGTTATTCAAGAAAGGTCTCCTTGGTTCTGTTGAGATGGTGACTGATTTTAAGGAGAGACAGTTTGAAAATTAGTTACTTTAATACCAAACTTGAACTTACCAGTATTGATGATATTTGCGGTTACAATATTGACAGTATAGAAGCATTCAAGGACTTCTGCTAAACATGTTTTTTTTAGGTATTCGATTGTTTTTGTGATAATGAGATTGTATGTGAGAGATAGGGATGAATCGCTTGAGAATTTTCGTTTCTGATCGGTAGGATGTCTCCAGGTTGATTATCCTCGTGACCTACCCATAGAAAGGGAAACCAGGTCATAATATCTCAGAAGAAGTTGAAAATTGTAGGAAAATTGAGACATTGAGAATGACGTTAAGAATAATATCTATGTTAGAAAGAGGTTTAGTGGCTTTAATTAAGATGATTATGAAGGAAGAGAATATATCAGATGTCTAGTATAACCTTATCAATTTTTGTTTTAATACTGACTGTAATATGATCATCTATACAATAGAGACTGCTTATGCAGTTTATGAGGGCAATTGAGTAGTTATTCTGGAGAAATAGTTTTACATCTCAATTAACAACGGATACAATAGCAGTATTATAGATAAAATATTTAAAAAAGCATGAGCTGGATAAAATCAAAAAAATTGCTGGTGATCTACCTGCCTTTGATATATTTTGGCAACGCTGGTCTCCAAAATAAGAATATTAAAAAAAAGTTGATAGTTCCGCTCAAAAAAACAAATTACTTGTGATTGAAATTTTGTAAATTGGCGAAGCAATTTCTTTTAATATAAAAAGTTTATTTTTAAGTTGATGCTTAGTAACATTGCAGAGTTACAACCTTCTAAGGTGTATGATAGCTGCGATATTCAGCTTTTACCGGACGTCTAGTTATTGTTAAAATGACAAATTCCGGCTAAACGAATTATATTATTATTTTAGATACTATGTTATGTTATGTTACATAAAGTCAGCTCTAGGAATTTGGCGCCCTGATGCAGAACAGTAATTGATGCCCCTCAAATAAGCATTAGAAAAATTGATTTTATAATTTTTATTGGTTTATTTTACAAACAGATACACCATGATTAGTATTATAAACAACAAAATAAAACAAATATTTATTTATATCTCACTTATTTTTTAATCTTTCTTGAGATATCGTTGATCTCAAATAAGTTTTGATTAACTTCAAGCAGAATCTAAATGATTATCAGATTTAAATTGAAGAATATTTAAAAATTCTCCTTCCCGGCAAATATGTAAATTTGGGTCCCTCAAAATCGTAATTTCATCAAACAATTCTGCTCCAGAAATATCAATTTCTTCTTCATCGCTTAAGGAAATTTGCAAATCATTGCAATACTTTTTTAACGTGGCGCCATCTGTACTACAATTAATATTAAAGTTTAATAAATTAAATCTTTCTGTTATGGAATTAATAACTGTATCTAAAATTGTAAAAAAGAATAAAATTTTAAATTTGATTTCTGGATCCTTTGGCGTCTTATCTCTTGCTTCATAATTAAACTTTCTTCTTTTTCGTCTTCGAATGGATTTTTCATTAAATTCGGGAGAAATGTCTAATAATTCAGCTAAATCTTTTGCTGTTCTTAAAATATTTTTAAAATTGTCATCTGAGCGGTAGTTTTGATAAGTGATTAAATTGTCAAGTGCTTTTGTTGCGTCATTTAAATATTTACTTGGATTTTTGAGCATCTTACTAACGACGTTTATCCGTGATAGTATATTATAGCAAATTATTAAGAAGCAAACAAATTTAAAATCTTTAATTTTGAAAGATAACGATTGGGCTTCGCATTTGACGTTATTATCAAAATTATTACTTTCAAACATGCAAAATGCATCCAAAATCTTTTCAATAATAAATCGTAAAGGTTTCATTGCTTCAACTTTAGACTCTCATCTAGTATCAGATAAATTTTCAAGTGTTATATTGGTATGCTTTAATAAAACATTTCAACGTTTCACTGATGAGCTAAATAAGTTATAAATCTACTGAAGAGTAGCGAAAAAGTTGAAAGTTTCTATATTTACCTTTGCTGCATCACAAACCACTAAATTGAGAGTATGTGCTGAGCAAGAATCGAAAAATGCTCTGGGATTTACATTATTAAACACATATTAATATTAATATGTGTCTGAACCCCATTGATATTCCCTCCCATATTCAAAAATCAATTAGATAATTTTATTTGTAGAATCTTCTACCTCTAAAAACCCGAGGAAATGTTTGCGAACACTTTATTATCTTTGTCTTTATGTACAAATCTGAAAACTGGGGTGCAATTCAATATAACGCAGAAATACTTTGCGTTTTTTTTATCATTTGTACAATAATTCTAATAATTTGACTGAAAATTAGACTTATAATTTCATTTTGTATTGCAATTCTTTATTTTGATTCTTGGCTATATTATTTGCCATAACAATTTCAACCATCGATAATAGTTTGACAAGTTTAAGAGAATTTCCATTACTTTTTTCTTATATTATATCTGACGAACCTCTTAAAACTAAATATTGCTTAGTAAGATATTTTTTTTAATTTCATTATCTAAAGTTCTTTGATTATTTAATTATTTTTTAATTCGAAATATTTTATAAAACATTCAAAATGTAGTAAACTTTTTACATGAGAAGTCAATGTTCTCCACAAATGTTTCCAGTTACAAAAACCGTCAGTAATTAATTGATGATTTTTGGTTTGCAACATATGCAAAAAACACAGTTAGTAGATTCTGAATAGGCAAGCCATATTCTTGGAATGATATCATTGTTAATTATAGTTCAGTTATAATACTAATTGTTGAAACAACGACCGGATTCATCGCGCGGAAAATTATTACTTTTTATTTGAACAATATTGGCTTCAACTATTAATTTTCGAATTTTATCGTTAATAATTACAGGTCAACTTGCAGGATCGTTTATTTTAAAATTTACTTGGTGCTCAGATGACGGCAATTCTTATTTCATCGTTGATGTAGGTGTAGTTGACGAATATGCTTCTGAATATTCCATTATCGTTATCGAATTCGGATTATCATCAATGTCTCTTGTTGAAGCTGAAGTTGAAGGCTGGGGTTTAGAAGAGGGCACTGGATATGTATTATTTTCTTGCTTATTTGTTATTATTTCTGTAAATGCTAAAGTTGAAAGCTGTGGTTTGGAAGAGTGCACTGTATTTTCTTTATTTGATATTAAATTTGTCTAAATAGTTTTTAAGAAACTGCAATTTGTTGATGTGTGATATCAACAAAGTGCAAGTTCTTATAAAATTCCTCATTCCAATATGTATCACAATGTAATGGCTTCCACCATCAAGATAGGTCCTTTTCTATAAATCCTTTTACAGTACTAGGTATTAGCTTAAGAATTAATGTAAGAACCATTTCGACCAGCTATTACGATCCTAAGCTTTAGAATATATTACCTCATGAACTAACTAATTTATCTGCCATCAAATTCAAAACAAAACTGAAATCATACCTCACCGCAAATGCTTTCTACAGTATAGAGGAGTTTTTATCAAGTACTATTAATAATACAATCTGAAAGTCTTGTAATATTTGCAAGTTTGCTATGATGACCCTGTTCATATTTTTAAAATCTATGCGAATGTTCCTAAGCTTTTATAATTATATAAGCATAGCCTTTATTATTAAACAATATTTATATTTACAAAATTACTAATCGTATAGTTTTAATTAATCCTATGCTTAGTTCATATTAGTGTAATCATTAAATTGTATTACTTTTGTACTTGAATTTTACATGTAAATTTGCAACTTATGTTATGTAACGTACTTGCCATTAGTAATATTTTTGTTTATACTGACTTGTGTAAACATTATGTGCTAACACCAAATAAATTATTATTATTATAGCAATTAGAGGCAGACGTGTTTTATTTTTCATACAACAATTAATAAATGGTCATTAAATTGAATCTGTAGTTATAACTGAAGGTTTGATCTGAGACTAGTATACATGAATAATATATGAAGATCTGTGATAAATGTACAAAGGGCTATATTAAACAATCAGAAGAATCTGAAAATTAACATTGTAACGATAAATTTTGAAGTTTTGGTATGTATTGTAAACAGAATTTGACATATTGTGTTATAATATAAAAAGCTCTTCGATAACTCTAATAATTGATATTTATTGCAACTGGTAAGTAGTATTTCATAACATTTAGGGATATAATTAACTAAATTGCTGTATTTGTCTATTATTTTATTTATAATTTGTATAAAATTAACCCAATAATTACATTTTATTCACCAATTGACACTTTAAATAGGCAATCATAATGATTGTATATAAAAAATGCATAGTAGTTTGCGGACCTACGCTTAGATTCATAGAATTTGAATTTTTACAAAATTGAAGCTTGACGAGTGTCTAACAAAACTAATCTTCGATAATATGTAACACTGTTGCCAAGTAATTGTTAATTTGTGTGGTTGTAAACTCCTTGGGTTTTCGAAACAGATAGGGCACATAATTCTATAACATGATATTTAACTGAAATAGTGAGGTCAAAATGTGTGATAAGGTCGGTAAATTATTATAGAATTTGGAATACTTAGGTTATTGATAAGGCATCTTAATTTGGCTGATGTGATTTATTGTTGATGTTCTTTAATAAATAATTATTGGAAATATCAACAAATTTGATTTAATTTAAATTTATTTGTATTGCTTATATCGTTTATTAATTGTGGAAGTTTGTTATATAAATTTGATAGAACAATTTTCGCATAACGTGGTTTTATGTAATAATAATAATCTTTATTTAGGGCTAACAGAATTACTTTTTTTTTTCATGAATGATTTTCTCATTTACCTCGTGGTGAAACATTGTGGAATAATAGGTAATTAATTAAAAACCCTTGGTTTGTTTTACTAAATTTTATATTCACTCGACTAGTTTCGTTTTTTTACAGCATTTTCAAGAAAAGAGCGAAACTAGTCGAGTGAATATAAAATTTAGTGAAACAAACTAAGTGTTTTTAATTAATTACCTATTAACAGATTTACAATCTTTACACAGGTCACAGATACATGCTTAGGTAATTTAAATGTATATTAAAATTAAGACATATTAAAATTTAAATGCACAAAAAGTTAGAAATTAGTTGCATACTAAAATCAAGTTGAAGAACAATAATAACTCATAAGACATTCTTCAATATTGTAAAAACATTGCCTGATATGATATGTTTTGATTGATTTACGAAATCTGGCAACATATTGAACAGTATATAAGGAAGGGTAATGTTAGTATATGAAGTTTTCGGAAAGTATCATGACAATAGGCTCGGGAGCTCTGCAATGCTAGGACTCTTAATGCCCTGCAAAAAGGCTCTTTATCATCCAAGGCTCATTTGTAGTCCCGAAATGACCCCAAGACAAAATATCGTAAGTAATATGACACTGACAGAGCGCGAAGTATGCCGTTTTATCTCGGGAAGAAAGTTCTTGAGCTGTCTTAGCAAATAAATATTTTTACATAGTTTCGTAGACGTGACTTGCTTGATGAGAGGCAAATATATATTATTTTGTAGATTTCCAATTGTTGTGGTGAATTTTGTTGTAGTTCTTCTCTAATAAGAAGCAGCGGATATATCGTGGAAACCCAGGCGCCCTTCGGACACGCCATCATCATACAAGGACAAGTGCAGCAGACTAAGCCATCCAAGTCCCGAAGCCCACTAGCAGTTAGATAAGGTTGTTCCTTTCCAATTCAATCAATACATATAAATAATGTCAGTATCGTCAGAAATGTCAAAGGATAGCGAACGAGCTCCCCGTGTTTTAAGTAAGCACCGTCAGTTAATTGAATTGCAAATTCTTACAATAGAAGACAAATTAAAAAGCGATCAATTACATGTAGAAGTGTGTATGGTGCTAATTGATGAAGTCTTAGGTGCGAGATTTTCGTAACTACGAAAAAATTAATGTCGATGTCGAATATCCACAGTTGTTTAATTCCGGAATTAGTTTATTAAAATCTATTACTATTCTGAGACTAAGAGTTCAAAAATTAATTAATAAACCAGAGTTAGGAAATATTAGCCAATGTTCAAATGCACAAGTAAAATTACCAGATATACAATTGCCAACACAATATGCACAACCTACCAATAAATTAAACAATAACATCAAACATTTCTGGGAATTGGAAAATGTTGAAAATAGTTTACCCATTAAGTCGAAAGAAGACATTCAGTGTAAAACATGTTTTGTAAATATTGTAGAACGCGATGTGGACGGAAAATTTATAGTTGCATTACCATTCAAACAGGACGCCTCGTCATTAGGCAATTCGTACAGTAGTGCAAAAAGACGTCTAAATTATGTAGAAAATAAATTAGAGCTTTATTCTAAATTAAAAGAGCAATATTATTCATTCATGAAGGAATATATAGAATTGGGTCATATGAAACCTATTTCCTTTCCGATGAAAACTGCGGGTATTATTTACCACACCATGCGGTTATCAAAAATTCAAGTCTAACGACAAAGCTTCGGGTTGTTTTTGATGCTAGCGCGAAATCACACAACAAGACACCACTTAACGATTTATTAATGACAGGCCCAACCTTACAAGATGATATATTTAACATGTTAATTAAAATTTACCAATTAAAAACGGTCACATATGGAACATCCTGTGGACCTTATTTAGTAGTACGTTGTTTACAGGAATTTGCAAAGGAAACCGACAATGAATTAACAACAAGTTATTATGCATGACCACTATTGAGGCAGCGCGGCAGTTACGTGACTCGTTAGCAAAAACTTTAACAAAGGGTGGGTTTTTGTTGAGAAAATGGGCTACAAATAAAGTAGAAATAATAGGTGATTTAAATAATTCCAAAATAAATAATTATGTATTAAATATAGCACCGTATGAACAAATCAAAACACAAGGGGTTTAATGGAATCCACTTAATGATAACATTGAATACAATTCTTTTAATTGTGAGTCAGATAGAGTAACAAAACAAAGCATATTGTCTGAAATCTCAAAATAATTGATCCCTTAGGTTTAGTAGGGCCGGTTATTATTAAGGCAAATGTTTGGAAAAATCAGTTAAAATCTGTATTAACTCTGGATCGAATTAATTGGCATTTCATTCCACCACACGCTTCTTACTTCGGTGGCCTCTGTGAGGCCGGTATTAAGTCGGCTAAACGAATTTTTTATAAAATAGCTGGCGGTGCAAATTTATTATACGAGGAGTTTCTGACATTATTAATCCAAATCGAAGTAATTCTAAACTCCCGACCACTATGTCCCTTATCCGATGATCCCAACGATTTATCTTTCTTGACACCCGGACATTTCCTTGTCTCGAGTTTGGACGTTTTATCGTCATTATCAAGTTATTAACTTTTATCGTCATTATCAAGTCTGCGAAGACCGAAACACATGTCAGGCAACTGAGAATAAAAACATTATGGAACAAAACAAGTGTTACTCTTCACCTAATATTAGGCCTCAATAATTTACATGAAGGTGGTAAATTTAGATTGCCCACACATATCCAATCCATCAACAAAACACCAGACAGTACATTCAAGTAGCGAAAACAATTTATAACGTAATGGCGTAATTGGTCTAATTATCTTATTGACCGAGCGAGCAGAGCTTTTTAGGTAGATTTACTTCAACGTTGATGCCGACGTGAACCGAAAGACCAAAATCTAAGAATTAACTCGGATGTTCAATGGGTTAATGTTAGTGGATATATTATCAAGACAATTTGTATATCGAGTATTATTGCTTAGTAAATCACAGAGTGTGGTTGATCTTCTATTGTTGATGTTAAATTTGACGTTGAAATCAATATACTATCTAGTATAGAGTAGTTCGCTCATAATGCACATGAATTCGTTTGTTCATCAGTACGTAAACGGTAAATAGTTACAACTATGGTATTCAAGTCAGGAAGGCATGATGCAGCTATTTTGCAATGCTTTGATATTTTATTTATACCTTCGTTTTGTCGATTTAATAAATTATAAATTTTGGCCAGCTGCAGCACGCCTCCATGAATAAATACAGTACGAGCGAAAGCAGATATAAGTTTGTATAAAACCAGGATTACTGTTTCCAATTCATATTCATTTAGCAAATGTTCACTAGTCCAATTACGTTATATGTAGTGGGGCTGTCGATTATGGATGCCTCGAATTGATTGATTTTGTTTCTCAAGCATTGTATATTGAGAAACAAAATATTCACGGTAAGATCTAAGAATAAACTAGTGCATTCTACACATTAATTAGATAGTTTTTAGTGAGCTGATGTTAGAGTTTTAGGATGGAAAAATATGCACTGTTGACACTGAATTGAAAAATTCACTATATTTGTGGTTAAAATATAATAACTTTTGGATAAATGGATTTCCACGTAGTAACGATCGCAACCATTCTCTTTATTGTGCACTGTTAAGTTTAGCACATATATGATCAATCTAGTATGACCACGATAGTCGCTCAAGCGCCTTCTCAATAATTTTTGGAAATACACTGACTGCTACTCCGCGGTAATTGTTCATGTCTACTTTGTTTTCTTTGTATATATAGGCGTCACTTTAGGAGTCTTTAGCTCAGTAGAAAACTCATCTTTTACAAATGACTCGTTTATGTGACACTTTAATTGAGATTTCATCAGCCGGCACTTATACAATTTGGCAAAGACATTATTAAATTAAAGACTTCGCTTACTGGAGTTAAAAATGTATGTCTTGAGGTTGTGCTTTGGTGTGATAAGTCCTCTCTGAAATGGTTTCTGATTGTTATGTTGGTTACGTTAGAGAGATGTCATATGCTAAGAGACTTTAGTGTTTCCCAATTCTTGGTGCTTTATTGGATGCTCTGTTTATTTTATTTGCGTTATTGTTTAATTTAGCGTCTTCAATACGTTTCTTATGTTTTTTTCTTTTCCTCGTTATACAATAGTTTTATAACAGTCGAATTAGTTGCAATTATTGATCATGAAGACTTCTTAACTTAATAATGCTCTTTATGATTATATTTTTCTTCATTTGCCGTTTTTCATTTTAGAGGACCACATAAGTTTAAAGCGCGAATGAGCACATTAATTTACATGTTAAAATAAGTATTTAGGCTACCATCTCTCTCAGATTCTTCTGTTTCGTTTGCCTATATTATATTATAGTTCTTTTTGTAATATTATTGTAAGCTTATTGTTATTGTGCATAATGATCAGATAAATTACAATGTCCTGTCTATTTGTGCTGGTTCCTATTTAGTTGTATTCTACTAGATTCTAGTAACTTATTGATAAGTTTAAATTAGCTGAAGCAATATTTTAATATCCCAAAATCAGCTAAATTACTACATTGTCGATATTTATTTATATTTTGACTTAAAATTCAAATTCATATTAATTATAGATGATTATGAATATGAATAAACAGTGATTCGAGTAGCAAAACTTTTGTATTAAAAACAAAACTATTTGGGAAATAATATGGGAGAATATTGACAAGCAAGGAATTCATCAGAATCGAAAGGACAAATTAAAATGAGAGTACGGACATGAAATCGATGATTGTACAGCAAGGCAAAGAAGAGAAAAGAGAAATACCTGGACGGGAATTTATCGAAGCTAACGAACTTCGACCGGAATCTGCAATTATTTCACGTTGATGTTAACGCCCTGACAAACAAAACTTCGACTTTGTTTGATTGAAATCTGAAATTAGAAAAATAATAAGAAAGTAAGAAATGAAATGTAATTTATTACATCAACTTTAAACAATATCAAATTAATTAAGTCTTCTATTGTTTTTTTTAAATTAAAATTTAAATTAATTTATTATTTATGAGAAATTGTCTACATATTTTTATTCATAGTAACTTGAAATTGTACAATATAATGTTAATTTATTCATAGGCATATATAGTACTTATTATTACATAAAAAAACAATTCTCATATATTTAGCAGCCAAAAGTTTTAATGGAATCCATATAATATTGCATAATTTTCATGAATTAAAACTTATTTTTTACGTTGCAAACAATGAAATTTACCAGTATTAGGCTATATATTATACATAAATATAAATAAAGTATAATAGAAATTTGTTAAAAAATATTAAATACACTTACATACATAACAAACAATTTCTATAGAGTTGGAAATAAATAATAAAATAAAATTAAAATATTCATTTAGTTTCTACTTAACATAATGAACTTATTGATTAAAATTGTTCCCTTATTTAAATTTAAAGGAGCTAACTTAATTATTTCAATAAAAAGAGGAAGCAAAATAAGTACGGATAAAGTAATGAAATAAATATTCCTAGACGATTGAAATAAGTAAATGTCTATATTTGCATTAAATCCATTTCTTTACATAAAAAGTCCCTGATTGAGTCTCCATCCTTCATATTGAAAGGTGCACAAAGAAAATTGCGCTTGCTACAATTGTGTGGGAAGGTACGCGAGCGTGAACAAAGGATTGCATTTTTTCTTCTTTGAGTGCATATTTTGTGTATACGCCGATGCATTTGCGCTCCACGAAGTTCTAACCCCTTTAAACTCTAGAAAACCTGTCTGCAGTCCTCTTCGGGCTGTTCACCTTTCCATGACCACTGAATTTTATTGCGGTGACTAATCTTGAATTAATCTGTAAAAAAACTTATTTCTTAATTTAAGTACCGTTTTAAAGACCTGGATATTTGAGAACATACAGGGTTGAATGTTCTTCCAGAATTTTTTATACAGTTTAACTAAAAATGCAAATCTTTAACGATTTAAACGTATTAGAGTAAAAAAATGCACATATTTGTAATACAAACTTTTATATCGTTGATTTCTGAGGCATCTGCATCGTTATACATTTTGTAGTATACAATAAAAACATTTAATAAATTAATCCTGTTATACAAAAAGTTATTAAGTGTATTTCTTGTATACAAAATTATTAATTTCAAATGGAATAGTTACATATTGTATATTTATTCCTTTAATTAAAATATTTCGAATTATTAAATTTATTAGTTTTTACAGACTGCTATGGATTCATACAAATTACATATTTACTCAGTTTGTTAGTTACAGATGATTAAATAATATTAAAATATATTTTTAATGATGTATTCAATATATTTATTGCCTTTTAAGGTTTGTATTTTTATTACTTTTTCAAAACTTATTAATTTTAATGATTTTTAAATATTTTAAAATTACTTCACATTCTAAAATATTATTTGTTTCATATGTAATATATTAAAAAGGATTACTTGTAATTAAGTTTAGTTTGCTTTAGTTACAAATCGAAGACCTAAAAAGTTTAACATTTGTTCACCGAAAATAGGCATTTACTTGAGACACATTTTAATCAAAAATTAACAACTTTAACTATAATTATGTGCAACAAAAATATAATACAAACATTGATAATATTTACAATTTAAACTGCACATGAATTGGACAGTTTATCTAAGATGATCTTCTACGTATACTTTAAAAATAGCAAAATCCTTTATAGGCGCCCATGTAAAAAAGCAACAAACCAGTTTTTACCTGGTATTTAGGTATATTAGTCCCAAAGAGGGAAAACTATGTTAAGTTGAGTGACTTATTTTTGCAAATTGAAGAAAACTATATATGTAAGGGATATTATACAGATGGTCTATCAATCTTATACAGTGAGTATCACTAGTTGCTTTAATGTATTTTAAGTATAATGTCGAGTAGAATGCCAGAATTGATTGTATCTTTGTAATTATTTGTCTATATAATAAACCTTTAAACTGAGGTATACATTGCAAAAAACAATCATCATCTTAGTTAGTTTAGCTAAAAATACAAGGGTTTTTGCTTTACTTTCATGTAATTTAAGTGTTATTTTATAACAAAGCTAAATTACGGGTAAATATACATGTTATTACCTTAATTTAATATAAGATATATTATGTGACAATATTCTATACAGGAAAAACTTAGATTACAAATAATCTGTTACCATTTTGGAATAATATGGTGAAGTTCAATTATCTTAAGAGATTATATGATGTGTAATATTTAGATATACCTCATGTAATAATAATAATAAATCAAATTTATAATTTGATATACCTCATATAATAATAATAATAAATTTATTTCTTAAAGATATACATAAAACTACAAAAAACTATTTAAGAATATAAATAAGAAAATAGTCAAACGAAAATATAAATAATTAGTGAAAATATAAATAATATTCACAGAGTATGGTTAAATTTCAATTAGTTTCTTATTAATTTTACGATAACACATGGGGAGTCTATTATATAGTCGCATCATCATATAGTGTGGTGCTTTCTCCAAAAGTGTTAATGGATGCTTTGAGTAAATATAAGTACTGTTCGTCTGCCTTGTATTATAAAAATTGGTATTCAAATGTTTACTAAAAAGTGTTTTATGTTGATAAATAAAAATCAGGCAATCATATATATACATTGCTGAAACAGTAAGGAGACCATTTACTTTGAACACTCCTCTACATGAATCTCTGTAATTCATGTTGTATTGTTCAGCCCCGTAGCTGTGCCCCAGCATATAATTCCATACCTTATTATTGAGCAGAAATATGTATGTATGTATGTATGTATTTTATTTATTCAAGGTGCTTACATAATATATTTAAATATAAGTTTTCAATTTTACAAAAATTTCGGTCACACACGAAAAGGCTTGAGTTCACTGCTTGTGTTCTTCCACTCGCGCCCATTTTTTAAGCAGACTTGGGATGGTCACCTCAGTTCCCTTATTGCATTTCTTGACTGCTTGCGCAGCATTTTTTCTCAAAACTTTGAGTATTTTTCTACTGACTTTGTCAGTTTGACATATTATATTATTATGATATACGGATAATAACGTGTGTTGGTTCACATAATGTTTAATAGTTCGCATGCAATATATAGTGGTATTAAACTTGTTATTTAGTCCTGCAATATGATTTGACCAATCTAAATTTGTGCCAATACCAATCCCTAAGAATTTACAGAACATAGAGGTTGGTATATTGGTGGAACCCATAGTTAAGAACTCAGGAAATTCATTTGAAGTCTGTTTGGTACTAAAGATTAAGCAGTTTGTCTTCTCTTTGTTACGGAATAATTTATTTGCATTAATCCAAGTTTGTGCATTTGAAAAAGCAGTGTTGGCATTCCTTAAGTGATTCAAAAAATTTGAATTCTTCACTATAATGTTATTGTCATCAACGTAGCTTATTAAAGCCTCGTTTTGACTTTTTATTATAGTGGATATACTCCCTTGGGGAATTCCTCTGGTAACTTCTAAAATATCTGATTCAGTCATACCATTGTTATTTGAAATATGTAATTTTTGCTTTTGATTACATAGATATGACTTGATTAAATTAAAGTTGACTCCTCTTACGCCGTATCTATAAATTTTATTTAGTAAAATATGATCTTCGCAATCGAAAGCCTTAGACAGATCCAAAAAAATGCCCAAGGGGATTTCTTTATCATCCATTGCAGTTGCTATAAGGTCAATTAATTTAACAGTAGCTGTGGTAGTAGACTTTTTATCCATATATCCATATTGCGCTTCGGTAAATAAATTATGTTTATGGAAGAAGGCAACAATGCGATTTTTAATGACATTTTCGAATATTTTAGAGAAATGTGTTAGAATGCTTATTCGATAATTCATAAAATCATTGTGTTCTTCCTTTTTCAATACCGGCCGGATAACGGAGTATTTCACATAATCAGGGAACACTCCAGATTCTAAAGCGCTATTTATTATGTGAGTTAAAGGTGCTTTTATGTATTCTATACAATTTTTAATTACTGCCACTGCTATACCATCGATTCCTGTTGCCTTTGAATTTTTTAACTCTACAAATTTCATGTTCCGTTACTGGCTCAAAAAAAGTCGAATACGGGTTCATATTTATTGTTTCAGAATATTCTACATGAGGTATTTTAGTCAATATTTCCCCCGATACATTAATAAAACAGTTGTTAAGAGCATTTACATCTCCTTGAAAATTGTGATTATTTTTATTTTGTGTATTTTTAATTCATGTACAATATTCCAAGTTACTTTCGTGATGTTATTAGCATTATTATTATTTGTTGCTAAAATAATCTTTCTTTGATTGAATTAAAGCTTGATTGTAATTTTTTTTTGTCAGTTTATAAGTGCTATCGTAGGAGTTGTAAAATTGTTTAAAAATATTATGTATATCTAATCTTTGGTTTAAAGTTATTATTTGTTCTGTATTGTAATTATGATTTTTTGTACATTTTTTAACTTTGCATGTTATTCGCGGAAATTATTCATTATACATAAGCAGGAATTTGTTTAAAAATATATTCCAACTTTCATTGGTGTTAGTTGTGTCATAAATTTCATGCCAATTCTTGAGTTCTAGTTGGTTATTAAACACTAATAGTGTATATTCATTAATGTTTGGTTTGAAAAAAAACTGTTATGAACATTTTTCTTGCCCCAATTTTTAAATGCACCTTTTTGACCATAATGGTCTGAAATAGGTGATATTAATATTTTACATTCGCAATTGGCAGGGATATTAGTAATGATGTTATCTATACAGGTTTTTGTATTATATGTCACTCTTGTGTAATCCTGTAATAATGGTTTAGCGCCATAACTATATAACAAGTCGAATAGCTGCACTTTGTCTGAACTATTACCTAAAACGTTTATATTGAAGTCCCCAGCCATTATATAATATACTTCCTCTTCGGTTAATTTATTAAGAATAAAATCTAATTGTTCAAAAAAAATATCGATGCTACCGCTTGGGGGCCGATTTATCGTAATGACCGTTGTCTTCAATCTGTTGATGTTGAAATTCGCCATTGCACATTCAAAAATATACACTTCGGGCAGAACGTTCAGGTCTTTTCGAACAGTTGCATTTAAATTATATTGTGAATATATAGCCACGCCTCCATGTGAGTTTTTATTTTTGCAAAAGGTTGTGATCAATTTATAACTATCAATTGTATAGCATTATAATTTTTCAATTGTTTTCCAATGCTTTGTTAATGTAATAATTTTACATTCTTTATTTTCTCATATTAATTTTTTAGTGCGTTAACGGATGTGTTTATTGATTGCATATTTTTATTTATTAATGTGAAAATATTTTCCTTTTCTATCGATTGCTGTCTTCTACGGATGGATAAATCCCTAATCTTTTCTTGCGAATATGTGGAAAAAATCGATTATATATAACTACTCTGGGTCATAAATCCTGATTTTGTATTTCCTTCAGTTTACTGAATGGAATAGAAACCTTAAAGGAACTGTAATCAGTTGGATGTTTTGCTTGCAGTTTTTCGCATTTAAAATCGTGGATATTATTATTTTCCAAATATTCTGCTAATGATCGTTCTGTAACTTCGGGATTAAGTTTGTATACGTGAAGATAAGCTCTGCGCTCTACTCCTCTGATTGAATCATTTAGGTTACTCTCCCTGCAACCGTACATCGCATTCCTCGATCGATTAACTTTCCTACCGACAGTTTTCCATTCTTCGTCATTGTCCGTATGTTTTGTGATCACTGGTATTTTTTCCGTTTTATCAGATGTATCGTTCTCTTGTTCATTTGTTTGCGTGCCTTTTATTTTTAATTTATCCGCATGTGTGTATTCCTCCTTTTGGGAACTAGTAGAGTGTATATCTATTGTACTTTCTGTTGATTTCTGTAAATTTAACAGTGCAGATTTTATTTTTATTTTTGTTCTTAGCAGTATTGGTATGAGTATCTATGTTATTGTTTTTTAATTCAACGTGTTCTAACCTTTGCAGTAAATATGAGTTTGTTCTTAACGAACATTACTAAAGGTAATATATGTATCCTCTTTCGGCTCCGCCACTTCATCGTCTTCGACACTGTTGGTGCATATGTGATCGGGCTGACTATAATTTTTCCCCTTGGGAAAACGTCCTGGATGAAAAGTAACATTACACACTACACACTGAACCACATTCCGAAATATATTCCTGTTGCACGGTGTATATTTACAAATATTTTGCGTATTTGTTACACTATTAACACGATTTGATTGCCGTCTTGCGACGATGATGACATGATAAAAAGATTAATCAAGTTCAAATCTAAACAGTTTAAATATACACGTTTATTTTCCCAAATTGGTTTCCTTGGTTTAATATGGATATTATCTAGTAATAATTGCACTTATGTTTATTTACTTTACTATTATTATAAACAAAGTATTTATCTGCTTATAAGTTATAAGGCAATATTCCTAGGTTCGAAGTCTCTTGCAAATAAACTTTGGATAATATTAAACCTATACATACCTTTGAATCATCTACATAAATGCAAATCAAATATTGTACTCATCTTGTATCCTCAAATTAAAACTTGTGGATTTTTTACAATTAAATATTCACTTCTTTTTTCATATTACTAGGAATTATACATTGACCTCTTAAATGTCTCACATCCAATGTGAATTATTTTTACACCTGATTGAGCATTTGTTTCAAATTTATCTGATTTTATGTAAAGTAAGGCATATGGTTTATATCTAAATTGAGAAGAAATAAGTATAGAAAACTAGGTATCCCTACCATCACAGTTTTTATCATATTATTAAAACCACAATAAAAAAGTTAGACACTAGAATTACACTATATTTACATATCACTCCTCCTCCAAAGCTAGGCTTTCATCAAAACTTCAAAATCAATATCTTTTGATTAATATAAATATAATAATCTGCTTCTTCGTTGTTGGTGCGTTAAACAATTTTCTCTTGCGTTAGGTGAACACACTTTATAAGTCCATAATCACATACAAAAGAAACTGCTTGAAAGTTAATATATTTGAACTAAGTAATTGAAATAACATCTAAGTCGAATATGTTATATTGAATCATATACTTCTAATAAAATCAAATTATTTTAAAGAAGCATTTACGTTATCTATATTCTTCAGAGTTATATCCCCAGAGTAATTATTTTTGGTATTTTATCTCTTATTTTTTCAGTATAGTATATCTTTTATATCAGCTGTTCATCTACTTTTTATTTTCATTTTTCTTTAACTCTCATTTTCTATTTAATTAATAATTGACCGAAACAATTATTTTTGCCTTATATTTTAATAATATGTTTAATATAAGCCTGCCGAAATAATATGTTAATATTCCTTAATTCTTTAGTTCATTTTATTTCTTGTCATAAGAGAAACTTGCAGTGCATTCAGTTATTGTTGTAAAAGTAGGGAAAGACCTTTCAGAGACCTTTAAGAGAAAGTCAACACAATTTGATTTTAAAGAAAACTATAACAATACTCCTCTAAAACAAATTAAAGCTTCCCATCACACTGTATCTTTTTAGTGTTATTTAACAACAATCATGTGAAAAGGCCATCATTCATTATTTCATTATTTTACCCCATAATACGTTTAGAATATT
Organism: Ontholestes murinus; assembly: GCA_963969525.1. Lineage (NCBI taxonomy): Eukaryota > Metazoa > Arthropoda > Insecta > Coleoptera > Staphylinidae > Ontholestes > Ontholestes murinus. The sequence continues at coordinate 31,920,577 of OZ018395.1, read as the reverse complement.
GTCAAAAATTTAAGGAATTACAAAGTGTACGTTTTTAAGCGACAAATATATATGATAAGTCTATTTATGCACTTCACATCGCTTAACCTTGTTAATATTATTAATATTGTTATGAATCGAATTAGAAGTACAAAATATACATTAATTGGGCCTAGCCTAACGAAGTTTACATCCTGAATATCATAGGTGTGATTCCTATGAAGCGTTTGACGTGGGGATATTTTTAACATTTAACCAACTAGAATTTTATTTTAGTAAATAGGGTATCTAGAAACTTAAAATGTTACACATACCACTGGGGTCTGCTGATACCCCAAATATTTTTTACATATAAACAAATATTTTTGCTCATCCACGAAGTTTACCCCTTACTTTCAATATACTAGTTTTCTAGAAAAACAAAGTTTCAAAATTAAGTGACCTAATTACATATTTATCCCGGTGTATTCTACGCTTGTGTGCACTAGTTTTGCTGGGATCCTTGGTTTGTTCACATTCAGTTTTTGGTAGTTCCCAGATTTCTATATATTTATTAGACGGTTTTGTACGCCGCTGTCGGTGGCGATCACTTTTAGTGATAATGATGAAGAGAATTTTGTTGAAGAGCAGCCAGCCTACGATTCTGAAAATAATTCCGACACAGAGTCTGGCGTAAACGAAGGGCAGGATAGTTAACATCATAATTTTTACAAGTATTGTACATGATTATGTTTTCAATAGCAACGTGATTATTTTAGTTATATTATAGGTCAAAGAATAAACTGGAAAAATGGTATTTAGAACAACAAACGGAAAGAAATGGTCGACGTTCACAACGGAATGTTATGCATCAAGATGGAGGACCTACAAGATACGCAGAGCGAAATGTGGATACAATCCGCAGTACTTTATGCCTTTTTTTAAGTAACAATATTGTAAATCATATCGTAAAATGAACAAACGCAGAAGGTCAACTCAAGCATGGAGATTCATGGCAAACTGTAGGTGACAAGGTGTTGCTAACATTTATTGGGTTGTTGATACTGGCAGAAGTTTATAAAGCTCACAATGAAGGAATCACAAATTTATTATTATTATTATTATTATGATTCTTTGGATTACCTGTTAACAAAATACATTAATAGATACATACATACATAAAAAATACAATAAATTTTGAGCACAGGAATCGCAGGCGGACTTCATTCTTCAGAATGTTCTTCCAGTCATACCCTCATGGAAAGTTCCATATACTCCAGAATTTCTTCGGATTATTTCTACAATTGTAGATATTTATTTTAATTTATACCTAATATATAAAGCATTTTGCTTAAAATTTGTAAAATGTGTGTAAATATTTGTGGAATTTTTATTATTTTGTAATGTATTTTTTGTAATATTTATTTTATAAGAAAGGAGAGCAAAGATATAATAAAGATAAAGATAAAGATAAAGATATTTTTAACCGAACTAAGAGTCGAAACAGGTTTACAACAATATATCAATGCTATCACCAATCTGAACATTTTTTTTAAAATGTGGTTACCTACACTTCAAGATGCCTATATCCCTTATGATAATATAACAGTAGATTAACTTACCTTTAGTGGTAGATGTTCATTCAAGCAGTACATACCGTCTAAACCAGGAAAGTATGGTATTAAAATTTGGGTAGCTTGTGATAGTAAAACTTCTGTAGTGGAAAAACATTCGACCAGTGTGAACGCAATCAAGGTAAACGTGTCGTGGTTGAGGGTCTGGAAAAATCACGTCGGAATGTGATAATTTTTTACCAGTCTTGAACTAGCAAGAAAATTAGAAACAACGGATCTTATATTGCTTGGTACAATTAGAAAAAATAAACCAGAGCTGCCCCAAGAATTAGTAACTGTACATGGCAGACAAGTATATTCAACTAAAGTTGTATTCCAAAACCAAGCAATGTTACTGTCCAAAAAAAAGGGAAAACGGTTACATTAATATCAACTATGCATGAAACCGGCGAAAATTGTGAAAATGAACAGAACAAACCACAAATAATAATTGACTACAATAACACAAAATCAGGTGTAGATACAATGGACAAGCTAGTTCATCCATACACCGTAAAAAGAAAAAGAATAAAATGGCCTGTAGTAATTTTTTTATGATACTATTGATTTGAACGCTTATATAATTTGGTGTCACCTAAATTAAGATTGGAAAATAAAAAAGATACAAACGAAGACAATATCTATTTCAATTAGGAAAGCAATTTGTAGCTACAGCAACATATCCAGTAGAACCATCTACTTTCCAGGTTCAGTCACGAGAACCTCGAAAACTCAAACGTGAATACGTGTGATAAATGTATGTGAACCCAGAGAAATGTAAAAAGTTTAAAAATACATTATCTTTATAATAGGTTTATAAAAAGGATTAACAATTCGTTGCATTCAATATTTTTTTACTTTCTAAATTGAAATAACTTTAAAATAAAATATACCCAGAAAAATTTCATAACTTCCTGAGGTAAAGAGAGAGATATTTTGAAAAAAGTAAAAAGTGTCAATTTTTTCAAATCAATATATCTCGGTTATTATAATATATAGAAAAAAACTGTAAAGGACAAAGTTTTAAATAATTTTATGTAGATTACTAGAACTAAAAATTTTTTATCGCCATTATTTTCCGAGATATGACGCAAACTTACATTTTTTTTAATGGAAACCATAGTTGGCTATAGCTTCATTCAAAAGATATTTTTTTTCTCTTTAATCCAATATAACATACCACATAGTTCTTTCTAAGAATAAGTGAGTTATAGTCATTTTAAGTTTTATTATAAATAAAAAATAAGTAGCCATGAAAAAGATGAAAGTAAAACAATTGCAGTTGTTTATAATAATAGCAATAATGTAATTATTAGTTTTACAAAGTTAAACAAAAATGAAAAACCAGCATAAGAATAATAATTTTGTAATTATCAAATGGCCTTCTGTAGGTGGTATAGACATATTTGTCAAGAGGATAATACGTTTCTTACAAACATATTATGAACAGATGAATTCACTAATTGTGGTATTTTTAATCGCCACAATGAACATAGATGAACTCAAGAGAATCTACGAGAAGTTTCATAGAGAAAACTACAAATTAAATTTGGGTTTAATCCACGGTGTGTTTGGATTAATAATTCTCGGTCCATATATTTTTGAAAGCTCACTAAGAGAAAATGATTACTTTCATTTTCTTCAGAAAACATTTGAAGATACGCTCGATTGTTTCAAATTATCATTACAAGCAAGATTGAAATGGTTCCAATATGACGGTGCTCCACCTCATAACATGTTGGCTTTACAAATTATTTAAATGATGCTTTCCTAACTCATAAGTGGGAAGAAATAAACCATTCCAGGGCCACCTAGATCTCCCGATCTGCTCGTTTTAGAATTTTTTCTGTGGGGTTATGAAAAAAACAAAGTATATAAAAATCATATCAATCCGTGGAGGATCATAAACTAGCTGTTATTGAAACCTTTAATTCAATTTACATGAGAATAGTAAAAAAAAGTCATAAATTCAATTTGAAAAAGATATAATTTATGTCATAATAATATTAATAGTGGACTCTTTGACCATATTTTTTTAATATTAAAATTTCTCTCCCATTGATATATTGATAATTACAGAATTACTTTATGTTGTTGTTTCATTTTGGTTTATCTCTGTAAAACTAATAATTACAATATTGCAATTATCATAAACAACTGCAATTGTTTTACTTTCACCTTTTCATGGCTACCCATTTTTTATTTATAATAAAATTTAAAATTACTATAACTCACTTATTTTTAGAAATAACTATGTCGTATGCCATATTGGATTAAAGAGATAAAAATTACCTGTTGAATGAAGTCATAGCCAACTATGGTTTCCATTTAAAAAAATGTAAGTTTGCATCATATCTCGGAAAATAATGGCAATAAAAATTTTTTGATTATTTTTTATTAATCTGCATAAAATTATCTAAATCTTTGTCCTATCTATCTAACTATCTATCTGTTATAATAATTGAGATATATTGATTTGAAAAAATGACACTTTTTACTTTTTTTTAAATATCTAGTTACCCTTGACTTTTTTGAAAAGTTTGAAAGTGGAATTTTATTCGTCTCGTAAATCTACACTTCTTTCCCCATTTAACCGTTTCTCTATCTCTTATAGTTTCCGAGATCCCCATAGAGAACATCGAAAAAAACTCACCCTGTATATAATTTTAGGGCTGACATTGCCAAAGAGGTTAATGGATACGCGTGTGTATTTGTTGATATCTTTTGCGCATATTTTTGTAATTGTTTTGGATTCAATTTTTGAGTATGTATGTGATTATGACCTAAGGTAATTTATATGCACGTTTTTCTTGAGAGGATATAAGTTTAATGCATTTACGCACCTGTCATCTCCGAGTTGAAACGGGGGTCATTCATACTAGGAAACTTTGCCCTAGGAATACCCATTAAACCCTAGCATTACCTCACTCAGTTTCCTCTTTTTCTTTATCTAGATCTAGAGATGTATCATTAAGTTTATTATATTGCTAGTATGTGTCTTTGTTTCTTAAGTCTTCTTGATCTCCGTACTTTATTCCTCCCAGTGGTCGCATTTGAAGAAGGCATCCTGTATGATGTCCTCTCCTCCGGAGTATATGCAGTTGTCTTACTCTGCTAAATAGAATGGATTCAGGTTCGCACCAAAAGGTCCATAAAGAGAAATTGCCAAAGATAGTAATCATGTTTTCTGTTTCTTTCGATCTACTCATCAAGATTGTTTACCAGTTGGTTTATCCAGTTTACCTATTCTATTTGGGTTTTTCATGTATTTGCTCATTTCTCAGTGATGGTTTGTCGCTCCTCTTCCGTATTGAGGTCATCTTTATTTTCATTTGACAATCGTCTTTGTAGAGCACTCTATTTGGTGACATTTAAGATTGTGCCATATGCTGGTCCCTTAACAGCACTCGCCTTTGTACCTTATGCATTTTCATCTATGCTACTGCCTTTAGGGACTCTCATATTTGGGGTTCCATAGAGAAGTATCGAATGTGTCACTGAGCTTAGTATCTCCTTCCATATCGTGGCTTCTGCTAAGCTAATGGCTGATTTTTCGGCTTTGTCAGATATGTTGTCAATGTGTGCTTTCATCCTACTATTTCTTCCTATATATACTCATAGGTATCTAATGGAGTTCTTGACTATTTGGTCCTAAATCCTTATTTGTGCTTCTTTAAACTTATATGCGCCACATAGGATCAATGCTTCTGTTTTTTATGATGAGTATAATAGGTCAAGCTCCTCGATATTAAGAATTATATTATTTTCTGAATTTTGTGCCCTTTTAGTGGTCTTATATTAATGACTTCATCATACAGTATGTTACATAGAACGAAACCCAGGACTGAGATCTGGGGTATTATTTTTAATGTCTATTGTATTGACTTCTATTTCTACATGCTTTGTCCGTGTTTTTTCTCGCTCTCTGAAAACTTTTGCAAATGCGGTTGTTGTACTGCTTTCTTGGCGGAACACATACTGATTATTAGGCAGGTTCAGTTTCAGTGCCACATCTTCTTACAGCTTACTAACTACGAGGTGTTGAAATAATTTCGCTACACTGTCGATTAAGCATAATGGTCTACATAATTTTTAATCATCAGTGTCTTTGTTTGGCTACACAATCAATATTAGTTGTGTTTTTTCCATACATTTCAGATGCTACCAGTAAAGAATTCATAATTTCCAGGTGTTATTGCGGGCAGGTTTGAAATCCTATTTTAGTAATTCTTGACAGGCCCAGGTTGGGCATTATTAACGCATGTTTTAGTTCCTTCACAGTGAAAAGTGTTGGGGTGCTAAATTGTTTTTCTTTGGTCTGAGCGGTACGTATATACTCCTCCTCTAGAAGTTCTAGTTTCTGCTGTCCTGTTCTTCTAGAGGCTTAGGCTCTGGTTAAACGACGTCTGGTAGCATGCCCTTCTTTACTTACCTTCGCAAATTCCCGTCATCCACCAATTATTTGCATTTTGTGTTCGATTTCCGTTGGGTTTAAATGTTTCATTAAATGCGGCGTTTTTGCCCTCATAACTGATTGGGCTGTTATCCTTGTTCAGCTCCACCTGTAATTGCTTTATGTATCTGTCTTTTTTGTTTACGTCAATAATCCATCCAGGCACTTTGCCGCTTTGCTTAGTATTTTCAGCGCTAACTATCTTTGTAAAAATATATATTTTGGTACATGCTTAAATTTTGGTCATCTGTGACCGTTCAGTTATCTAGTTGGCTTCTGATCTTCGCAGTACTCATCGTGAGATCGTGATTGGAAGGAGTGTTTTAATGAGTTAAGTTTGTTAATAAACGATTGGATTTGTTAATTAATGTTTTTTGAGGGGTCTTTTTGAATTTAAGTCATGTTCGATGATATGGTAAATTGATTATTTTATTGTACATAATCTTCTGTTTGTAATAGTATTATGGGATTTCTTTGCCTGCTTTTGTAATAATTAAATTGTTTTTCTTTTCGACAGAGATATGATTTTTGTTCATTACCCCCAACCAATATCACACCTGCACTTGCGCATATATCGACGTGCATAGAGAGTTCATGGGTTGTCGATGAGGGAGCATACCATCTTAATTGTTATCGCTGAAACAAGTGCCCGACTCTGAGGATCAGTTGTCAATCACGGAACAAACAGCAAGGGCGGATTTACGAACAGTGAGCCCTACGTTGAACGTGTACGACATAGATCATTAGATTAGTATAGTTTCAAATACTGGATTGATGCGGCTGTTACTTTTTGAAACTTAATAAAATACTGACACAGTATATGGTTTCAAAAACGTTTTTATTATTCTACATCTACCTGACGAAGCCACTGTGTGGTGAAACAATGTTTTAGAATAATTAAAACGTTTTTGAAACCATATACTATGTCAGTATTATATTAAGTAGTATAGTTTCAGTCAAACAATTTTTTTAGATCTTTGTCAACCAAGGACGGAGACATACCAAGCCCTCCTTGGAGATATATAAAGGTAATCATCTCCGATACTATCACCACCGCCCGCAATAAAGGGTATTTATTTAGAAACTGATGGCCGAAACATAAATCATTAATAAGCACAACTGAGTGGAAAAGCTTTTGAATATTTTGTGTGCAGAGCATTACATTGAGGGTGATGTTTTGAGAGTTCATGAGAAAGGTAGGAGGAATGGATATAGGTACAAAATTGTAATTGAAGAAGAATAAGAATAGATTCCTATATTTAGATTTGCTTATGTTAAAATCGCTTTTATCTACGATCGTACAGAAAGTAGACGCTTTTTGCATCATTTTTCATTGTAAAAGTGGCTTTTTAAAGCACTAGTGCTTTTTTACGTTTTTATTGCACGGTAATGTCAAACTGTATTTATTGCACAGAGATGTCAAATTTGACAGATGAATATATTTTGATGAAAAACTTAATGTTTTATTAATTGATACAAATAACTAAATAAAATATATAATACAAACAAAATGGCAAATTTAAGAACTTTGAAGATTTCACTTAATGCAAGTCGAAGCGATTACAGTAAAGCGAACATTTTTTCCATAAAAAATAATGGCGGCCGACATTTGTGCATGTTGTTTACTGGTTGCTAAGTAACACTTTCATTAGTGCACTGCGGGTAAAATATGTTTTCATTAATTGAATTATTGAAAAGATATTAAAATATTACTCATATGAATATATTCTTTAAAATCCTTTACGATCGAAGATAAAATTTTGTAAGGCACACGTGTAAAAAGTTTCTTTATTGCACTCCTGGCTTTAAAAAAACTCGCTCGTTCCTCGCTCGTGTTTTTAAACGCCAGTTCGTGCAATAAAGCATCACTTTTTACAGTTGTACCTTAAATAACTATTAATGGCATGATCGTATAAGGATGATTTGATTTATTATGTAATTTATTTTTAACTACTTTTAAAACTTAAGCTTTCATATTCAAAACAACATTTCATACACATCTGTATTAAAATCTTATTGAACTGTTTGATGGAGGGGTTAATAATGGGATCGGAGGCAATAAATTGGGACAAATCCAATTTAATTTTGATTAGGTCGCATTTGTGAAATTGATAAATTAAATAAGGGATTCTCTGAGAAACGTGTAAAGTAGTATGTATTGGAAAGAAGTTATAAGTATGTGTCTGTGAATTTAGTCAAGTGGAGTAATTGACTTTTTCCCAATGTAACAGTCCAAATAAATATTATTTTTTATTTAGAAAAAAGTTGTGCGTAGCGTATATAGAATTGTTTACGAGTATTAAAATATTTTAGAAATTTATCATTGTAAATATTTCATTTATTTATTGTTTCAGTCCTCATAAACCGGTCGTGCTAATGCCATTATATGCATAATTGTGTTACCCCATGGTGTGTGTGCAAATAATATTGACCTTCCAGGAATTTAGCCACTGCGAGAATCTGGGATTAAATTAAATAAATTTATTATAACTGTCTAAACTTAAATATGATGTGGGTTTATTTAAATGACATACCCATTGTGTGGTTAAAATCTTGAAATTACAAATTGCATTATGATTAATTTTATTTATTTAAAAAACGCTCTTAACGATATAATTTGTCAATAAAAAGATGTTTTGATAAACAAGTAATAAACCAACTTTCACCTACATGCATATGTAAGTAACACGTCTGTAGAATCACGTGTAGGATGTTTACAAATTGTCATTTTTTATTAAATTGATGTATGCTATTCATTATTTATTTAACAATGATAATTATGAAATTTATTAATTAGAAAATAATGACTATATTTTTTATTAGATATACGCCACGTTTGTTAGACCCGTGGTAATCGTTGCCAAATATTATAACATCTGGTTGACCTAAATTGCCTTCTAAGATTACTACGGGCTTTCCCGTAAAATTTTTCAATTTGTATTTCGTGCGCGGACGAGATGAATCACGACGACGATGATGTGTCGGGTTGAAACGATTATTGCGGGGTTTTGATTAAGCGCAGGTGATTTATCGATCTTGCGCCTCGTGATTTATGCGAAACGAAAGTACCCTTCACAATTTATATACTTAAAATTAAAGCAAATTTACTTTCCACGTAATCAACGGCCTTTCTCTTTCTTCCGTATTTTTCCAACCAATTCCCACCGACAACATAAACACATTAAATTACGGATTAATATTTTTTTATATTTAGTGCACCACGTTAATTAATTATCAGTTTTAATTTTATTCTTCACCAAACTTTCTTTCAAAATACAAAATTATGGAAAGATATTTATATACATTATTCATCGGTTTGTATGGGTAAAATGAAATATTAAAATTTATTATATTTTAGTAAGAATAAAACGATCTGGAATTCTACACTTTGAATTATTGTTTCCCTGTCAAAAACAGTCACAGACTAGTGTTTTAATCTATTTTAGGTCTCATCATCGTAGTGCAGTTAAAAGACAAAAAAATTGTATCATTTATTAATAACATTTTTATACAATAAGATTAATATGTAAATGTTACTCCATACTACAGTAATATTAGTTATATAAAAAAGTTTTTAACAGGTACATGTTTTATTCCTAATAACATTGTGAAAGTGTGTGCAGTATTTGATGTTTATATTCGGCGAACAGCGTTTGAAGGTTGAATTCCTTTTGTTTGTGCGATAATGATTTTGATGTGGGGGATTTAATTCGTAATTAGGTGTGGTAATTGTGTAACGAAATCCTCGTTTGCATGGTTTATGAAATTAGTTGAAATTGCACACACATCGCCCTCTGCTCCGCTCCGCTCGTGTTATATTGTAGGAACATGTTGTGGGGAGAATTACTTGGGTGGTAACAAAGGTTCATTGTGGCAACATCGCCTATATATTAACTATTTAACGCCGGTAACGAAGTCACGACGGCTTCAATGCCCTCTTTCTCTCGATCCGCGTAACAATGCACTCATAAATTAATCAACCAATTGCTTAATTTACCAACGCTGAAAAATTGGATACATCGATTAGAAAAATGTATTATCCTTAAATTAAAACTTTTTACAGCAATTTTACTCTATTATAGAAAATTAGAAAACTTTAAAATAATTAAGGCTTCATTTAGCAATATTATATTTTTCTTAATATTTTAAGGACACTACAATTCTTTTTGTTATTATTAATTATCAATAATTGAGTTACAAGAATTTAAGAGAGTTTGTCAGCTGGATAATAAACGGATTTATTGATTTTCTTAGGTTTCAACACATTTACTTTAAAACTATTCTAAAGCATTAATTACTTAATTTAAAGATTGTTTTGGCGAAATATATTGGAATAAAATTAAATCAGTTTATTTTGTACAATGTGATCAACTTAATTATAATTTCAATTATATTATAAAAGTGTTTCTGTTAATTTCACAGGAAAAAATGGTAACACTTTCTTTCACAAAATATTTTTTATTCGCTATATGTATACATTTCGAGTGCAAAGCACTCATTATCAATAGCTTACTAGTGTTTCTGTTGTTGAACGATAAATGTAAATAATATTTCTTTAAAAGAATATTGCTTTCTTCGGAAAGCAAGAATAACTTAAATTAAGCTTAATTTAATATGAAAGACTTTTGTACTCTGTAAAATACATGCAGCCACAAACCTACAGGATAATATAATGCGGACAGGAAATGTAGGTGGAAGGGAAGCCAGTTAGTCTCCTTTTAGCAATAACTATGGCTGTATTACATTGATTTATTTATTTATCTCTGTTTTGTTTTGTTTCTCTTCTTAAATTCTTCTAAAATACATACTACTATGAAAAGTATTACTATAATTTGTTTGTTCTTCCACTCCGACCCATTCAGCCTATTCTCGTGAAGAATAGTTGGTGTTTTTTCGGCTGCTATTATTCAGATGGTAAGCTGATTTGTTCTTTTGATTAAGAACTATTTCTATCAAATTAATTGATACTTTAATATGCAGAAGTAATTTGTAAATTCTGTCAATAAATATATAAATCAAAAACAAACCAGATAATAATAGATTCTTCATAAATTTCTTATAGTCGAAAAAAGTCTTCTTTAGAAATAAATCAATCATTTTACTTCCTTTTAATTTAGAAATCCTACATCGGTATCCTATGGCCGCATTTTGTAAATTACAGAATTTTTTTGAGTGATTTTTTTTAGTATTTTACTAAATTTAGTTTTTATAAAATAAACTCGGAAATTATAAAATGGAAACTCTTCCTCTCTTTTAAATTCACTGTTTTAACAGTGAATTTAAAATAAACCTGCTACATATATCCTACAAGCACAAATTAACCGAGAAAAAAAACTGGTGTTCCCAACGATTTGTCAATTTTAGTGATACGTCCGGAATTCCGGTCCACTAATACTTTCATAAATAGGTTCTACGAAAAAAAAAACATGTTAAAACTAATACATATGTCAAATTTCAAAAAAAAATGTTTTGGGCTCTAATTTGGCTTTAATCAAGCTTATGAAGAACACAATGTATATATTATTATTTATAAGAGAATTGCAAATAGTATTAGATTTCATCTAAAATTAAAATTGTACCAAACGGGGACATTAACATAAATTCTAATACACAGTCTACTAATTCACAATATTAAAAATACTATTATCTTATAATTAATAATGATAAGTCAAGATGTACAGCTACAAGTTCATGCTTAGACCATATACACACAAACGTGTTATCAACTAAGACAGTTACACTCTTAAATACAAACTCTGACCACAAATCTTTATTATATAATCTTTATATATGACATTACAAACAAATAAAAAAACAAAAAAAGGATACTTATGTAAAAATTTCAAATTTCCTAACTGACTTAGTCGAATGTATATGTAACGGACGACTTCAACTGTAAGTTTAATATATTTCACAGTATATTCCAATTTTACTTTAATAGGTGCTTTGCCATGCAAGAAAAATACATTTCTTGCAACAAATCCTGTATACACGCAGATATTTAAATTTTAAGTCAAAAATTACATGTTTTATTCATAATTCAATCTCATCAACAAACAAACAAGATCAAAAACTTGGTTTAAACACCAAAAGGAACTATTACCAAAACAAAATATTAAATTCAGATAATATAGCAAGGTCATCATGGCAAGTCACAAACGAGCTCTTAAATAAAACTACAAAACTGAAAAATATTAGTTTGGTGAAGAAAAGCGCTTGTTATGTTCCATATTTTTATATACAGTTTCCTGACACGTGTTTCGAACTGTTCATTATCAAAGGTAATACTAAATTTAAAATGACAAATTGCACAATATATATACTAGTTGTTATCGGCTGAAATTCCCGCAATTATGGTGTTAACATTAATTAGTTTGTGTTGGTTATTTAGTAGTAAATCTCCTCTTTCAATAGCCCGCTTGATCTCTAATCCTTCCAGGTAATTTAGCTTGGTTCCCTTTTTACAAATCTTAATCGGTATGATCTGATGACATGTGGTGTCCGGTGTTTATGAAATGTTCCGCTAATCCTGTTTATGGTCTCTGTTGACTAATTGTTTTTTGGTGTTCCTTGTACCTGGTTTCGAAGTTACGTCCTGTTTGACCTATATACAAACACACATTGTATTTTATATACTCCTGGTTGTTTTAAAAGGTCTTTGGTTTCTATTTTGTTATTAACTAATCTTCTTGATAAATTGTTCCTGTCTATAACAATTGTTTTAATGTTATGGGGGGTCAATTGTTTTTTTAATTTTAGAGCTGACATTGCCAAGGAAGGGGATCACTGCATGTTGATCGTTTTCGGTGGGAATGTTGTATAGTAATTTAGTTTTTAGTTTCCTTTGCTTCTTCTTAATTAATCTTGTTATCATCTTCCTCTCGTAACCGTTGTTCTTGGCTATTTCGTATATAGTGTTGCTTTCTTTTTTGTAGTGCTCAGTTGTCATTTGAGTCGGTGTATATATGCATTAAATGTTGACTGTTTTATTTGTATGGATTGGAATGAGTCGTTTGGAATTATGGTATCGGTGGTGGTTGCTTTCATATATATGGAGTACTGCAGTTTACTGTCTTTCTTCTCTATTGTTAAATCCAACAAAAGAACAAAAACGGGAAGAAATAACCACAATAAGGAGGAAAATGTCATTAAACAAATAAAGAAAAAGTGTAAAGAAGACAACCTAATATTGTGTAAAGCAGATAAAGGTAACACAATTACAATCTTGGAAAAAACACAGTACATCGAAAAAATGGAAACACTCATAAGTAGAGAGCGGATAAAAAAGCTTAAAAAATGTGGAAAAAAGCACTTAAAAAGGCACAAAATTTAGAGAAAAAAGCATTAAAAAAGCATAAAAACAGGAAAAAGGCATAAAAACACGAAAAAAGCATTAAAGAAAACTATATTTTTTTAATATGTTACACGTTTATCAACATGTTTTACATAGAAATTCTGTTTAAAACTAAAATAAACATACTTTCTTTACGCAATATATAATATTATGTAAGTATTTAAAAATTAAATTGTAATTTTGTATACATTTCAAAATAACTAAAATCTATTCTTAAGAACTGTTTGACAGTCATTAATTGATTTGCTTGTCGTTTCAGGAAAGTTGTATATAACCTTATTATATTCTTCAAAATTGTTCGCATAGTACATCGCAGCATATAGGCAAGTTCCCCATTTTGTTAGCACTGGTTTATGGGGCAGTGAGATATCAGGTAATGTCTCCTTGAATAATTGCACTCACAGAAGAATATAAGAACTATTTATCCATATTTAATTAAATCTACAAATGGAAATTTCATTCTTATAGTTTCAGAAATTCGTTTCTATTTATGTGCTAAACTTGTACAATGCACAAAATGCATTATTAGTAAAATTTTGCTATAATGTTATTATCAGTTTTCTTCAATTCTTTTGTATATATGAAAATACTGTTGATCGGATATTATTAAATTAAACAAGCGTCTGTGGTTTCATCCACCCCAAACCACATATAATTATTGTTAATAATATCTTTAATATTTTGTATTGTTTCATAGTACGCAATAGCTACATATTTTTTTTTCTCAGGAATGCGCATTTTACAATATTTTCCCAAGAAAGATTTAAATGCATTATTTTGTAATTTTCTTAGTATTTTGCACAAATGTGAAGTTAATTTAAATTATCCATCGTTTGTTGAAGATGATGCTAAAGATTGTGAAATTGTCTGCTGTTTTTTAGTTCAGCTTTGAACTTTTTCAAACGTTCTTGATGTAGTGTCTTGACTAGTTAGGATGCAGTTGGGAACTAAAATAAAACTTACTATTTTTAAACATGCCTTACAAAATAATGTATTATTTTCACTTGTTAATTCTGGATAGTCTCTAATTCGTTCTTGTATTGTGGTTTTCACCTTTTGCATTATGTGTTAAATATACATGTGAATTATATAATATAATTTATCTGTGATGTTAATACGATTCACGCATATCATAATTTTTGATAAATAAGCAAAGTTTTTGGAATGTCAATTCAATAGTACGGTTTATGAATGCGAGTTTGAATATGAAAATTAACGAAAACGATAAATATGCGCCAGTCGTCCCATCCGTATTTTTGACGAGAGTAGAAAATTGATAAGGTTGTAGAACACCTGATTATTAGCTATCACTTAAATTTGTTTACATTTAATACTTACTGGGGCCCCTGTTTGGGCCTAGTTTAAAGACGTTTACATCCTGAATATCATAGGTGTGATTCCTATAAAGCCTTCGTCTGTATTATCTGAATAATGAGAAGGTCTATTACATCTACTTATTTATAAACGAATCCATTGTAAAATTGTAATTTATACTAATATTTATTAATAATAAAATTCATTATAATTATTGTATCATATTATGAAGGTTTAAACAATTATGTTGTCAAAAGACACGAAGAAAATACGTAATACAAATATAATCTATAAATGATGGGATACAACTTTTTACGAAAATTCTCTATATTAGCACATTAATTTAATATCAGCGTGATTTTTTTTTAAATTTTTTAAATATTTCAGAAAATGCTCTAAATAAGCATCAGAATCTAAAAAAAGCATGCAAATAAGCACAACAAGTCAAAATAAGCACAAAAAGTCAAAATAAGCAAAAAAAGCAAAAAACTTAGCGCTAAGTAATCACATTCTTCAAGATTCGTATAGATATTTAAAAAAATTTTCGATGCTATTAATATTATGGATAAGCAAAATGCTAGAAATCCGCTCTCTACTCATAAGCGAAAATAAGTTCAAACTACTAAAAAAAGACCCCACCGGATAATACCAAAAACATATACTAGACGCAATTAAATCAACTACCAACATTGCAGATAGTCTAAAATACAAATTTAGAGAAATGAACCCGAGAGCTCCAGTACTCTACGGGACACCAAAGATACATAAAACAGACATTCCAATGTGGCCAGTTGTGTCATACACGTGTCAGGAAACTATAAATAAAAATATGGAACATAACAAGTGCTTTTCTTCACCAAACTTATATATCCGGTTCCATCAAGAATGTGGCATAACAAGCATTACCTTTATGAAAAATATTGTTCTGTATAACGATGGTAACCATGAAATAAATAAATAAATAAATAAATAAATAAAAAAAACCTGGAAACATTGCATCTCTTTTTAATTCATTTTGTAAAAACGTACTAATCAATCTTACGGAGACTACTTTGGTAAATCTCAGCCACAATCAATTTTTGATGAATATGAAATATTGGTTATAATAAATAATATAAAAAATAAAAAACAATATGGTTTTGATAACATTCCGGACTTTTTAGTTAAACTTGCTGTAATTTACATCAATAAGCCTCTTACATATATAATAAATACATTTCTAGGAAGAGGAATTTTCCCCGAAATATTAAGAGAGACAAGCATCATTCCAATTTACAAAAGGGTGATCATTTGGATACCAAAAATTACATACCAAAACTCCAGTTTCAGTTTTTTTAAATATTTGAAATATATATGCAATTAAGGCTCAAAGAATATCTCAATAAATATGTTATATTAACACCTTCGCAGCATAGGCTTAGAAAAAAATAATCACCTACCACGGCGTTGCACTATTTATTCTTAAAGTATTGAATACCTAGAAGCAGGGGAATATTACATAGGATTTTATTTATCTGAGTCGGGCCTTTGACTCTTTAGATATTGAGCTCCTCCTAAATAAACTGTATGGCTACGGTATTAGAGGCACAGCGTACCACTGGTTCAGGTCATATTTATAAAATAGAAGGCAAAGAGTTCAAATATGTTTTACTCAACATAACTCATAACAATATGTTTTGTCGCCATACGAAATAATAAATAATGGGATTCCACAAGAATATATTTTGGGACCTCTCCTATTTATTCTTTATATAAATGACTCGTAAACTTCGTTCAAAACATACCAATATTCATATAAGCTGACGACACTATAGCCACTTTCAGCAATAATAAAAAACTCTTGTAATATTGCGTTAAATCAATTATCCTATTCTTTTTATGTAACAAACTTTCGATTTATTTACCTAAAACAGTTTATATTAAATTTCATAAAGAGAACTTTCACTTAACATTAATTTAAATACATATATCACCTAAATAGAGTACAAAATTTCTAAGAGTACTTGATAAAAAAACTTGATTGGATAATAAATTATAGATAGCTAACGTCAAATTTATGTAAATAAATTAACTCTAAACCAACTACAAAATTTCTATTATGCTATCATAAAATCAAGATTAAGATATGGACTATGATTTTGGGGTATGTCCTCCTCATGGAAATCAGTCTTCATAGCTCAGAAACGCATTATACTTTGCATTATGAGTATTAGTTGCATACTAACGTTATCATACTTCATTATATATGAACTTTGTCATTATGTTTTTAAAAATGATTCTGTTTTGTCTCAACTAGCCAAATTCATAATTACCACACCAGAAACAACGACAAAATTTATATAAATCAATAAATCATAAGCTGAATGCTACGAAAAAATCACCTAAAGTTCTTAGAGCTATACTATTTAACCATCTGCCTAACTACATTAAATCAGCTAACATATTAAGAATATTTAAGAAAAATTTGCTTGACTTCTTAGATCTGTACATGCGAATATTCAATTCAAGACTTGTTTCCAAATTTGAGCTTCTGTACATAGCGAAATTAAATTAGTAAAGCTAATTACCCAAAAATGAATCACCTATTTAATAGATGTTTACATTTCACTATAATCTTTTCTACATTTCAAATCAATTTGTTTCTTGTATTCATCTACCCTCTTTCCCCTACTGTAGACTATATTTATAAAAGTTTTACTGTTTATTAATTATATTTACTATCAAAAAGACCAAGTCACCTTTCACTTCAAAATAAAATTCTAATCTAGTCCAATCTAATTTCCCACGAGAAATCCTTAACCTAATTTATATTTTTTTAAATTGTGAAGCAAAGAAAAATACTGCATATTTGTTATAATTCATTATCCCTAATCCTACAATGAACCCTGACTCAACGACATCATATATAAACCAAATAAACAAAACAATTCCACTATTAATATTCTACATACTTTTAATATTAGCTTCCAAAATATATCCTTCTTCTCTTTAAATATCAAAGACAAATATACAGAGACATTCAACTGACGGGTAAGTATCCTCAATTACATTTATCAGAATCCTCTAAAACAAAATACTGTCCTGTATTTCTGACCTTCGTGCGGCTAAGATTAAAGTAAATGATAGCTTAATTAAAAGTTCACATAATAGTCCAAAAACAATGTGAAAAATAGTTAACTCATTAAAACCAAAATTAAGCGTTAAGAATAAAACTAATAGCGATATATCTTGTTATGATTTTAACACATTCTTTGCTAATGCTGCATCAAATATATTGAAAGATATGTCAAATAATAACGGCGACCCAATTAATTAGTTGCAGGTAATTTCTTAAATACAAATTCAGAGTATTTTAAATGTGATGCAATATCAGAAGTGGTAGTACGGGATGCTATAAATTCATTAAAAACAAGTAATTCCCGAGATATATATGGTATGAATTTGGATCTTATAAAGTCTGTTAAGGATATTTTGATACCACCGTTTACAGAATTATTTAAACAATGCATTAAATCATGCACTTTCCCAGACTCTCTAAAGTTAGCAAAAGTTATGCCAATACCTAAGAAGGGCGATACCAGAAAATTAAGTGATCATAGGCCGATAACCATTTTACCCGTTGTTTCGAAGATCTTCGAAAAGATTTTGTTTATCCAACTAAATACGTATATAGAATGTAATCTGTTGGATCCTCGCCAACATGGATTTAGGAAAAACAAATCCACAATAACCGCTGTTTTGGAGTTTCTAGAAATGTGCATGGATTGCTTTGAAGGCATAAATATTTACAAGCCACATTTGTTGATCTGTTGAAGGCGTTTGACTCTATTTCACATCAAATTCTCATTCGCAAGCTCTATATGTATAATTTACACCTTAAAGCGTGTCGTCTTATAAGTTAATACCTACTGAACAGAGCTCAATGTGTCGAAGCTGGTGGGGTAAGGTCCTCCTTTCTGAATATTAAATATTGGGTGCCCCAAGGCTCTATTTTTGGTCTTCTGCTATTTATCATATTTATAAATGATTTACCTTTCATCTCAGGTATTAGTGACCTTATCCTATACGCTGATGACACGACAATAATAAATACAGTATCAACTGAAGCGGAGAGTACTGCTATAAGGAACTCATCCTTTTTTCGTGTAAATGAATGGTTTCAACGCAATAGACTAAAATTAAATCCTGATAAAACGGTTAATATGGTATTTACATTAAATCATTTAGATCTAGGATTGAACGAAGATTATAGTAACTTCACAAAATTCCTGGGACTTTTTTTTGACCAGAAGTTAACCTGGTACAAGCAGGGTGAACATTTAACACATTTTAAAGAGCGGGGTCTTTTTATTGCGGCGACTTTACGACTCCATGTCATAAGTCACTTTAAAAACAGCGTATCACGCCATTTCGAAAGCCATTTGCGTTATGGATTATTGCTTTGGGGTCACTCTGCCATTAAATACAAAATGTTTAGGCTACGACGATATGTGGAGCTCACTACCAGGCTGACTGTAAACCACTATTCCAAATAATGGCTGTCATGCCTCTACCATGTATTTACATATTTGAATGCCTAATGTACATAAAAGCTCGAAACATAGATATGTGTAACCATGTAGATGTGCACCATTATAATACGAGGAATAAGGGAAATCTGTATCCAATATCCAACAGATTAGATAAAACTAAAACTGCGACAAGACACCAAGCGATACAAATATTTAATGCACTTCCTCTGAATATTCGACATTTAAATATGATCATCTTTAAAAATACAGTTAAAAGTTTATTACTAAAAAACAGGTATTATTCAATTGATGAGTACATCAGCAGCATTGCCCAAGACCCGATGTAATAATATCGACCTCCAATTATAAATCTTAGTTACAACTTCTTTTAATATGTTTTGTAGCGGTTTTTTATTACATAGTTTTTAATTTCATCATTTTATTATATAGTTTTTATAATTTTATCATTTTATTAGCTGTAAGGTATTAGTCAAGAAGTTTTAAATTATTTATTTACTAACTTGTACTTTTATATTTAAAAATTTTATTTTTATTTTTTATTTATTCTACTTGTGAACATTCTTATTATGTCTACTAAATATTTTAACATTTTGAAATGTATATTTGTTACTTTTATATTTTAATACCACCTTACTGAGATGGGCCAGATAACAGATGCTAACTGCAGATTCTGCAACGAGGCACAAGAAACGCCTACTGTGTGAAAGCTCTGCCATGCCCTTACAAAGAGAGATCTACCTGTCATCGGTATTTTTAAAGCTTGATGAATTGGTACACATTAACCCTCAAACTATCGTAGACTACGTAAAAAGTCTAGACATTGAGGGACTTAAGTAGGTCAGATATAATTAGGTCGAGGTAATTTCGGAAGGCTTAGAAGCAATACGACCCACCGAACCCATAACATACATAGATACTTTAAATTACGACAATTTTTTTATTACTTAGAACTTTTCAGCTTTGCCAGTATCTACCAGAAGTATATAAAAAGTTAACATATTATTATTTAAATGGTATCAAGTATTTTTAAAGCAGACATTTCAGTTCACATAAGTTAAAAAAAATACTGTACATCGTATAGTTTAATAACACCCTTACATGATTTTTAAATACAATTTTAAATATCACTATAATGCTTATTTTTTGAAATTTTTTCTTACTTATCTCTTCGTGAAACATTGTGAAATAATACAGAGTCCTTTATAAAAGTAAAGCACATTTAAATACTACAAAACACTATGAATATGGTGGGGGTATTTCAGGTACAAAAATTATAAATTAAGTAATGGTGAATTGTTGAGATCCGTTTGTTCATTTAACAGAATATGGCGTTTGTTAAATTTGTTCATTTCTAACCGTTCTAGTAGGTTTAATTTTCTTCCTTTCTAACGCGTGTGTAATATTTTAAAATCCGGATTAAATTGATGTTGTTTATCTAGAAGGTGGTTCGCGTATGTTGATGTTGTTTTTTCCAACATCCGACTAAGTACAAACTCAGAATGGGTGATTCCTCGAACGTCAAAAATGACAATGAGCATAATTTTACAAGACTGGCTTATACGCACTTTATGTACCACTCGCTGCTCTACCTCTTGATTCTGGGTCGTACTCAAACATCTAGGATTCGTCTCCGGTTACGACAGAGTTATGAAAGTCCGGCCCACTTTGTATGAAATATAACAATTATTGACTTCATTTCATTTTGATCTTCCGCCTACACTTTCGGCAACAGCTTCAACAATGAGTTCGATGAGTTTGCGAATTTGTAGATTCTCGGTCAATATCCCATGTACCGCAAATGTGTAAATGTTTAGACTGTCAGCGATTTGCCGCACACGTTCCACGTTTAGGTCGGTCCTGGCCTTTGTTGGGGGTTCAGAACGGGGTTCTTCGGCAATCTTATTTCTGCCTTCCTTGAACACCCTGTGCCAGCTCCCAGACTGTGACCTTTAAATAAAGTAATTCTTGAAGGCCCCTTGAACCATCTTTAATATTTGGGTTGCATTCTCTCCAAGCCCCACACAAAATCTGATAGCGTATCGCTAATAAATAAATACTTGGATTGTTTGACTGATTATATATATATTTATTCAACTAGTTTTGGTCATTATACCCGCAGGGGTGGTTGACGTGCACAGCCATTTGGGAGTAGCGATCCCACGTACCCGATCCGTACACTGCACACACACACACACAACCACACCCACACCCACACACCTACGCATCAACATGAGTGGATGGGAGACAAACAAGAAATAGAGTAATTTTGGAATAGTTTTTAGGATAATCTACAGTATTTCTTATCACTTCTATTCGCATTTTTAAAAACTGGCGTGAGATTATTACTACATATTCTCACAATACAGTAATTAACATCATACTGAATCCGCATGATTAACTTTATGCACATATAAATTAATGTTTACTAGTAATTGTGACATATCATTACATAATTCAGATTTTCGACAAAATTTATTTTTAAAGGTTTTCACTACTTCGAAAATATCAGTTTTGTCTATTTCTTTAATGCCAGTATAATTACTTTGCCTAAATATATTACACAGATTCGTCATGATCAGTATTGTATTGTATTGTATTTAACCTTTATATAACATGCATTATATAAATAAATATATAATTGTACACAAAGCGTAAGAAAAAAAAATACAAATAATTTTGACTGCATGTAGAAGGACGGAGTTCACTCTTACGAATGATCTTCCACTCTCGAAGCCGTTGATCCTCTTCCTCGCGGATTCGTCATAGGAGATCCAGTTTGGAATATTTGGAATACAAATATTATTTATTGGTCAATTCGAATGTTGCTTTCTGAAGACCCTCCTAGTAAAATAGGCAATATTTTTCAGCATGAGTTGTGTTGCGCTGCTGGTTTCAAAATTCTACTAGACCTGAAACAGTAAGGGTTTTTCAATCTTAAGTTGGTGACATCTATTTTGTTGATGATTTGTAGGGATTCTTCTATGTTGATTCCAGAGCATCTCAGATATTCATAGGCGGTTGCAGAATGTCTACGGAGATCTGACAGTGGACAAAAGCACGGTAAGTCGTTAGGCAAAACGTTGGGTAGATATAGCGTTCAACAACACGAGCAAATGATAAAATTGTTTTATCAAAATGGGTGTTCTGTTTGCACTCCGCGCGCTTCGCTCCCTTTACGATTGCTATAATCGTCTTACCAAGAGGACTGTGCGTGTGATAAATTTGAGTCCACCTGTTCAGTAAACAATGAACTAACACCCGTACGACGATAAAACGCAAGATCTACCGAAATTATCGCCGATATCCGTGAGAGTATGCAGAAGAATCCGAGGTAGTCGGTTTAGCGTTCTTTCGCAGACCACAACTTGGCGAGTTTTGTGTAATGACTTGGGCCTGTACCCTTACAAAATTCAACTAATTCAGGAGCTGAAGATAAACAACGATCTTTGATAATGAAGTGTTCGTTGAATGGGCCCTAAAGCAGCTAGAAACTGACCCTAATATTCATCAAAAAATCATCTTTAGCGAGAAGTATCATTTCCGCATAAATGCCAGGCCAGGCCATCACCGTCGACGACGAGCGCTATAGGTTTACTAACTTTTTTTCCTTAATTCGATGATATGGATACCGACGACATGTGGTTTTAACAGGACAGCGCTACGTGCCACACAATACATGCCACATTGAATATTCTGTACGAGCGATTTGATGACATAGTTATCTCACATGAAGGTGAGCTGACCACCTAGATCGTACGATTTGACCCGTCAAAGCCAACATAACCCATGCCATCAAATTCAGCCTGCACTAGAGTCATGGAAAGTTGGATGTTTCTAATGCATGTTACCCAGCGAAGCCGCCGCGGACATATGCATGATGTTATATTCCATACACAATGGCATCGATAGGTCTTTGCAATGAATAAAGAAATTACCGTAACCGCTTTAAATACGTCAGAATATATTAATAAAATAGAATACTGTTTATAGAATAACAACATTGAATTTAGTCAAGAAATAGCAAGTATATCTAAAAAATAAGAAAACAACAACCATTTTTACGGAAAAACTTACAATTTTTGAAAGCACATGCATCAAAGTAATATGGCTCAATTAAACTACATAACTGAGGTAATTTACCTAGACCTGTAGTTCTATACATTAAATAAATAAATAAATAAATAAATATATATTTATTACCCTACAGGAAAAAATCCCAATTACATGGCAACATATATAAAGAAGAAAATAAATTTACATACTAGCATAACTTAAACTCAAAATAATAAATGGTTACATACTAACTAAAAGTGAATGATTACATTGAGCAATGCAATAACTGAGAGAGTCATTAAATATATCACAATAAGATGATAACTGATTACAATTAGCGCAAACGATGTTTAACGGAGACTTCAGTCGATAATTGGTTTTATGAGGTAAAATCTTAAAAGTTGGCTTTTGTCTACTACTAAAGGGTGGAACATGCAACCTAATATTATGTAAAATCTCAGCTGAATCAATAGAACCGTGAAGTATTTTGTATCCAAAGGCAATGCTCGATATATATCGTCGGGATTCAAGAGATTGAAAGTTAAACTTATTAAGTAACGTTGCATGATCGAACCCTCTATTAGGATAATAACCTTCCGACTTAAAATATAATGATTTTAAAAATTTACGTTGAATGCCCTCAACCATGTATTTCTGCTGTTGGGTTTGGGGAAACCAAATTAAGGAAGCATATTCCAACTTAGACCTCACATAAGCATTATATAAAGTAATTAAGGTATTTATATTTTTAAAACTTTTAGTATTGCAATATATGAAACCTAGAGCTCTTAATGAACCCTTAATTACTGCACCAATGTGACAGTTAAAACTTAATTTTGTGTCAAAATGAACACCTAAATCTTTAAATGTTGAAACATTTTCAATTAAAGTGGCATTGATTGAATAAGTGAACCTCACAGGATTAGTTTTTCTAGTAAATGACATGAACTTGCACTTATTAATATTTAATTCCAGTCCATTTACTTCACACCATGTAACGACCTTGCCAAGCTCGTCCTGCAAATACAAGCAATCATTATGATTGTTGATTGTCGCATATATTTTGAGATCATCCGCGTATAAAAGATGTTGACAGGTCAATGTTGTGGAAAGGTCATTAATAAATATGTTAAAAAGCAAGGGGCCTAAAATTGATCCTTGAGGGACACCAGACGTAGGGAACTAAGAACTAGATTTAAAATTATTGAAAGTGACATACGATTCACGTTTACTTAAGTAAGACGACATTAGAGAGGTAGATGAATTGCAAAAACCAAAGTTATCCAATTTAGAAATTAAAAGATTATGGTTAACTTTGTCGAAGGCTTTCGACATATCCGTGTATATGACATCAATTTGACTAGAGGAGTCAAGAACTTCAGCAATGTTATGAGTAAGAGCAAATAGATTAGTTACTGTCGAGCGATTAGGAATGAATCCATGCTGATTATCAGAGAGGAAAGGTTTAATATGAATGTAAATCTGGTCATAAAGCACACGTTCAAAAACTTTAGCAATATGTGATAAAATTGCTATAGGTCGATAGTTATTAATTTTGAGAATATTGGCACTTGATTTAGGTATTGGACAGACTGATGTTATTTTCAATTTATTAGGAAAGGTAGAAGTTTGAATAGATAAGTTGAAAATAATTGTAAGCGGATAACAAAGAATAGGAGCACAATCTTTTAAAATAAAAGCAGGTATATTGTCATCACCGGAAGAAAATTTATTAGGAAGTTTCTTAAGAATGTTATATACAACTTTATCTGAAACAGGGGAAAAGGAAAAACTGGGAATATAGCTGAAATTAGATGAATGAACATTTTTAGATGGGGAAACATGAACAGATTCAAAAAAATTACGAAAACCATTAACAATCTTTTCAGGGTTGTCCAGTTTATTATCATTATCTATCAATGTCGAAGGCATTCTGGATGTACTAGATCTCTTAGAGTTTATGTACGTCCAAAACTGACCTGGGTTTGAATTAACTTGATTCTCAATGGTGGACATGTATGAGTTATAAGCAGATTTGATTTTACGTTTAATTAAAGCTCGGAGGTGTCGAAAATTAGCCCTCATGGAGATTGAGTTAGATTTGAGTTTAGTTCTAATGATATTCTTTTCTTTAATTAAATGTATTATTTCTGAATTATACCAAGGCGGGTACTTTCTTTTATTTTTATTAAATTTATAAGTTGGAATAAACTTTAAAAGAGCAGAGTTCAATATATTATAAAATTCAGAAAGAGCGAGATTAACGTCAGAGAAGCTTAATAGTATATCCCAATCATTACCACATAAATGTTCATATAATTCAGGATAATTTCCTTTTTTAAAGTTTAATTTAATAACATCACTATTAATTGAAGCCATGGTCGGAGAGCATTGCAAAGTAAATTTAAGAGCGGGATGATAAGAATCTTCCAAAACAAGCGGAAATGTTTCTCTATCAATTTGACAGCTAACGTTGGAATATATTAAATCTAAAACATTATTTGAAGAATTTCTAATTGTGTTATATTGTCGAAGGCCTAGAAAAGTACAAAAATTAGAAATAAAAGTTGCTTTAGTAACAGAATTATCTAGAGAATTTGAAATTGATGGACAGTTAAAGTCGCCAGCAAAAATAATGTTATCATTATCAAAATTTAGTTGAGATAACAAGTTAAAAAATAATTTAACATCGTCAGTAGAAGTGTCTGGTGGAATGTATACTAGAATAATAAATAATGAGCTAGATTTCAGTTTCAATGTACATACTATAATGTCTATTATTGGCACGTGTAATTTAATAAAATCCGTGGAAATCATATCAACTTTAAAAAAATTACGGACTGCTATCAACACTCCACCACCCTTCGATCTACCAGTTGTTTCATTATCACGATCTGACCTAAAAACTAAATACGAATCACTAAATAATTCACTGCTGCTCACAGGAGATGTTAGCCAGGTTTCAGTAAGAAGCACAACATCATGATCACAATCACTAACATTAGAGTAGAAGGTATCGATTTTAGTATTTAATCCACGAACGTTCTGATAAAAAACTGAAATATTTCCAGAGGGTAACGATTTTCATGCGGAGTTCGTAATGACACGAGGATGCCCCTTAATGAATTTAATAGTTAGATTTGTTTCGCCGCCCTGCTGCCTTAGTTTCAATTCAGTTCGTGCTGCATTAAGTAATTCCATTTGCTGAGGAGTACGATCAGGTCCCACTCGGATGCTGCCTAAGTCCATACTCTTGCAAAGTTTTAAAAAATTACTGGCGTTGGATTTACAATCAAAGCGAAGCTTAAGGGGTCTAGGTCGTGATCCAACTTTACCTACTCTAAATAAGGATACTTTAGAGAGTAAATTAACAGTACTTAAGTCAGTGAAACTGTTTTTTAAGTGGTCTAAATCCTCCTGTCGTCTAATCAAAGAATCAGTGTTGAGAGATTCGGGAAGATTGTAAACCATACAATTGTTTAACTAATGCACTTTAAGACTTAATAGTTAATAGTTATTTAAGGTACAAGTGTAAAAAGTGATGCTTTATTGCACGAACTGGCGTTTAAAAACACGAGCGAGAAACGAGCGAGTTTTTTTAAAGCCAGGAGTGCAATAAAGAAGTTTTTTACACGTGTGCCTTACAAAATTTTATCTTCGATCGTAAAGGATTTCAAAGAATATATTCTTATGAGTAATATTTTAATGTCATTTCAATAATTCAATTAATGAAATCATATTTTACCCGCAGTGCACTAAGCAACCAGTAAACAAGTTGCACAAATGTCGCCCGCCATTATTATTTATTTATAAAATGTTCGCTTTATTGTAATTGCTTCGACTTGCATTAAATGTAATCTTCAGAGTTCTTAAATCTGCCATTTGGTTTGTATTATATATTTTATCTACGATCGTACAGAAAGTAGACGCTTTTTGCATCATTTTTCATTGTAAAAGTGGCTTTTTAAAGCACTAGTGCTTATTTACGTTTTTATTGCACGGTAATGTCAAACTGTTTTTATTGCACAGAAATGTCAAATTTGACAGATGAATATATTATAGCACAAATTTTCAACGAAAAACTTAATTTTTTATTAATTGATACAAATAACTAATAAACAATAAATAAAATATGCAATACAAACCAAATTGCAGATTTAAGAACTCTGAAGATTTCATTTAATGCAAGTCGAAGCGATTACAATAAAGCGAACATTTTTTCCATAAATAATAATGGCGGCCGACATTTGTGCAACTTGTTTACTGGTTGCTAAGTAACGCTTTCATTAGTGCACTGCGGGTAAAATATGTTTTCATTAATTGAATGATTGAAATGCATTAAAATATTACTCATAAGAATATATTCTTTGAAATCCTTTACGATCGAAGATAAAATTTTGTAAGGCACACGTGTAAAAAGATTCTTTATTGCACTCCTGGCTTTAAAAAAACTCGCTCGTTCCTCGCTCGTGTTTTTAAACGCCAGTTCGTGCAATAAAGCATCACTTTTTACACTTGTACCTTAAATAACTATTATTTATAGTTTATTAGTTATTTGTATCAATTAATAAAAAATTAAGTTTTTCGTCGAAACATATTCATCTGTCAATATTGACAATTCTATGCAATAAAAACAGGTTGACATTACCGTGCAAAAAAAACGTAAAAAAGCACTAGTGCTTTAAAAAGCCACTTTTACAATGAAAAATGATGCAAACAGCGTCTACTTTCTGTACGATCGTAGATAAATAAATTAAAAATATACACCTTAATCATAATAAAAAATTAATATCTTCTGATATAAAATACTCATCCAAAAACATAATTTTATACAAAGAACAATAAATAAGAATAAAGCAAAAAAACGCGCCGGTGGTGGCACATACGGTTACGGCCCAGCCACAACGTTGGTTCGGGTCAGTAGTTGGATGGGTGACCGGTACCATTCACCATTGGGATACAATTAATGATGCTTTAGAGTGACGCGTCATGACGGGGCGATTCTTTAAAGCTTTAAAGTAACAAGTTCATTTACACACAAAATAGCCAAACCACACAACCAAAGGACCACGTGGTCGATAGCCAAATACTACTACTACTACTAAGAATAAACTAAAAAAGCAATATTAAAAAGCGAAGGAATTCTCAGGCTCTAAGTTGGTTAAATCAAATTAACAATCAATTTACCAACCGGTATTTTTAAATTAAATTTTAACAGTTAGATTTTAAGGTTGATTCTTTGAGAATAAATGACTTCTAAGGTTTGTCGTGTATGAATTTAATTTGACAACATATTTTACTTTTATATGTAGGGTAATTTTGTATTGGTAACTATTATTAGATTTATTATCAAACACGCATTTCTTTGAAATTGCTTGATTAAAATTTTTATACAAGGCAGAAAAACTGGGCATAAATCATACTGGGTTAAAACGGGTGTTCAGTTAACCTACTAAATTTAATATCATGTTTATTTAGATTTTTATTTAAAAATACTCCTGTTTCAGAAACATGCCACGCATTAGGCTACGCACGACTAACAACAGATCATATTCATCGGTGCTCGTAAAACAAGCTGTTTGTGAAGTTCTAAAAAAGGGTTGCCCTGTAAGAAGTGTTGCCATAGCACTAACTATCCATAGAATCACTCTAAAAAGGTAAGTTGATGAAGCACGAAGCAATAATATAAATCCTATTAGTTTTCGACTAAATAATGAACATTTAATGGTCTTTTCACAAGAGTAAGAATTTATTTAAAAAAATATATTTTATGTCCCCTTATTATATTAATTGAAAATAATTATCCTGATTTTGGGTATCTTAGTAACCCTATAACGCCCTAGGGCATATTATCTACATAATTCATTCAAACAACAAAACTAGTTCAATACTATCTTTTTCCTTAACGTTGAAAATTTGGTCCACATACAGTTCGGCGCAATGGTCTGTGATATCTTAAAAGTATGCCAACAGTTCCGTTTCTCAAACTTCTTTTACTTCTATTTTGTGTATCTTTCTCCAATTTATGAAGGAAAAGTATTCCTTCTCATACACTGGTGAAGATTTCTTCGGCAGTAACGCTTGTCTTGCCTTTTTTGCTCTTGTTTTTATTGTCTCTGTCAATTAATGACAGGCACGACTTCATTGATTTATTGACTTTATATTTATTAATTATTTACATAATATTAAAATAGAATAGAATTTAATATTACATCATATTTCCGGGGACATAAAATGTTGAAAGCAGTTATTTACTATAACATGCTTGCAATATTCATTATGGTCTATCATTAAGG
This sequence comes from Ontholestes murinus, assembly GCA_963969525.1. Lineage (NCBI taxonomy): Eukaryota > Metazoa > Arthropoda > Insecta > Coleoptera > Staphylinidae > Ontholestes > Ontholestes murinus. The sequence continues at coordinate 31,891,004 of OZ018395.1, read as the reverse complement.
CCGGACACTAGCTTATGAGTAGGCAGTAGCCAACAGAAAAAATATCAAAGATAGTTGATCCATAGACGTTATAACCGGAAAAGAATGGTGGCTTTTATGCAGTAACATAAGAACCCCTGAGCAGACTAGTAGAGTAATAAAACAAATATTTAGGTCTTCTTCAAAAACCTTCCTGAAGTAAAAACAAAATATAACCTAAATAGCGTAGATATCCTTGTATGATGTCGGCGTTCACTTGGTAGTGCATTTTGATAAAAAGTTTAAATAAAACACTTTATAACTTTGTTTTACCACTATATTTTGTATAACTGTGACTAGTTTCGATCTCAAGCTTATGATCGAAACTAGTCACAGTTATACAAAATATAGTGGTAAAACAAAGTTATAAAGTGTTTTATTTAAAACGAAGATACATATATATAACTTGGATGAAAACGAAAACTACGTTACACAATTCTCCAAAGATATTAGCCAAAACAGGTCAAAAAGGCGTAAGCCAATAAATGTCTCCTGAAAGAGGCACGTTTATTACCATAGTGGAAATAATAGGGGCGACAGCATGTTATGTACTGCCATTCCTAATATTCATCGCGTTCATTTCAAGGAGAATGTGCTGCACGAAGCTCCAACTGCAACGAAAGGCATCGCTACCCCAACTAGATGGTTTAATGGCACTTTATTTCTACCTGTCTTGCAGCATTGTGTTCTACATGAAAGACCGTCTAAAGAACATCCCAATTTAATTCTGCTTGATAATCACGAAAGCCATTTGATCATCGCATATCTTAATTTTGCCAAAGAAAATGGAGGTAATTCTTTTAACAATACCGCCCCAATGTGGTCATAAGAAACATCCTTTACACGTTTCAGGTTCCAGCCTCTTTGAGAGGTTTTACAATGCTGTTTGCGATAGATGGATGATAAATCAGCTAGACTATAATGTTAATATTTACACAAATTTTACAAATTTCAAGCAAAATGTTTAATAATTAAGATGAAGTAAAATAATTATCTACAGTTATAGAAACAGGTCGGAGAAATTCTCGAATAAATGGGAACATCAGGGTTTGACTGGAAGAACATTCTGAAGAATAAAGTCCGCATGTGATTTCTGCTCAAAATTTAGTGTATTTATTATGTATGTGTATTTTAATGTATTTTGTTAACAGGTAATCCAAAGCATTAAATTAAATAAATAAATATATGACGGTGTCGGTGGTCTTGTAGGGGAGGCTTTGCTTCAATCTTTTACTATGAAACATATTTGTAGTGGATTTAGAGCAATGAGCATAGAACCATTTAATGCTAACAGTTTTCCTGAAGATGCTCTTATCTTCTTACGTGACCCATAGACCAAACCCGGAACTTCAGGAAATTCAGCTGTCTCAACTAAAAAAGAAAACACCCAACACCAAATTAAAGGTTTTCCTTCAACTGAAACTTTACAAATGGTAACTCCTAAACAAATTCGCCGTTACCCAAAAGCTGCTCCAAGAAAAACGGCAGCTAGACATAATAAGGGAAAATCTTTAACGGACCTTACGACCTTATAAGCTATCACGATAGTTGAGATTTGTTAGAGGATTTTAGTGAATATAGTGAAATACCCATCGAGATTTCTCCAGGGGATTTTATTATAGTTAAAGTTTATAAAATAAAACCAAATTAAACTTTATGTTGCCAGAATTAGAAACAAAATAATTGGCGGTTATGACATTTTGAAAGAACAGCAGAGATCGCTTTGTAAACATTCTCGTAGATTTTAGAGTTTAGTTTCGCAATTTTATAAATTTCATTTTAGTTTTCCATTTTTTAAACTGCATCTATCTACAAAAAAAATGGTTGTTCCTTGGTTTTAACTTGAATAATTCAGAAAAAAATGGTTTAGTTAACCTAACTTTACCCTACCAATCGATTGTAGTTTTAACGATTTAGTCTCAATATATACTTTACATAAATTCGACATATATTGAAAAATTAGTGCAGATGAATGAATAGTTTAACTAATATGCAGTATTTTTGATTAAAGATTAAAGTTAAATAATACAATTTTTATATGTTTGTTATAATCGAACCCATAACATATGTTTAATGACTTGCTTTGCAGAAATTAAATAATTATTTAAAAATTAGAAATATTTATTAAACTGAAAACAATGAGTTTTATTATATTACATATAGTACAATAGTATTTTGTATAATGAGCATACAATGATACTCATTGCCCACGAGTATGAAATTTACTGCATGAGCCAAAGGCGAGTGGGCAATGGCCATTGTATGCGAATTGTACACTATACTTTTTCTACGACCATACATATGAATTAAAAAATACAAATATAGATTTCTACTTATTAATTAACCTTGAACAAATTTTTACTTATTAAAAATATACGTGATATTGATATAGTTATGAAATATTCTTGGAGATCATGTATATGATGGAACATTTACCGTAGGGTTTGATTTTTTTAACAAAACTACTCTCACTATTACTACTTACCATTATTTTGCGTAAATTTCAATACACTCGCAATTTTATTTTGACGTGTATTTTCACGTCAGAAAAGTTAACTCAAAAATCAAATATGTGTTATTATTTTTTTAATCTTATATAATATTTGCATGTAATTGAAAAAGTTTATTTTTTGAATTTAAGGAAATTCACATGTATTCATTACAAAAATCGTTTAGATTGCTTTAATATTAACATTATTAATGCTATGTTATTGTAATATCCCTCGCTTGTTTAACTATTATAGCACTAGTGCTACAATAGATATATTGTAACACTAGTGCTACGATAGATATATTGTAGCACTAGTGCTACAATGGTTGCTATGACAATGAGCATATAATATATACATAACATACAATGTACTGCATTTCATAATCAAAAAGTAACTTACAATTATGTTATTTTAATATAGGAGTAGATAAATATTATAATAACACTAGTTTGAATGTATTTATTTCTGTCAAATAAATTTCAAGAATTTTAATTTACGTTGTAAAATTTTTGAGTAAAATATCAAAGAAGAAATGAATTTATGATATTTTTTTCTATTATTGTATTGTATTTATTCTATTTTGTATTGTTATGTAGCAAATTTTAATATGTGGTTATTTGTTAGGGTCTCGAGTAATATGTTTGTGTATATCTATATGTATTTAAAACATGTTTAAAGTGTTTTGAATATGTGTACGTAATTAATAGGTGTAGATTAATGAGGTTGTCATAATATTTTTAATTAAAAATTCCTGCATAAACAACGATATTTCATATTAAAAATTAATCTCGCAACTTGCCTTTGTACTATAAATACCTTTGCCGCTGTGGTTTATTGCCCTTACACGACAATATTATAGCTGAAGAGTGAGTTTATTAGTCCATAGTATAAAGAATCATGTTTGTCAAGTAAATATTTTTAACGGCAAAGTAGAAAATATGCTATGATACCAGGATATTTAAGTGTGTAGTCTAATGTCGCTTTTATCAATATGATCAATTTCTTATAATACATTTAAATAATTTTGAAGCGAGTATTATACATAAAAGAATTTTTTATTGTACTAATTCTGTACGCTAGTTTTATTATGCAGAAAAAAAATGGTAACGGCTTAAACTTCCAACGCGTATGGTAAATTCTAGTTTAGCTTTTGATTAATAGATGTCGCTAACATGTGGTCCATTAATTATTTTAATATTGTTTCTTAATTTTTGTTATATTATCACCTATTTTGCAAAGTTTATGTAATATATATTTGTTGAGATAAAAGCACTCTAAATATATTTATTTCTGTAAAAAAGAGTTACACATTAATTACATTTTTTTCGCTTCAACTACATAACTAAATAAAATTCATCTGATATTATGCAAATAACGAGACTAATGATGCAACACTTATTTTAATTATGAAGTTATTTTTATTAATGCGGCAAGTTTGTCCAACTTACGATGAATTAAATTCTCACTTAACCCGTGATAAAACAGTTTTATGCTAATTAGAAGGTCAATAGAACACTTGGTTTTGTAAATATAAATATAGTGAAACGAAACCAACTGTTTAATTAACCTTCTAATTATCTAACTTAATAATGTTCATAACTGGGTTAGAATTTAGTAAATGGAAAAAAATAATAGTTTGCTGGTTCAGACATAAATCTTAGAATCAGTTCCACGAATATTGTTTTATAAAAGCTGTAACTTAAACAAAGAATAAAATAGAGCAAATTTATGAAAAAATGTTTTTTTTAATCAGCCAAAATTGCATATTTGGTATTAATTATATTATATACACGGGTTGTACAAAATTAGTTACTTTGCATCGAAAAACTTTATTTATTTTATGTATTTTTATTTAATTACACGTTTATTTATTCAACTTTTCTCAAAACAGCTATTAATGTAGAAAAATATATACCTTAAACCTAAGAGTTAGACATATTTAATGCAGATATCAGAGCTGAGTTACAAATTTATATAATTTTTATAATAAATAAAGTAAAATTACATCTAATAGATACAATAATAATAAAAACAATGAATGAAGTATCAAATTTGTTAAAATTACAATCAGAATTCAATATGCTACAAAGTCTCATAAACCGCGTAAGACCATAATTTGTGGATGTGGAGGTAAACGAAATAATAATTTAAGACGTCTGTTTTTCTAAAAAATAAAATCTTTATGAAAGAGTAAATATCTGCACTTAAGAAGTCCATTCACCAATCTAAAACAAAAACATAAATCTAACAAAATTATTCTGTTGTAGATATTTTAGTTTCAAGAGAATCAACATATTTGATTTACTAAAATTATAGCGAGAATTTCCAAGTTTAAAGTAAAAATTCACTATGTACCATTTCATTTTTTTTGACCATGTAGCATAAGATGTGCTTTAAACAACAGATCCATACTTTAATTTGGAACGTACTCGTACTAATGAAAAATATAATAATTCAATTGTATTAATATTAAATTGAAAAGAAAATTAACTTATGGCACCCAGTGATCGAAGAAAACTGGAAGTTATATTGTTAATATGTGATAAAAAGGTTAATCTTGTATTAAAAATAATCCCTAAATTATTAACTTCTTGAACAGATTTTGATGAATGGTTATCCATTAGATATGAATATTTAATTAATTTACAGCGACTAATTGAAATCGACGAACATTTATAATTATTCAGTTCAAGCTTATTTGAACTTCACCACTTAGAAATACTATTTAGGCCATTTTTTATTTTAATGCATCGATACAAACTTTTTACAATTGAAAACAATTTTTAGTCATCAGCAAATAAAAGGAGGCGAGAATTTTTAAAGCTTTTGCCAATATCATTTATAAAGACCAAGTGTAGATTGGGGCACAGTGGGAACCTTGAGGAACCTCAGATGTGACATTAAAAAAAATTCGAATTATAATTATCAATTTTTATTTCTTGCCCTCGAGAAGGAGAACTTCTGAATTACTAAATTACCAAACGCAAGATCAGATCGGATGCTTTAGATATATTAGTATAAATAGCATCCTCTTCATGGCATTTCTGTAAAGCATTTAGTAGAAAATGTTGGTATGGCCAATGTAGATCTGCTCTTCAAGAAACCATGCTGCTCTTTACAAATAATTTTACATTCCCATATCACCTGCTTAGCCACTATTTGATCTAGTACTTTAGGTATGGCTGATTGTAAGGTAATACCTCTGTAATTAGCAGCGTACTCCTTTCTGCCACCTTTATGTAAGAGATCAATGAATGTTTGTTTTCACAAATCAGGGAACATATCAGAACTCAACGATTGAGAATATAGAAAATGAAGGAGCAGGGAGAGGGTATACACATCTTCTCAACAAATATGGTGGCAATCCATCGGTTTCCTCACTGCTCTTCGAAGTAACTATCACCTCCAATAGCTATGCACCTCTGAGATCTGTTGTGCATGTCCTGAACACTTTTCAAGAAGGCGTCTTTTGGTATGGAGTTCAAAAGCCTCGTCACATTTCTTGGAATGTCAGGAATATTGTTAAATCTCTTTTCTTTAAATGCTGTAAGGTACATTGAAATTTTGAACCGTTTCATGTCCCACAATGTACTTTAACACTAGATATACCAGCTATTTAAAGATACCTATTTTTACCAAGACCAGTCAGAATAACTGGTAAATAAGAAAAAAAATGCTTATTGAGGCTTCCAGTCTTTATTCGTTCTTCAAAAATGACAAAAAGAGTTGAACAATATTAATTGTTATAGATACATGGATTTATAGACATTGTCAAATAACAAAACGCTTAATTGTTTACAGTTTGTCGCTCACAATTTCTACATATGTAGATTTTTCTGTGTGTACATATTCCACGTACACATTTTTGCATGTATTGTAAATATTTATAGTCTTATTATTATTGCAATATCCTATTTGACATCATTTGCTTGCTTGGTTTTGCCTTGGAAACAGATATTCTTAATCAAGTTCTTCTGCTAATCGAAACAGAAAGTCTTTCTGTGAGATATTTCTCCTGTCGAATTTTTGGATAATATCCAGCAATTTATTCCGGCTAAACCTAAAATATTGAAAAAGTCTTGAAGTGGCTACCTTCTTTAACATGATTTCACGGTATATTTTCTTGCCATTTGATCAGTGACATCGACGCAAAATATCAACTATGTTATAAAACGATACAGTTTCAGATAATTTCTTAGCAGTGTTTATGTTTTGTATTTAAAATAAGTTGTTTTTTATTTGGTTTACTCTTGTAAACGGTAAGTGTGCTTCCATTGGATTGGTACAACAATGTTGAGAAACGAGCCACACTACCTTTTTTCAGTTTGCAAGTTTTCGGCAGTTACAGTTTGTCCAATAAACTCGAGAGGCTTCTAACCCTGTACAAATTCATACATGTTCAAAAGTATAGTTGTCAGTCAGTAATAGAAACGCGCTACTTTGATTTCGCTTCTACCTGCAAAACCTCCTTCTTCAATTCTTTTCCAAATAGTTTCGTCTGAAGCAATTTTAATTTGCTAATTTGGTATATCACTTCCACATTCGTCTTCAAAACTAGAAGGGAATAGCATCCTCCCGTAAGTTTGTTTGAAATATATATTTGCAATCACTGTTGCTTGACTGATCTGTATTATCAGGATTGTCTTTATAAGAAAATTCATCATCATTCAGTCATTTTGACTGGTACTGGTAAAGTGTCAACAACAAAAAATATATTTGTTACGAATATTGATAAAGTAAAATTAAGTTCATGAAATGTATTCTTTACTTATAACTACACAAGTCATAACGTCATTTCGGAATGCAAAGGTTCTTGCAGTATGAATTTTGAATTGTAATTACACGACCAGTCATTTTGACTGCTCTGATAAATCTAGTGCTAAATTGAAGTATTCTAAACAAAATTGGTCAATTTAAAATTGCTCATCATATAAAGAGAATGTAAACGGTACAAATTATAAACTTATTATTAATTTTAACAAACACATATTCTACATTATTATAAACTGCCTCTAACTTAATACAATTAATTGATGATTTTACAGCAATAAGAACGCCTCTCCCTTTGATTTACTATTAGTTAAATAAGATCTATCACAACGAAAAATATTACAATTAGGAAGTTATAATTCAGGGTCATGAATAGAGTTGTTAAGCCATGATTCTATTATTATAACTACATTACATACAGAGCAATGAATTAAGTTATGAAATCTACTTAATTTGGTCCTAAGACCACCTACATTGTGAAAGTAGACCTTCAGTTTATTGCACCTTCTGCATTAGAATTATTTTCGGCACAATTATTGGTACACCATTAATGTATTTGATCGTTATATAGCGTTCTCAGTTCTTCATTTAATGATCTCAGGTAGTTACGCTAGTATTTGAACAAATCAGCTTTAAAATTGACATTATTTGTGTCAACTGAACGCGCAGTTTTTTTAAGATATTTACTGCTGATTGATCTTTGAAAAATATTTTAATTGGTCTAGGTTTAGTATATTCTTTACCAATTCTAAAGATTCGTGATGGCTTAAACACATCATTCCAGAATGAAAGCACCTTACGCTTTTATCGAATTCCATCTTCTTATTTTAAGAATAATCTCATTTTTAATTTTCGTAAAAAGACCATTTAATGTTGCACTTAAATTATCCATTGATATTAAAGTATCGTATGTATCCCGAATAAATCCAGCGGAGGAACAATATGAACATAGCCACTTTACACTTTTGTGGCAATTCATACAAGATAAGTAGGTTTCCTTTAATTTTGAACATTTTATATGAATTGCTTTATGGCATCTACCATCACATTTATTAATCATCGTAAAAATATTATAACAAATAAATGATAAGACGCTTCACACTATTGCGTCGATCATAGAAAAATAAAACACAAACAGTTTGAAATGAAAACCGCGTAAAGAAGGTAAACAAATATTGGATAATGTACAAAGGGTTGGCAATAGTCGTCGATAACAGTATTTAAAAATTAATTTCACAAATGTACGCGCAAAATTGTTTGCAGAAAAGTTTGGATACGAGTTTAATCGAAGGTATATAATAACAGGTAAAAACATGTATTGTGTTTGGAGAATTTTTGTTAAAATAAAGTTACAATCAATTGTAAATTGCCAGGTAATTCCGTACGATAAAGTAAAATTAGTTTTCCCAGCACGTCCAGTATCATATCATCTATGTGTAAACGAAATTTCACTTTTAAAAACCACACAGAAAAAACGGGAAAATCTAGGAGTGAACGTAAATATTAACACTTTAATTGATGATTTATGACATATATTTTTTATAACAACGAGTAACTAAAATCCGACCTATAACGAAATATGTTAGGATAAGAAGTAAAGTAAGAGGATCATTGATGAAGGCAACAAAATATTGGGTGGAAATATTTATTAATTCCATCCAATATTTGGTGGTAGAAAGTGGTATGCAAGACATTTTTAACTTAAAAATTGGACAATATAATTGTAAATTTACAGGTGCAGTATTATGAAAATAAAAGTATTTATTTTATAGTATTTTGTTTCTACACGGCAGTTTTACATTATTAAAATGTAAAAACTACAAATACCAACTAAGAGTTAAAACAAGTACTCCTCGTACTAAAGCACTGTCAGGTATTGGATTACATAATATATTTTTGGACTGTCTTTTTAACAGACTAATTCTTTATTCTTTATAAATAATAAACTACTTCGTCGAAATCTCACATAAAATGTATTATTCAAAGAAAAAAATAAGTGTTTTAAGACAAATATATGAACAACAATAACTTATAAATAAAACTTTACCACATAAATTCTTTACACGATTGATGAATTTCTCGAATTGGACAGAAAAGACAAATAAATCAAGTACAGAAAAGTGTACAAATGACGCACTCATAATATATTGCTAAAGTAGAAGTAAACCCTACAACATGCCAAAAGAAAATCCCAGATTTAATTAGATTAGATTAGTCATACCAGACTATGTCTAATTTAATTTAAAAGAGATAAATCCAACAGTAATTTAAATATGCGAAAACATTTAATAAATCTACAACAATGAGTCTTATTAATACTTCAAACCAAACTTATTGATTCGACAGATATTGAATTATACAAAAGTAATTTACGTGTTACAAAATATACTGACATAGAACACCCAGTATAAAGTATTCTATTTTAATAAAACTTTATATTTAGTCTTACATTGGTGAAAGGAAAAAAAAGATTAGAAATTCAGCTGTATCAAATAAATTTTTCGTTTTTTATTCAACTTGTTTATTTATTGGTGTACAAGGTTAAATTTAACATTTTTGCCATAGTAACGATTATAATTTTACTGAGTGCGGTTCTAAGCTTTTGTTTACAATATCTAGGGTGCAAAGACGCACAAATTTTCATCATTTTTCTGAGTTTGATAGAGAACGGATAGTTAGACTTAAAACATTTGGACTTTCTTTCCCAAAAATTAGGGACAGGGTGCACAAAAGTTTAGTTACTATAGTAAGATGTTGTTGGGCATGGGATCAAGAGGTAGAAGTACAGGACAAACCAGTGGTATGAAGAGCATGGAAGATCGATTGGAATGCGAAGAGTTTACCGTCGGATAATCACTTTTGGCCTTTTTCATTCCGACCGCACTGGCTACTTCCTTTAACCACTGAGCATCGACGAAATCGTTTCGAGTTGTGTAAAGAACTATTAATGTGGGACCAGTAATAAAATGATATAGTGTTTAGTGACGAATCTAGATTTTATTTAGGGATACACAATTTTGTGTTAAAAGGCACGTTCATTATACTGTTGGGGTTATGATATAGGGTGCTATTGCTTAGGGTTCTAGGTCACCTCAACCTTCGTTAGAGGCAACATGACCGCACAGCCTTACATAGAAGAAGTTCATTGCCAAATCCAACTTTTCAGCAGGATAATACTCGCTCACGTATTGAAAGAGCCACAATGAACTTATTTGAGCACGCTGAAATCAATTTGTTACCCTGGCCATGGAGGTCACCGGATTTATCTCCAATTGATCATGGGCCGAAGACTCCTTAATTTGCAGCAAATCAAAATCTAGAAGCACATCGAAATGCGTTAGTAATTGCTTGGAATGTGAATTTATTTTCATGATATATTGAAAATAAAATGATTTATACTGGGTGTTCAGATTTCTATATCACTTAGTATAGTTATATTAGTTCCAAAATGTTGACGCTACTGAGTTTGCAAGGAACAGTTAGTGTGGCTTTATCAGGTAGTCAATTGAATTTATAACCGGCCAGTTTTGTGATTTTTTCTGCAATTTGTATTATTCCAAACATTTAAATGATTTCTTTCTAGAAATAGTCTCTCGGTTCCTAGAAGAGGCATTATTCTTGGCCTATATTGTTTTCTTAAATACACATTGTTATCTGATAATCCGATTTGTTTAAGATTAATTACTTCTGCTTTGTCTCGATTTAGCTTTGTGATCGTTGTTTAAATGTTACATATAAAGGGTGGGCCAAATACAAGTTTCTTTTTAAAAATGCAATAAAATGAACCAAATTCATTTTTTTCATGTATTGTGGCTTTATTAGTAAGAGCGAACATTCCCATTAATTATGGAACACAACTTCATTCAAGTAGCTACTTCGGCTGGCTTTGCAGAACCTTGTTCATGTTTTCGGGCTGTAGCTTACGGATTGCTTGGATGATATTGGCCTGAAGTGCTTGAATCGTTTTTGAATTGTTGCCATTACATCGGTCTTTCACGGTTCCCCAGAAAAATTCAAAGGAGTCAAATAGCAGATCCGAGGCGGCCTTATTAATTAGCCAAGACGGCTGATAACACGATTTGCGAATTTGGTGCGCAAAAGATAGATTGTGGCATGGGCTGTGTGGCATGGCGTGGCATCGTGCATGAAACAGAGGTCGTCCAAATCCATGTCTTCAATTCTAGTAAAAAGAAAGTCGGATTACATGGCTCTGTAACGCTCACCGTTGACTGAAACGTTGTTCCCAGCCTCATTTTCAAAGAAAAATGGTCCAATGATGTCACCACTCAACAATCCGCACCAAACTGTCACTCTCTGTGGATGCATTGGCTTTTCGACAATAACGTGCGGGTTTTCCAAGCCCCAGATGTGGCAATTTTGTTTGTTAACGTAGCCGCCAAGATGAAAATAAGCCTCGTCAGAAAAGATGAATTTTCGCCCAAAATCGTTATCCAATTTAAGCTTCTCTAAGGCCCAAACTGCGAAGTTATAACAAAGCGGATGGTCGTGCGCCTTCAATTGGTAAGTTAATTGGACCTTGTAAGCAAATAATCCGAGATCTTTGTGCAGAATTCGACGGCGAGTTGATGTTCGTGGCTTGAATCTCACACTATCACTTTGGAAATAAGTTTGCAATATTTCCCAACGTTCAAGCGTTAAGCGACTCATTTCGTACCGCGGAGGAACGATACTGAGTTTCTGTCAAGATTTCGAGCGAAAAAAAACTGTCAGTGTCAAAATAACCTATGATTTAAAAAGAAACTAAAAGATGGTCCACCCTTTAATATAATTAGTTGAAATTGACGACAGTGTTAATTTGAAATTAGGTCTTTTTTCTAGGATAATAATATTAATAATAATAATACTTTATTCGTGCCATACCAGAGTTTACACATGTCATTAAATTAATGTAATAGATGCGCAGTAGATGTAATCAATGCAATTAAAAAAATACAGTTTATAAATTAAATCAGTACATAAATAGGATGAGTAAAATCAGTTTATAGGTATAGACATTGAGATCCGAGTTCAAATAAAATTAAAAAACACACAATGAACATTATATATAGTATAATATATTATAAATAAAATCAGTAATAAAAACACTAAGAAACAATAAAATCCGTCAAGATTAAAATAAATAAATAACAGAGTTTACATAAAATTAGTAAAATTAGTGTATAAATAAAATTAATAGAAACAGTGTATACATAAAATAATAAATAATTATAATAAATAAAAAACCTAACTTATAGTGTAACAATTAGATTTAAACAAATGATTTATACAAAAATCAAATACAGGTTAAAATATGTGTTAATATATAAAAATGCACGTAAATTTGTTAATATATGAAATAGTATGATTTAAAATTACAGAATAGTTGTTAGTGAAAAATCTTGGAAACTATTAGCGAAACATGAATAAATATTTTTTCACCTTGGTTCTTAACTGCTCGATAGGTAATAATTTTACATTAGAAGGCAGTGCATTGAAAAGTTTAGGGCCATAATAATTCATGTTGTTTCTGCATCGATTGGAACGTATTAACGGCAGATTGATATGGTTCTTACATCTAGTATCATGCTTGTGTAAATCAAGATGTGTGGAATATGACATTATATTTTTTCGAACATATGTGAGCGACTCCAGTATATAAATACAAGGTAATGTCAGAATTCCCAACTCTATAAAGTCCGATTTACAATCATCTCGAAATCCTACTGATGCAATGATTTGCACAGCACGCCTTTGCAGTCCACACATTCTACCACAAATGCTAGCACGACCCCAAGCCAGAATACCATAAGTAATTTGGGAATGAAACAGACCAAAGTATGCTGTTATTAATGCAGATTTGGGTAAGAAATTATCCAGATTGCGAATTAAATATACCACTTTGCATAGTTTTGCTGATATATACTCACCATGAGCATTCCAATTAAGATTACTGTCGACATAAATTCCCAAAAATCTTGTTGAGTTACAGCTAATATTAGGTCTAGTTGAAAATTCAAGACTAATAGTTTTGTTAGAGTTTATAGATAATTTATTAGCATAAAACCAATCTGCTATTCTTATGCCACTATCATCGCAGGCTTGATATGCAGCTTCGATATTATGTCTTGTAGAAAGATATGTGGTATCATCTGCATACAATATTGTTTTTGATTCAATATATGGTGGTAGATCATTAACGTACAAAATAAATAGCAGTGGTCCTAATATAGGTACACTCTAGCAAATCTTAGTTTCTGTAGACCAAGTTGAATTTATTAGAACTTGTTGATACCTGTCAGTTACATATGAATTTAACAGACGGCAACTAGAAGGATCAAAGTTATAGCAGTACAATTTCCGCAAAAGTATGTCGTGTGATATGCAGTCAAATTCTTTTGAAAGGTCTACGAAAGATGCAACCGTATCCATTCCACTATTAAATCCCCCCAGTACATCCTTCACAAGAGCCATGACTGCATTATTTGTGGATCTGCCTTTGCGGAAGCCATACTGATTATTATTCAGTAAGTTGTTTAGTTCTAAGTAATCGACAATTTGTTTTAGTAACAGTTTTTCCAAGATTTTTGAAATTATTGGCAGTAATGATATAGGTCTGTAATCATTTAAATTGGTCTTGGATCCCTTTTTAAAAACTGGAAGGACATATCCCCTTTTTAGACACTGTGGAAATATGGAAAGTTCTATACACGTGTTTATTAATTTAGTTAATGGTAGTATTATTGTGTTTATAATAGATTTTAATATTTCAACATTTAAGCCATATATATCACGTGACTTTGAGTTTCTAAGACTATTAATCGCATCTCTTACCTTGCCAGGACTTAAAGTACGAAATTTAAAATAAGATCCTGATATGGCAGGTATGCTACTACACATAACATCAATAGGATCTGAGGTAGAGCCAGGCAATTGTTCATGGATTTTTTCCGCAATCGTACTAAAATACTTATTAAAATCATCGGCTTTAATATTACAGTCTCCGTTTGACTTTGTTTTACTAGAAATCAATGACCACATGATTTTTGGGCTATAACAAAATCGAAGTTAGTTGTTTCAAGCAGATTAAACATTTTTATTTTACCAGCCGCAGTAACAGGTCTTGTTTTACGATTTTTGCATATATTTTAATATACTTGTTTCTCATTAATCACTTGGTGAAACATTGTATTAATGATTTTAGATTAACTTAAAATTCACTTGGCTTGTTTCACAAATTAATAATTTATTCAACTAGTTTCGGCTCAAGGCCATTATCAAGAATGATGTACAAAATGGATTTTTTGAGACTATAAATACTTTCAGGTAATAAGGGCATTTAATATTGGGGAATTCCATAATTCGTCCATGTCGTTGATAACTTGTTTGCCTGCGTTTACCGCTTTTTTTTATTTCCAATCCTTCTCGGTGATTAAGTACGAATCCCTTGTTACCTGAATACAATATTTTAAAATTATTGGAATTGAACATATGATTGGATGTGATGCAATGTCTAGCGAGACCCGTCGTTTGTTTATTATTTAATATATCATTGCGGCGTTCTTTTATTCTAATTTCAAATGATCTGCCAGTTTGTCCTATATATATATATATTGAATCACATTCATCACACTTCAAGTCATACACTCCGCTCTTTTTAAATTTGTTTGATGATGCTATTTTGTTATTAATTAATAATTTTCCTAAGTTTATTGAGCAAGCCTTGCCCTTTCATACATCCCAAGCAGCTGGCGGACTGTAAAGGTGGTATTCATACCTAAGCCAGGGCGTGATTCATATGCCCAGGCTAAATCTTACAGACCGATCAGCTTTTCATCATTTATGTTAAAACTACTAGAAAAACTAGTAGACAGGCACATACGGGAAGGAGTTTTAAAGGACTCGCCACTACACCGTCAACAATATGCCTACCAAGCGGGAAAGTCATGCGAGCTAGCAATCCACCAGCTAGTGAGCAGATGCGAAAGGACCCTACAATGCAAAGACGTTGCGTTAGGGGCCTTTCTGGATATTGAAGGGACGTTTGACAACACAACCTTCAACTCCATAGCAACAGCAATGGAGAAAAGAGGAATTAACCCGCAAGTCCGACAATGGGTAAACAAGATGCTCAGAAGTCGGACTGTGACGACTACCCTATATGGAAAAACAGCAGAAGCGTTAGTCGCTGGCGGGTGCCCGCAGGGAGGTGTTCTCTCGCCGCTCCTATGGTGCCTCGTCATGGACGACCTTCTATTGCTACTCGAAAGCCACGGCATATATGCACTGGGGTATGCAGATGATCTGACCATTCTAGTAAGCGGGAAGTTTGGGACCACTGTATCAAACTTGATGCAGAAGGCACTAAATACCGTAGAAAGATGGTGCAGGAATGAAGGGTTAGCTGTAAACCCGGTCAAAACGGCGATCGTCCCTTTTACTAGGCGACGAAAAACCAATGACATAAAATCACTACGTATGTATGAAATGGAAGTTCCAATCAAAAATGAAGTAAAATATTTAGGGGTCATACTTGATACCAGATTGAACTTCAACTTCCACCTAGAGAGCATCAGCAAAAAGGCCATGAGAGGACTTTTTGCGACCCGAAAAATGGTAGGACGCACATGGGGACTGAGACCCAGTATGACCAAATGACTATACACTGTGGTCATAAGACCTATAGTGACATACGCGGCGCTCGTTTGGGGAGAAAAGACCCAAACCAAAAGTGCAGCAGTAAAACTCGAAAGAGTGCAAAGACAGGCGTGTCTGCTAATCACTGGGGCAATGAGGACAACGCCCACGGCAGCCATGGAACACATATTATCGCTACCACCACTACATTTATTTGTAATGATGGAAGCTAGACAGGCAGCCTATAGGATGCACATAAATGGACATACTTTAAATATGGGGCCTTCAAGACCGGCAACATTTAAAGTACTACAAGAAGAAGAGACACTAACAATGAGGTCCGATTTCACCAAAATCGTACACCCATCCCGCAGATTCAAAACGATCATACCACAGCGGAGTGAATGGACAAATGGAACATACCCGGGAACGAGTAAAGGAACCATCTGGTACACAGACGGGGCCAAAAATACTAAAGGAACCGGGGCTGGTATCTATGGAGGCTGCAACCGGAGCAAACAATTCGCGATTGCTCTGGGGAAGCATGCCTCTATCTTCCAGGCCGAAATAGCCGCCATTGACTGGTGTGCTCATCACTTAATGGAATCGGGACTTAAAAAAGGACCAATTACCATTATGACAGATAGCCAGGCAGCCATAAAAGCGCTAGCCTCACCGATAGTGCAGTCCAGGCTGGTCATGACTTGCATAAACAGACTGGACGCACTGGCGACAACAAGAGAAACACAGCTAGTATGGGTACCCAAGGACCAAAAAATTATTGGACACTTGGGGGCCGACTTGCTGGCTAAACAAGGAGCAACAGGTGAATTCATAGGACCTGAACCCGCTTTCGGTATACCCCATGAAACCGGAAAGGAAATAATCCGACGCAAGTTAGCAGAGGAGCACAAAAAGGCATGGCAAAACCAAAATGGAATGAGGCATACAAGACTCTTCCTAGATGGTCCGGTACCTGACAGCATGTTGAAGCTGTCTAGACTGAGCAGACTGAAACTAAGAAAAATCACAGGACTAGTCACTGGACACTGTGACCTGAACAAGCACAAACATAGGATGGGCATTGAGAAAAGCCCCCTATGCCGTGGGTGTCTGGAAGAAGAGGAAACTCCCGAACACCTACTGTGCACTTGCGAAGCATACAAACAAGAACGCAAGGCGAAACTCGGGAAGCCCATGCTTCCTGTAGAACAGCTAAAGAATATCCCCTGGCAGAAACTCCTGGACTTCTTAGAAGATACAGGAGTTCAAAAGGAGTAAAACAGCCAGAGGCGCACAAAAGGACCACGGAGACCGCAGTGCAGGGACGCTAAGCGACACCACCTCGTGAGGATAAAAAAAAAAAAAAAAAGTTTATTGAGTTCGACAAAATGATGTTATTTTCTTTCCCTTGTAATATGGTTTTAATTTCGTGTGAAAGATTTTTTACATATTCTAACCTGTTCCAATTACGTTTTTCCAATTTTGTCACTATAATCTATATAATATATAAAAGTATTTTTGTAATTGTTTGCGTTTTTTTCTTTTTAAGCATATGGTCTATCAGGTGCTCTTTATAACCATTGTTAGTGGCTATGGTCTTTATTATGTTCAATTCTTTTCCAAAGTCAACTTGGTTTAGAGGAATATTAATTAATCGGTGCAAAAATGAATGAAAGGTGCTATGTTTTATTTGATTAGGTGTATTCGAGTCTTCTAGAATTATAGTATCTGTACTTGTTTCTTTTCTGAAAATTTTGTATGCAAGTGTGTTTTTGTCTGTTTTTGAAATATTTAGATCTAAAAAGTTTAAGCTGTTGTTTTCTTCTGTTTCAACTGTAAATTGTATTTGTTTATTACAAAACATCTAAATTCATTGAATAAACAAATACAATTTACAGTTGAAAAAGAAGAATTGTATTAACTTTCGAAGTAAATCGAAACAATTAAAAAAATATATACCAAAAATGAATCAATTTATCAATAAAACTTTAATACTGTCTAACTCGATGAGGCATGCTCTAAATGAGATGATAAATGCCATCTTATTAGATATTACCCCACGTTTGTTATAGCTGACGTCGAGGTTTATGAAATGTATTTGTTACTTTTGGTTATGTTCAATCGGGTTTAAATTCTGACAACAAGAAGATCAAATCTCCCTCTCCTTCTTGTGTATAAAGTTCCTAAATATATCAGCAGGGGTACTACAGTGTTGTATTTTTTTTTTCGTGTATCGATTTGAATTTAAACTGTCTGAAATAACGATCCCAACAATATGGTATTGAATGTCAAATTTTAAGCTCTGCTTGGTACCAAAACTTATTACCATTATCGACAAACAGAATGAGTCTAATATAATTCTTTTGCTTTAGATAATTGAATATTCACCTAGTGAATACCAATTGCAACTGATAGAGATCTGTTTAATTTGATTTTTCTAAAGAGTTAATATTTAAGTTCATTAATCTCTCGAAAACGTCGATGTTCCTCATACCACGCAATCTATGCTTAAAGAAATGCAGAATTGTTTTGACTCAATCTTCAATTAATATCACGAATGGACCTGCTTCATGCAGACCAAAAAAGTTCGATATCACGTAGTTAAACTGTAAACTTTATGATGATTATAAATAATTAAAGTCTTAGCGAATAGCGTATACTTTGTGATATGGTGTTTAACTTATTTGATTAAAATTGTCTATTTTAAAGCCAAAAAGTATATAAAGTATGATTATGTCTCTATAACTTCTACCATGAAGTTAGTTCGAACAACAATCAACATCAATGTGGCCTGATCTATATTTGCTTTGCAGATATTAATTTAACACACGGAGAATTTATTTTATTTAATCCAAATATCAATGACAAAAACCTCAATAATTTGCTCTCGAGTATATTTTTAATTAAAACAATTAAGTTTTTAATAGGTAGTTGATTAAAATGTCACTTGAACAAAAACAATCTAAACTCGATCTACGCAATAATTTAAAATTATAATGATAAGGGTACCGTAGTATTATTATTAATAAGTATAAGGTAATGTAAAAAAATACATTTATTATGTTTTTATTATTATCAAATTTTACAAACTGGTTTGTTTGCATTAAATAATAATACGTCTTACGACGTGATTGACTCAGATGTATATTTGGTTACCGACGATTGTGCTGTTGTCGCTGTAGTTTGTGCTAAATGCATGTGGTACGACTTAAGCAACCTTACCTTAATAAAGACTTATTACAATGAAATCTAAAACTCCAAGGCAATAATAAAACTTTGTTTAAAGTTTCGTAATATCGAAACTATCATCAAAGGTGCTATAAAATTCCACATGACATTCACAGCAAAGTTTACATATGGCAGGATAACAGATGCGTGAATGTACTGAGAGGAAAAAACAGCTGACAAATAAATTCCATAATTTTCAATTGTTGAGGTGGATCCATGATGAAACTCCATCATATATTGAAATAAAATATCATTATCAGGAATATGAAGCTCTTGTGTGGTAAAAAATCTTGCAGTAAACAACAATAAAAATTAAAACTAAAAAATATTATTTAAATTAATGGTTTTTGAGTTACGTGAAGAGAAATTTCAATTAATAAAATAAAAGTGAATTAAATTAAGTTCTTAATAGGTAGTTGATTAAAATGTCACTTGATTCGTTTCATTTTATTTAAATAAAGTGAAATGAACCAAGTAAATTTTTAACCAACTACCTCTTATTAACATTATGTTTCACCAAGTGATTAATGAGGAACAAATTCAAGATAAATTATTTCTTTACTTTTAATAACCTTCTTGTAAACAATCTAAACTCGATCTACGCAATAATTTAAAATTATAATGATAAGGGTGCCGTAGTAGTATTATTAATAAGTATAAGGTAATGTAAAAAATACATTTATTATGTTTTTATTATTATTATTGTACCATTAAAATATTTACTCAAATAATATTATTTGATTTCAAATAATTGATGGTTTGTATAAATATAATAATTTCCAGTATCTAAAATTAATCACACGCCAATTACAGTCTGCAATTTTTTTTCTACGTTCATTCTTTTCCTCCAACTCTATCATTTTTTCCTATGAAATAATTAATGAATTCCTGCGAAAGATAATTCTTCTCGGAGTAGAACTGAGTGGACACGTTCATCATTTTCACATTCAGGGCGGTTCGAGGTTTTTCTTTGTTTCCTCTAGTTTTTTCCCTTTAGTTTGGATAGGGGCGATTTTCTCGTTTAAATGCCGTTCGGCTTCAAAGGGAATTTCTTAAACAGTTTACGCAGAAAATTGCTTAGGATGTTGAAGGCAATAACTTTATAGCATAAAGCGAGCCTCGACACTGACGGATGGTAACAAGGTGGGTATTCGTGTACTTTTTAAAATTAAGATGGATGAAATTTAATATATTTAATTTATACATTTAGTGCGCATATATAGAGTGCCCCGTTAATGTGGGGGAAATGGCTGAACCATAGATACCTGGGATCAAAACATAACGATTTAACACAATATATACTAAAGTGTACACTTAATCCGGCATTAGTCTTCAAAATTCCAAAAATATAAATTTTATTTATAAAAATTGTACGCTATATTCGATCTAACTGAAACTTATCATTATTGATTATCACAATATAACACATCATTTATACTGAAGTGAAAATTCACTATATTTTAACAACATGGTAAAAATGTTATATATCGTGTAGACACAGTTATATAAATCTAAACAGCACGCACGACTCGGCGTTTTATCGTCAATAACGGTCGTAACGATTCTATTCACACATCATTTATATTATTAGGGCCATCAGTGATCGCCAAAAAAAACAATAGTACTACTAAGACAAAAACTAAAATATGTTTTTATTGGTGCATCATATAAAAATTTAAGGAAGACTATTTGAAAGATTTATTAATTTAAAATCGTTTTGTCTTTTAATAATATTGGCCATCTTATACGGTTGCCTAAAAAAATCCAAATTTATTTTACGTTCGTGAGCTATTTAAAATATTTGATCTAAAGATACTTATGGAATTCTATAGTAATTTGATAATTAAAAACAGTGTCATTTTAGTTTGAAATATTTATAATTGATTTTAATTTTTGTATAGTCAGGATATTATACCTAATTATAAAGATTTTAGAGTCGATAGGTCCTTCAGTGGTACAGTAAGGTGTGGCGGTTAAAATGGTTTCATTGATTATAACCCATGGTAACACTTAACGCTTGTTAATTTCTACCTCTGTTATTAAAAAATATATTATAGGCAGTGTCTATATTCCTCCTAAGTATAAATATGAAAAATCTTAATTATTGTGATTTTAATTTACAAACTATTTGTTAGAATACTATAGTACAACATTTTCCTAAACTATAGGTGATGTTATTAACGCTTATAATAATAAATAAACTTAAAGTAAATTACTTAATTCAAGAGGATTTTCTTCGGGCTAATTGTTATACATTCTACTAAACTCAAGATAAATTTTGAGGCGATAACTATCCCATCGTTTATACTTTTGTATTGATACTAAGTGCTTTACGAAAAAACAGTTTAATTTTTAGGTTCTTGAAATTTTCCAGAAGGATCGAAGATTAGCAAAAACAACGGAATAAAACTTTAATCAATTGTTGGTACGTTTATATATTTTACGATTCTTTAACCGATACCTCTAATGTATCTATGTTTAGCAGTCAAATTTCTTTGATTTAAAGTAATCTATCTCCATAGCTAATCTTCTTCAATCATATTTTAAGTTTTATAAATACTTTTCTTTCGAGCCAGATGAAGTATCACAAAATTACTGATTAATAGGTGTAAATTCCCTATACTTCAATCGGCTCTTCAAAAAATTTTATATGTATAATAGTTAATGATTATTTTGCATGAACTACCCGCCAGGTTATATCCGGTACAGAATATGGCTTCCAGGGTATTATATAATTATATAATTATATTATAAAATCCTCCTCTTGACTTTATAACTTACCCCTATTCTGGAAGTAATTTTGAATTTACAGCAGATTCAGTAATAACTTACTTTTTGCAGACCATATAAAAAGGTTCTATAATTTGTCTCAACCATAGTTCTTTGAATCGACACAACGCCATCCTTTATAGACCTTCTAGGATAACTATACATTTTAGGGTTTTTAGGTTTTTTTTTTAAAAGAGCTCTTTATTCTAATTACGGATTTTTTGTGACATTTAGGTAAATTAGACAACGATGACAACTGTAAGTTTTACATTCGATTATGAACTCAACACATTTCTCTAGTGAATACTATCCTGAGCTTCACCAGTAATTGTAAATACCGGATTGATGAGGCTGTTACATGTTGAAACTCCATATCACTTAATAAAATACTGACACAGTGGCTTTGTCAGGTAGATGAGGAAATGAGTAATTATAAATATTATTGTATAACTTTTTGGCCTATGAAGATATGTATTGCACTTTTCGTGGCCTAAGAGTATCTTCCTCAAGAGCACCTCAGTCTTTTCTAACATTATCATTCTCAGTCGGCTCAGTCAATTTTTTTTGCTTGCCTGTGAATTTTAATCCTCATTTTTAAAAGGTGCCGCTATTATCATGAAGCATTCAAATACCTAATAAACGGTTGTTTAAATGTTGTCGCCCATAAAACATCTCTTCTTGTACTTTATGAGATGATATTTCAGTGGCTTGAGGGCTATTCGAAGATTGTATTTTATACAACAGAAAGTCAAATAAATCTAACAATTGTGGACATTAATGCTATACAAAAAGTGTTGTTCAATCATCGATGATGCTGGAATGCGGTGCTGTATCTGTGATGCGGATTATCATGGTGATTGTGCAAAATCTGAGGATAAATTCGGAGTGCCTGACTGTAACACATGTGAGAAACATGGAATACAGAAGTCAGTTTAAAAATACTTATCTCACTAAAACAGGAAATTCAACAATTAACCGCCCAAGTAAGTGAGCAAAACACACTTATTTCTAAACAATATGCAAAAATTAAATATCTAACCTTAAAAATTACGGATAATCAAAGCGAAGTTTCAAATAAAAATGCTAATGTAAACAAACGAAAGAAGTTTTCTAATCAAATAATCTAATGGAAAATAACTAAAACGTAAATACAGACCTGACTTCTAGTGTCGATACAAACCAAATTTCTATCACACAGCAATCGAAGAAGATCGCTATAGAAAATAATGATGACTAGTTGCACGACATTGCGTGGGATATGTAACTCCTTTCCTCTTTAGAGGGAACTTTATATTTTTTGAAAATATAAAGGGTTTCTCAAATCAGAATTAGTATTATCATGATGGTTCACATTTACTTGTTTTTTTTTTAATATAAGGAATGATTACATAACGATAAATAAAGTAACAAATGATAATTGATACAATACAAAATAACACTGAATTAAAAAATTCACTATGTTTTAACCACAAATAATTATTGTAAAAATATTATATAACGTGTAGGCACAATTATGACGATAATGACGATAAAACGTCGAAACTCGATCGTGCTGTGTTGTTTAGATTTATATAATTGTGCCTACACGTTATATAATAATTTTTACAATAATTATTTGTGGTTAAAACATAGTGAATTTTTCAATTAAGTGTAAGTATGGATTACCACGTAGTAACGATCGCAACCATTCTCTTTATTAATACAATATAATATAATTGTTCAAATATTGATACTATAAAATTCGTTATTAGTTTTGGAATTATAAATTTAACTTGATTAACATGATTTTTCAGAGTTTTAAGTTTATCTGGACTAATTTTTTGAATTTGAATAGTAGCAGGTTCGGAATGTGTATTATTTACAGGTATAACAATATTTGGTAATAAAATGGGCGATATATGAGATATAGTATCATATTCATTAATACATTTTGTATCCTGGGTAGTAAAACTACAAACTACAAATTCATAATGGCGCCTCCAAAGTCGATAGCAAAATCAATATCAATTGAAGAGAACATTACGTGTTCTAAGTGTTCAGTATCAGCGAAAAAGTATGTGTCATGTAGTGTCTGTAATGGGAAATATCATGAAAACTGCTTAATAAAAATCTGTGGATTGTTTGTAACAGAAGAAGGTGAAATATATTGTTGCGGAGGTTTAACCTTAATCACAACCAATGCTGCCGCCGGAATCACGTTAGAAGAAACAGTTTCACAAGATGAGGTATTTATAACGGAAATAGATTGTAAAATGGAAGCCTACATGTACCTAAAACAATTGGTACAACACATAACCAACTCAAACCGCAAACTAAACAAAAAAGGCTTTTCTGGAAGTAAAGTCCACGGAGGTTGATTATCACGCCAAGTGTTCCACCAGTGTCACCAACATCGATGCTTCCACAGAGTTAATATTACAAGGTGACCGTCAAAATTTGGAAATCAATATAGGCAAACAAATTCACAATACCATAGAGCCACCCAAATTGCAGGAAACTAATAACACCACGCCGAATAATGCCGTTTCCGGTGTTGAAGAGAACAACAAAACGGAATCTAATCAACCCAAGGAAAATAGCGAGTGGAAAACAGTCCACTTCAAAAAGTGGCAGCCTAGGAAAAGTATAATGGGTGAATTGAATGCAGATGTCCACTTCAAAGGAGTCCAAAAAAGAGCTCATCTTCATGTGTATCGACTTCACCCAGACGCTACTAAGGAGGACATAAGTAAACATTTAAAAACATAAAAACAACAACATAACAGTGCTTAACTGCGAACAATTAAATTCAAGACGTCCCGAAGAATATGCTTCATTTCAGGTTACAGTTGAATTCGATAATCTCAATCAAATGGAAAATCCGTTAATGTGGCCAAGAGGAGTAGCCGTGCGACGTTTTTTATTCAAAACGCCCCCTCGGTCATCCCAAAGGAGCACACAAATCGATCCGAGGAAGAAGTGAATAACGAAAAACCGATGTTATTTTATATAAATATACAATGCATGAGAAACAAGTTGGAGGAACTCTAAGCGTATCTTATTGATAAAAACATTCAGGTAATAGCAATTAGTGAACATTGGCTAAAATCAGATGAAGCTTACTGTTATAATTTAAATGATTTTCATGTAGCTGCCTGTTTCAGTAGAAAAATCGCTAAAAATGGTGGTTCACTTGTATTAGTGCAAAGAGGTCTAGAGTTTACCATATTGAGCTTCCTAAATGAACTATCTAAAGAACTTATTTGTGAAATGTCTGGAATATCAGTAACTAAAACTAATACCATCATAATTTTACTATATAGGTCTCCGCATAGTAACTACTCTGACTTCTTAATTATTATGGAAAATATGTTAGAACGTATAAACGTTGTGTCAAATATTGTATATGTATGTGGCGATTTTAATTTAGCGTTTAACTCAAATAATAAAAATGAAGTTGAGCTCTGTAATTTATTTGCATGTTATGGACTCTATAAAGCCACAACACAGCCTACCAGACAGGGATCATGTTTGGACAATATTTTTTCAAATACATTCAGCAACAATGATATAACCAAGGCTTCAGTGGTAAATATAGGAGTTTCGGATCATTATGGACTATATACTGAAATTGATAATTCGCATAATATGGAAAAGATAAAAGTCGAAAGGCCTTATGCGGAGGCGGGCAGAATCAACCTATACAAAATTCTGGACAACTCTGAGTGGGAGGATTTAATGACCAATAAAATTGATATCAATGTGGCATGGTTTGTGTTAATAGATAGGGTAACTAGGGCATGTTCAATTGCATTTCCAGAAAAACATAAGAAAATAGCTAAACGTGCTAGTAACGTACAGTGGTTTAGTCCTGAACTGAAGCAAATGAGGGATAACTTACATTTGCTTCGCGAATTAAAGAATACAGTTAGAAATTAGTACACAAAATAGCGATACAATCAATTTAATAAAGAATACAAATTGCGTATAAAAGAAGTACAGCGAAATGCAAATGAGCATTATATAACTTCGTCCGCGAACTACTCAAAAGCAGTCTGGGATGTTGTCAGGTCAAAGGTAAACAGAAATCCTAATAAAGAGGAGAACATTGATATCACTGCCAATGAATTTAATGAGTATTTCTCGACAATCGCAGAGACAGTTATCGCGTCTATTCCGGACTGCTCCAAAGACCCGATAGGTAATTTGGCAGCTTCCTATGAGTATAAAGAAATAATTCCTCAATACTTTAATTTTCAAGTAAGTAAGTAAGTAAGTAAGTAAGTAAGTATCTCTCTCTAAGGTTCGCGATACCATACTTAAATAAAAAAATAAAAACAGAAATTGTATTTTTGAAATTTCGAATAATTTCATTTGAAAGTGAATTTTGTTGATTTTTTTTTTTGTGAAGGGGGAAAATCTGCACGCTTGTCCAAGCTTCAGACATCACGCCGCCAGGTTGACGTGATAGTGTGGGGATGGTCTGATGTTCTGACCGACCCACTAAAAACCCCCTTCTGTCAGCTACTCAGGGACCGCCTTCTGGGCATTACTTCGGAGTAGCAGGCTGCGGCACTTTAGATGGTGAATGCCGCTGGTGTTGTCCTGGCCTCGTCGTGCGTCATCGTGTTGTTAGACGTTCAGCTCTCGGAGCAGCGTCTTCTTCCTTAGGAGGACGGCCCTCGCGTACGCAGTGACAGCCGCCCAGTGCTGGAGCATTCGGTCGACGATGGCTTCAGGCTCGTCCGCCACTCCGATGGCCTCCCACATTTGCGTCCTCTCTTCCTGCCACTCGGGGCACTCGAGCAGGGTGTGGCGCGCAGTGCACTCGGGCTAGGGCTCTACTTGCACCTCTCGCCTTCCGCCTTCCCAATCCGGCACAGTTACTCCATGAATCACCCGTGCCCGGCTAGCATCTGTGTCAGGTGGTAGTCCAGAGAGCCGTGTTTCCTCGTCGTCCACGCTTCGACGTTCGGGATGAGGGTCCGCGTCCATATCCCCTTGGCCCCGTCCCGCTCAGCCCATCTGGCCTGCCATCTGGCCATGAGTCGATCGCTTGCCTCCCGCTTGGCCGTGCTGCGACACCGACCCTCCTTCGTCTCAGCGTGCTGTTCGGCCCTCGATCTAAGTTCCAGATCGGTGGGTGCGACTCCTGCCAGGTCCTCGGCCGCGTCTGTGGAGACCGTCCTGTAGGCCCTCGCGACGCACAGGGCGCCCGATCTTAACGCGCCCCGTAGTCGATCGCAGCACACACTAGTAGCCTGCGCTTAGCGTCCGAAGGTCCACCAATATTTCGCATCAGCCCAGACACGGCTCTGCTAATGCGTGCCGCTTCCTCCACCTGTGTCGCGGGTTAGTGTCGATGATGACCTCCAGGTATTTCAACCGGGGGGCCACGTCAACTTCCTGGCCCAGGAGTGGGTTCCTTTGCCCTCTGGTCCTGCCTGCGCGCCTTCTCCCCAGCCAGGTGGCGCCCATCTTGTGCTCAGCTATCGTCAGGCCCACCGACCTCATCCATATCTCAACTCTTCGGGTTGCTTCATTTGCTGCGGCCAGTACGTCCAGCATCTCTCGCGTCCGC